>CM076580.1:95714162-96253160 GCA_034641835.2 Pinus albicaulis
AAAATAAGATGAAAAAATACTTATAAGGCCTTTTATACCTTTTGAGAAATAAATCAAACTTGTAAAACCCACTTTTGCTATGTTTTTCAATCTTTTTGTCATTTTCTTCACTTATGTTCTTTTGACCTTTTTTCAAATGGCTTGAACTTGTCAAAGTGATTTTTCTTCCTTCCTTTGGTGAGGGTGTGCTAAATAGATGAAGAGGTTCCTTTAAACTTGGGAGTGTTGGCACTGCTAAACCCTTTGGCATGCACTGATAAACCGAAACCACTGTTTTTACCCTTTTTGGCATGCTTGAGTGTAAGTGACCTGAAACATGTGTTTTGACCTTCTTGTTGATTAATAGTGATATGTATTTTTTGTAAAATATGTGTACATCATTCCTAATATGTTTTCCCTTGGCCACTTCTGATTTTCTACAGGTGCCATTACACAGTGTTTTCCATTGGCGCAATGCCACCTTTGGCAGAAAATAGGTCCCATTGCAGCCATGTTTTGTGGGCCTTCCCGATGTCAGATTTGGCCCCATGATAGCGTGTTGGAAATATTAACCTATATAATTTCAAAATACACCATTTTATCCCTGATTGTAGTTGATTTACCCTATCAAAAGTTGAGTTTCCCAAGACTGGTAAAAATGTGCTGAGTGATGGTGCTGAAATGCAAAGTGCTATTGCAAACCACTTTTGGATGCCTTCCTCAATTCCAAATTGATCGTAGCTAATTGGAAATATATTCAATTTGAGTTGTCCATTGATCCATAAAGAAATTAATCTGGACACTCTAGCTTTGAGAAAACCTGAGTTTCCCAAGGTCACTCTAGCAATGCAGCAATTCTCCCGTGACACCTATATTTTTGAAATTGCTCCCAATCCATGATACTTGTGTAAAAACTGAAGGAGTTTTTTCTTCTTGGGCCTATGATGAAAAAAAAACCCTCTCACATTTTTCAAATTCAATTTGGTTTGGTCATACACATAGCTTGAAGCAAAACAAGCCTTAGGTGTGGCAAATGATTTGTCCTTTGGAATAAATTCTTGGAAAATGATGGAGGCATGATGTTTCTGAGTTGCTATGGCTTTATGATTGACGATGTGGTCTATCATATGGATACTTTTCTCCTATCCCTCTTTTCCATAGCAAACCCTAGCTTGGTTGGAAGAGGAAATTAGAGTTTGGTGTAGGGGATTTAGGACTTCCTTGTAGAGGGAGCGGAATGAAGGGGTTAAGGTTTGCCTAAATTCTTGGGGAATTTTTGGGGAATAGGGATAGATGTTAGAGATTAGGGGAAAGTGGAATTTCAATAATTTAGTGAGGGGAGGGGTTCCAAAAGGGAAAAACACAGGCCTAGTCTCAAAAAGTGTCAAATTGTGGCAACTAACTAGGTTTTGTAGAAAAATGATGATTTTGAGGGATAGGAGTGATGGGAAGGGTTTATGAAGGTATATTAAGGATATGGGAAGGTGTAAGAACATCAAAATACAAGCCTTGTTGATGATTTAACCATGGAAGTCATGAAACCAAGAAAATTTCCCTAAAAACCCTAGTTTTCCTGTCTCCCTTGCTGCAAGATGTCATCATTGAGTAGAAAACATCTTACCTTATCAACTTATTCTATTATTTGGCCTCTTATTGCTTCTGTAAAAGATTAAAGATAGCCCATTACCTTATGTGCAGACTTTGAAGCTCAATGGTAGTCTTTTTTTGGAGATGATGACCTTGAAACACATGAAACCCTAATTGACTTAGTGGGGATTCTTTGACCTCTCTTTGACTGAAAATTGGTTTGGAATTTTCTAGTGTAAAAATAGAGTATTTAAAAAGTGGTTTACTGAAGATCCAAAATCCCATGTACTTGATTTATCTAAAGAGTCTATAGAGATAGTTTAGACACCATCAATGCTTGAGGAACTTGGGGATCATGGGCATGAGTTAGGCTTGTAGGAAACCCTAGATGGCAAATGAAGCTATGGGCAAGGAAAAAATAGAGCGATGAGGTTATAGGTGGAAAATAGGATTTATATGAGTGGCATAAGCCCATGAGGGGTCTTTTAGAAGTGGTAGGTTGACGATGGAATGAAAAAATAGTAGAATAATGAAAAATTTGTTCTAAGGATAATAATGGCAGTGAGATTTCTAAAACTCACAATATTCAGGAATATTGTTTTTAGAAATATAGAGAAAATCTATAGTCCTCTATAGATAGTAAAAAATTATGGATGACTAATAGTGGCTCCACTTGGGGAGGGCAGCTCCATTTCGAGAGGTGTCTAGAACCTCAGAGTTTAGATCTCTAAGCTTTGAAGACCAATTCCTTACTTGCATTTTGTAGATCTTTATTTATTCATTTGCTGATGTTATTTTTAAACTATGACCTCACAATCTGAAAAGACATGTTTGCTTCAACCTCTTTCGTACCTACCCATCTTGCTTGGCCTAACATTTTTTTTTCGTCACTTGGGTGCACTTGGACTGGCAAACCCTTGGCATCATTTTATTTTGAAAGCATAAAAGACTATCTATTTCTACCCTTACTGATTGTTTAGAGCATTCTACCTTGTTTCTATTTTCAATTTTCTTGTAATACTCTCTTAATAGTGAAGCACAAGATGTAGGAAGGCTTATAGTACTTACTTGACAACTTTTCGCATCTTCTTCCTTGAAACCTTGCTCATCCAGTATGTTTTTATAGCTATCTTTGCATTGAAATGATTGATTTGGTTCTTCCCAAGAAAATGGTACTGGTTGTTTTGAATAATTAGTGCCAACCTCAACTTTGTACTCTTCCTCTTTCCTGCCAAGTATATGTATCATTTTACTAATTGTATTTGTCAACATATCTAGCTTTACCTCTGAAGATATCAGTCTCTCTTGATTTTCTTTATCTTTCTCTATTATTCTTAGCTTTGCCTCCCTATTTAGTATGTTGGCTTCCACATCAATTGTTATCCTTTTCATTTCCTCCAAGGTCGAAGGATCTCTTTCTCTTATCTGAAAAACCATCTCTCGGTCAAAAGCACTTGGGTAATGCAAGAGAGCCCACCCTGAACGTGGCTTTATCTTAGCAGGTATTGCATTGTATACTTTAATGAACTTGGCTGAAAAGTATTGTACTATATCCCCTGGTTGTCTTTTTAAATGGTTGTATTCCTCTATGATGAGAAATTCATTTTCCATGACCACCCACCTATCTAGGAAATTTATGAGAATTGATAATGATTGCAGCTGGAAGGTCCTTAAACCAACTCTTAATTTTTCCTTGTAATGATAAGGCAAGAATTCTAATATGCACATCATCTTCTCCTATTTCAAACAGGTCAAGTAAATTCTCAATATTTTGAATGTGTTCTTTAGCAGTGACTTTTGAGCTTTCTCCATAAAATTTGGGTAGTTTATTCGTAAGATTTGCAGGGAGGGCTTAGAGGATAGGAGGCAAAACTAGAGGCTTGTATCTTTCTAGGACCTTTGTGGGTATAGGTAGTGAAAAAATAGATTTATGACTGTTTGAGGCTTCAGCAAGAGTAGGAAAGGTAGCGTGAGGCTCATGTTTCAATAGCTCTTTCACAGGTGAATGCAGGGTAGGCACAGGTGTATAAGTCTACTCATGGTCTGAAATTTGAGGCTCAACTTTTTGAGGCTTGAGATCTTTCCAATGATCAATGTAGATCTCATGACTGTATTCTTGATCAGGCTTAAAGTAGGATAGAACATAGTTATAGATAAAAACAATAATTTCTTGAATCCAACCTAGGCCTAAGTGCTCTTTCTTTCTAGGATGTTTGTTCATGTTTCAAGTTCTTCCTCCAGTGGAGTCTTTAGGTCTATTGAGAGTTGGGGAGTCACCAGGTGGATTATTTCAACCATTTTAAGGTAGGTTGTTGTCCACCATTAGCAACTGAATACCAATCTAAGGATATTTGTGGGTTTTTTGAGGTCCTAAGGAATACTTAGATTGTCACTGACTTAGAAGGTCCCACCGTGATCGCTATAATGTTAGTGTGGTGATGAGGTGGCAATGAACCAATGGGTACAGAATGTTTCAGCTTGTGACTTACTCAGAAGGTCCAACCGTGATCGCCAAACTGTTAGGGTCCCTTGATTTAGCAGATTGGTAGACCAAATTCATAGCGTAACATGAAACTAGTTTTTAGAGTCCAAGGACCTAGCCTTCCTGGACTCAAAGAGGTTTCTCTCTATTGTATGAAAAGGATGTGAACTTTTTGCTATTAGGGTTTGATTTTAGGCTAGTTGTTAAGCGTAGGGTTTTTTTTTTTCGTTTGGTTGGGTAATATGGTCAAGTAGAATAGGTGGAGTAAGAGGTCTACAAATCATTGGGATATGGAGTCTATGAAAGTCATGGATATCTCAACAATGAGTCGGAGTGCATCACAGGACAAATTTAGTGTGGTCAACTCGATCCTTAAGGTATGTCTTGAGTGGAATGAACAATAAGTTGGTGAACAAAGTAGGTGTCTAAGGGAAGTAAAGAATCCTTAAACAAATACCTCTTAAACAAGATGTCTCAAATACATGATCAACATAGGAACATAATCATAAGGCAGGGCAAACCAATATCTCTTAGATTATACTTTAAGCAAACAAGCATTGAAGATGAACAATTCAGTGAACCATAGAAAGCAAGCAACATCTCTAACTCTTAGTGATTTAACCTTTAATATTTAGAAAACATTCAATATAAAAAATAGATTTAATCAATGAAGAGGGAATGCCTAAACATCAATGATCAAGCTACAAAGAAATTTAAGGAAAATTCTCAAGCATGGACAAAGGGCATGAGCAAAACATGGCCTCTTTGGCTAAACCTAACAAGTAATACTTCAAAGTGAGATTCCAAAACAGAGTTTAAATAGGATGAAATAGGCAGGGCTAACCATAAAAAATATTTGAAACTACTTTATCTAACCATTCATGGAATAAACAAGCATAGGAGGCCTAAGGAGCAGCTAAGAATTCCTTAAACAAACCCAGCAGAGGAAAACACAAAGACAATAGAAAGAGGAAGGACTAAGGTGCCTCAAAGAACATTTCTTAACCTATACTCTTATGTTCTACTGCAGTATAGAAGGATGGAAACATAGTGAAAACATGAGAAAAAAATAACATAAGAGAGAAGCACTTCATCAATAACCAAGCTCAGGGATCCTGCAAGCAAGCCTTCATCATCATCAATCAAAGAAAATCATTCAAAAGCTCCACAACACCAAATTCCTCTTCAAGCTCAAAAAACCATGTATTGCTCTAAAAACTCATCAAATGCCAAATTTTACAATGAAAGCCCTCATGGTGTATTTAACTTAAAAAAGGAGGGAAAAAACCCTAGATAGGGTTGGAAAATGTCAAAGTCACTCATAAATGTCATTAATTCCCAAGAGACCATGCAAGGCCCAAGGCACAAAATATCCCATGAAATAAATATGAAACTAACTTCTAGCACCTAATTCTAGATTGATTTGCCTCAAAAAACACTAAAATATGATTTTAGAATAAATGAGTGTGCTTTGTTGACTTTTGGCCAAAAACAGACTACACAGTCCATTAGCGCAACGCCACCTTAGACTAAAAATAAGTACTTCTGCAACCACGGTCTGGAGGTCTTCCTAATGTCAGATTTTGGTCCATGATGGCTTGTTGGAATGCTTGAGGAGTCCTCCTTCTAGATGTGCCTTTGTTTTTATGATTTATCCCATATAATCAGTTCAAAATGTTAATTTCCTAATACTTCTATTAGCGCAGAACCAGGCCTGAAAAGGAGGCAGAATGGTGAAAATTTAGGTTTTTTTTGACCTTTTGAGGGGTCAAAACTATTCCAATTTCTCTGAAATTTGGTGAGAATAGTGTGATAGCCATGAGAAATCCACAAATGTAGAGTTTTCCCTCTGAAGATGCTCCAGGGAAAAGCGTAGTGCCAGTGGTGCTGTGCTAATAGGCTTCCAAAATGACAAAAAACAAAAAGTTGCCCAAATTCCTTCAAAATTGGTGGAGGTCATCCTCAAGGGGTTTTACAGACTTGTTGAGAAGCTGATGCTAAAAATCCAAGTTTTTCATGACCTTTTGCCTCCTTTAGGGTTTGGATTTTAATGAGCGCTTTTTTTCAGTTTGGCACAAGAATGTTTTTTTTCTTTGGGCATAATGCTTACTCATTCTTCTTTGTAGATCTAAGCCTTTGTTTGCCTTCTCCAACTCAGATTCTAAGTCTTTTAGTTGTCCATTTTTGTCTCAGGGGAGGGAGTTTGAAATCCCTGCTTCATTTTCTTCATCACTTTCTACCTGAATAAGCTCACACTCCCTTTCTATTTTAGGATCTTCATCTTCTACCTTTCCTTGTTGCTTACCCTTGTCAAGTGGCCAAGCTGAGGTGTGTGGCATGGCCCTTGCCCTTTGGAGACAACAAATGCAGGACTTGACCCACGTTGATATCTGAATGAAAGCGGTGTGATGGTGGTATTTTTGGTGTCTTGATCATGGTGGTGCTCCTTGGTGCTATCATCAGTTTTTTCATCTTTGACATTAGCCTCATCAGGCATAACATGCTTCTGTTTCATCACTGCCTTTTTGGTTATTAACACCATCATCACTCCTACCTTCTTCACTATTTTCTGCACTGTCACCTTGATTTTCACTTGGGCTACTTTTCCTCTACATTGTTATTATCTTTATCATTGTCATGCTTACTGCCTATTTCTTCATTTTATTCTTCTTTATTCTCTGCTTTTGTATCTTCTGTTTCTTACTGGCTCAAATTTCCATCACTGCTCAAATTGTCTTCTCTGTCCCCTTGTTCATTTGCTTCATTTCCTTGTCCTATTTTCTCATCATTTTTCTCATCATCATGGTCACTGTACGGGTCCCCATCTTTAACATTTTCATGACTGTCATGAATGCTCTTTCTTTCACTCATGCTCCCCTCACCACCTTTTGCACTTTGGTCACTAGCTTCACCTTTATCCATGTTGCTTTGTATTTTATCACCATTTCCTTCCTCTTTCTCTTTCTGGCTCAAAACATCAGTTCCTTCATTTTCACCTTGGTTTGAATCACGATCCTCTTTAATCTTACTATCATTACTTTGCTCATATTCCTGATTTAGCCCATAATCATTATCTATCTCCCAAAATGAAAATGGTGGTGACAACCAATTTTACTTGTTTGCAGGTCTTTGGAGTCAATTTTGAGGGTGTTTTTGAGCTTTTTAGAGCAATTTTTTTTTATTTTTCAGAGGGTCTCTGCATTAGCGCAATGCCCTACCGAAGTAGTCAGGTCGGCTTGTTAACGTAGCGCAGCGTCGGGTGCGTGTAGGTCTGCTGATCGGGTAGTATGCTTGTCGAACCTGTATTTGCGCAATGCCATGGATTTGTGCAGAACCACCTTGGATTAGCACAACGTAGTGTTATTTTGAGCAGGAGAAAGATGGATTAGCCCAGCGCCAGTTATTTGCACAACGCGAGTAACCCTTGCCCGAAAATTGACACAAAACTTTGTTTTCCTTCTGCGAGCCTTATCTTCTCTTGTAATGGTAAAATAGGATGGAAAAAGACTTAGCAGGCCTTTTATACCTTTTGAGAAATAAATAAAACTTGTAAAACCCACTTTTGCTATGTTTTTGAATCTTTTTGTCATTTTCTTCACTTATGTTCTTTTGACCTTTTTGCAGATGGCTTGAACTTCTGAAAATGATTTTTCTTCGCTCCTTTGGTGAGGGTGTGCTAAATAGATGAAGAGGTTCCTTTAAACTTGGGAGTGTTGACACTGTTGAACCTTTTGGCATGCACTGATAAACTGAAACCACTGTTTTTACCCTTTTTGACATTCTTGAGTGTAAGTGACCTAAAACATGTGTTTTCACCTTCTTGCTGATTGACAATGATCTGTCCTTTTTGGAAAATATGTGTACATCATGCCTACTATTTTTTCCCTTTTCCACTTCTGATTTGCTATAGGTTCCATAACATAGTGTTGTCCATTAGCGCAGTGCCACCTTTGGTAGAAAATAGGTCCTGTTGCAGCCAAGTTTTGGGGGCCTTCCTGATATCGGATTTGGCCCTGTGATAGCTCGTTATAAATCATAACCCATATAATTTTACAATAAACCATTTTTTCCCTGATGGGAGTTTATTTACCCTATCAAAAGTTGATTTTCCCAAGACTGGTCAAAAAGTGCTGAGTGATGGTGCAAAAATGCAGAGCGCTGGTGCAAACCACTTTTGGATATCTTCCGTAATTCCAAATTGAGCTCATGATAGTGCATTGAAGATTGATTCAAGTCTAGATTTCCTTTGATCCATCAAGAAAGTAATTTGGACACTTCATATTTGAGAAAACCTGATTTTCCTAAGGTCACTCCAGCATTGCAGCAATTCTCCTGTGACACTAGTATTTTTTACATTGCCCCCAAACCATGATACTTGTGTAGAAAATGAAGAAGGTTTTTCTTCTTCGACCTATGATGGAAAAAAAACTCTCTCAATTTTTTCAAATTCATCTCTATTTGGTCAGAAACTTAGTTTGAAGCAAAACTGGCCGTAGGTGTGGCAAATGATTTGTCCTTTGGAATAAATTCTTGGAAAATGATGGAGGCATGATGTTTATGAGTTGGTATGGATTTATCATTTCTAATATGATATATCAAATGGCTTATTTAATATTATAGCGTGTTCCCATAGCAAACCCTAGCTTTTTTGGAAAAGGAAATTAGGGTTTGGTGTAGGGGATTTAGGACTGCCTTGTAGATTGAGGGGATGAAGGGGTTAATGGTTGTCTAAATTCTTGGGGAAATTTTTGGGAATAGGGATAGATGTTAGATAGTAGGTGAAAGTGTAATTTCAATAATTTAGTGAGGGTAAGGGGTCCAAAAAGGAAATGAACAGGCCTAGTCTAAAAAAGTGTCAAATTGTGGCAATAGACTAGGTTTTGTAGAAAAATTATTATTTTGAGGGATAAGAGTGATGGGAATGGTTTATGAAGGTATATTAAGGATAGGGGAAGGTTTAAGAGCATCAAGATACAAGCCTTGTTGATTATTTAACCATGGAAGTCATGAAACCAAGAAAATTACCCTAAAAACCCTAGTTTTCCTGTCTCCCTTGCTGCAAGATGTCGTCATTGAGTGGCAGACCTCTTATCTTATCAATTTACTCTACTAGTTGGCCTCTTATTACTTCTGAAAAAGTTTCAATATATCCCACTACCTTATGTGCATACTTTGAAGCTGAATGGTAGTCTTTTTCTGGAGATGATGACCTTGAAACACATGAAACCCTAATTGACATAGTGGGGATTCTTTGACCTCTCTTTGACTGAAAATTGGTTTGGAATATTCAAGTGTAAAAACAAAGTATTGACCAAGTGGTGTATTGAATATCCAAAATCCAATGTACTTGATTTATCTAAAGAGTCTACAGAAATAGTTTAGAGACCATCAATGCTTGAGGAACTTGGGGATCATGGGGATGAGTTAGGATTGTAGGAAACCCTAGATGGAAAATGGAGTTATGGGCAAGGAAAAAACATAGTGATGAGGTTATATGTGGAAAATAGGATGTATATGAGTGACATAAGCCCATGAGGGGTCTTTGAGAAGTGTTAGGTTGACCATGGAATGACAAAATAGTAGAATAGTGAAAAAATTGTTCTAAGGATAATGAAGGTAGTGAGATTTCTAAAACCCACAATATTCAAGAATCTTGTTTTTAGAAATCTAGAACCAATCTATAGTCATCTACAGATAGTAAAAAATTATGGATGACTAACAGAGCTCGTGCCTGCTATGTGAGTCACATGTATCTCCTTGCTAAGAAAATCTTCAACCATGTTCTATTTAAATTTTATGTACCTGATATTGAGATCAAACTCAATGATCATGGCCAGCCATATAGCTTGTTTTGCATTTATATTAGACTGATCAAATAGATACCTCAATCCACTATGATCACTCATCAATACAAATATTTTTCCTAAAAGATAATGCCTCCACATATTCAATGCATGTATGATCATTGCCTACTAAATATCATGTGTTGGATATTTTTGTTTGTGTTCATTCAATTTTCGTGACTCATAGCATACTACATGTCCATCCTTCATAAGGGATCCACTAAGTACTCTCTTGCAAGCATATGTACATACTACATACTCTTTATCTATATCTATGGTATTTAACACTGGACCATGTATCAAAAACTAATTAAGTTGGTCAAAAATGGACTCACAATCCTCTCTACATTCAAAATTATTACCTTTCCTATGCAATGATATAATAGGACAATGTTGTGAAACCAGCTCCAAAAATAGAAGAAAAGAGAGTTCAATGCCTTATAAATCAGCCACTTCGAGGGGGAAAGCTCCAATACATTACATAAATGAACAATTCTTGGACGATACAAATGACAAAACCTCCTTTCTATATATAGGAGTCCATGAGGCCATAATGTAATCCTAGCCGACCTAACAATAATAATGTAAGGGCACACTAATGACAATATGGGGGTTACAGGGGTACAACACTAAAAATAACAGGGGATACACTAACATAATAAGGGACTACACTATTAATATAGGGACTTAACAGACAAGAAATCTGTGAAAATTCTTGATGAACCTCCCATAATAAACTTCCAATCCCATTAAGGGTCTCACCTCATCCACATTCTAAGGAGCTACCTCCTCCATGATGACCCTTATATTTTATGGATCCACTGTGATTCCCTCCTTGGAAACAACATGTCCTAAGTAATATACCTTTTTCTAAAATAAACTAAATTTTCTAACCTTAGCATACAACTAGTTCTCTCTTAGCAATCTCAACACTGCTGCTAAATTTATGGTGTGTTCTTCCTCATTTTTAGAATACACCAGTATATCATCAATGAATACAATAATGAACTTGTCTAGATATGGGCGTAACACACTATTCATCAAGAACATAAATGTAGCTGGAGTATTATTCAAACCCAAAGGAACTACAAAAAACTCATAATTCCAATACCTGGTCCGGAAGGTTGTCTATTGAATGTCATCCTCTTTGATGTGTACTAGATGATATCCCAATATTAGATCAATATTTGAAAATACTACTGCTCCCTTCAACTGATCAAACAAGTCATCAATCCTCGACAACATATACCTGTTCCCGATGGTCACTTTTTTCAACTGCATGTAATCAATGCATAGTCTAAGAATAAAATATTTATTTTTCACAAAAAATGCCATTACACCCCACTACAATCCAGTTTGCCTAATGTATCCCTTTTACAACATTTACATCAACTTTAATGTCAAATCTACCAACTTCAGTGTGCTCATCCTGTAAGTTTCCTTAGATGTTGGTGCTGCCCCTACTAGAAATTCAATCGAAAATTCTACTTCCCTGTGAGGTGGAAAATCTAAAATATTTGCGGTAAATACATCATGAAACTGTTGTAGAACTAGGTAACTACTCAAAACATCTTCATCCTAAAATTATTACCTTTGTCGCTAGAAATGTTCACTAAAAATAAAAAAATCCTTTCCTATGACTATTCTTGGCCTGCATAGTTGTAACCATCCTAACTGATGTGGCCTTCTTCTTACCATGTAAGACTATTTATTTCCCATTTTCATCCAAAGATTCAATAGCATTGTCAGAACAATCTACCTTGGTCCTATGAAGATATATCCAATCCATACCCAATAGCATACTATATGATCCTAATGGTAATATGTTCAAGTGCCACTGTAGACATGCCATTCAACTCAAATGCACAAGCTCTTACCCAATGATGAATTCATTTCTTTGTACTTGTATCCAACTACACTGACAAAAACTCTGAATGCACTTATTTATTCAAACCGCACTTATCAACCATGTTAGGACTAACATAACTACAATTATATCGAGGTTCAATCAAAACAGAAGAAACTTAATCACAATTCTTACCATCCATCTTGATAATAGATGCCTGGTGAGCTTCCTACCTTTTAACCAATACTTGATAGATCCTCGGAATATTGTGTCCAACATCTCCCACTTTATGTGCATCCTCCACACTGTATATTTTCGTTCTAAAACCTTGATGTTGTGGACAATCTCTCCTATGATGATCTCTTCTACAAGTCTAACACCGCACAAACTCCCTGTTTTCATTCTTTTTATTCTCCTTAAAAAAAGGTCCATTTCCTCTTCGAGAGCTATTGAACTTCTTAACTGTTGCAACATTCTCTTTGCTACCTATATCCTATGGTATTGCTCACTTCTTGTCATATTTTAATTTATTCCTTGCATTACCTTTCCAATCTAATTTAGTGTCAGATTTGTGCTTTGATTGCTCATAAAAATGCTTTAGTTTCCAAATGGAATCCTCCAATGATATAGGATCATAAAATTCAATCATTTCTTTAAATTCTATTGGAAATCCACTAATGAATCTATTAATCTTGGCCTTCTCCTCCTTGAGGTAAGGCACATTTCGTAACAACTCCATAAATCTACTAGTGTACTCCTCATCATTCATAGTGTTATAGGTAAATTTGGGCATCATCCCAAAACAAAGATTAGTATCCATTAAGGTCTATCATACTCTAAATTAGTTTCTACATGCCAGAAACAAGTCATCCTATTGATGTTTTTCCTTCATGAAATTTTCACTGCTTAGATACCAATTGTAGTGCCCCATTGAGCCATAAACACACCCCTAGATTGCAGTAACTACTTTGGAGAGCATTTACTCCCATGCAAGGATGTGTTTCAAAGGATATAGGCCCACTTTAGAGTATGTTGGTGCACTGGGAGCGAATTTTTCATTGGATTCTGGGAATCTTCCCAACCTCTAGTGGCTTCTAAAAGTTGTTCTAACTTTCACCTCATCTGATAGCTTCGAATATGGACACCATGAAGCCATTAAACATATTATCCTCCTATTCCCATAAGCAAGGAAACCTCTTCATCTCTTTTTGGAAAATACATTCAATGATTCATTAATGTCAAACTACATTCATCAACTTATAAATAGAGCACTGATCATAGTGCACAAGAGAGAAAGAATTTGTATTAAGTAGATTCATGTTGGTGAGATCACAACTCTTGGAGGTGTCTTCTGAATGTAATTTTAAGCTACTAGAGTGATGATGCTGGTGTGATGAGGATGGGACTGAAGTAGGAGTGAGTGACATCGAATCGATCAAGTTGTTGTAACTTCTCCTTCTACTTCACAATAAAGACCTTTGTTCCTTTCCTAATAAATGTGTCAATGATGTTATATTTGTATTTATAAATGAAATCAATTCAATTTGTTTAACTTGAATATATCAAATCCCTTTATGGTGTTTTTTTTCTTCTATGTTCCATTATAGGTACCAATCAAGTGATTTTAGTTTGATTGAGAACGATGGAACCGACGAAGGGAGGTGAGGAAAAGCGAACAAATTACAAGTATGTTTTCTTCCATTATCTATTCATTCTAAGGAAAAGGTCAAATATATTTCTTTCTATTGTTCTAATTGCACCACCACACTTAGGGAAGTCATACTTATCCATAGGTTTTATTTCCATAATTCTCAAACGTAGGCTAGTTTTCCTTTGTCATAGGCTTCTACTGGTCCCATCTATTCACAACCTGATCCAAATTATCCTGGTGGGAGACATTTTTATCATATTCCAAGGTAGCCACAGCTACCATTCCAAAATTTTCAAGCTTATCCAGGTCTTGGTGAACAAGACTACCCCTATCTAGGTTACTAACAACAACATCCATTTGTTTGTACACAATTGCCTATTTCCTAACCAATTCCACCTTATCCTGGTTATGCTCAACATGACCTAAATCGAGAGTTGTCGTTTAGTGAAACATTAGAGTTACCTAATTTAAACTAGCTCACTAATGATCCCATTCATTATTTACCTTGGTGGATGGTGATTCCTCATAAATTACCCTCTTACATTCCAAAATTCAATGGAAATTATGGAGAAGACCTGTTTATGCTTGTCATTACTTATCATTTATGGTGTTCATAAAATTCCTTAAATGATTATTATGTTAGATTACGTCTTTTCCAATGAACGATTACTGGTCCAGCTGCTAAGTGGTACTTTGAATTACCATGAGCTTATTTTAACAAATTTATAGCTTTAGCCACTAATTTTTTAACCCACTTCCAGTTACCCATCAGATATGAAACTAGAACGAAAATTTTGACCAGCTTTAAACATACCACTGCTACTCATATATTGGATCATATACATGAGTGTTATCTTCATCATAGAATCGTTAAAAAATTTGTTCCTGATTAGCTCTTATCTGAGTGTTTTATAAAGTCCTTGTTGTTATCTTTCACCAAGGATGTGGCCAAAGGTGGTGTTGTCACTGAAAGTAAAGTAATTCTCGTGCCCGGTATCTAGATTTGATTTACACTCAGTCTAGCACACTCTATGAAAATATTCCAAACACATTGCAAAATTTTTTTAATGTTCCTCCTTACCCATCTGGCAAGGGATTTCATGCCGGTGATGGTGTGATTGGTTCAATTAGCACTCTGGCAGCAAGTTGAACATCTGTTTCTACACTTTTTGTTTCAAATCAAACCCATATTCCATATGATCTTGTGTATTCTTCTGAAATAAATATCATGTCATTTGACAAAGGAAAAAGTTACAAGCAACCTGGAAGTAAGAAGAAGGGGAAAGATAAGAAGAAATCAAAATCACCCCCGCAAGAAAAATATTTTGATTCATCTAGTTCCTTTCAGAAACCTTGTTACCCTTTCTTGATATGTAACGAAGAGAATTTTATGCAATATTTTCATCAGTGCTAAGAAGTCCCAAAGATTCTTAAGACTTCTGTCGCATCTATAGTGTTGAAAATACTTTTCTAAACCGAGAAATACATATGGTTGCTACGGATCCTGCCTCTAGTTCGCAAGTGCTTATGTTATCTGCCACTAAGCCAAAAACTGATGTTTTGATGTCTACTCAAACTAAATATTACCGTAATTCGTTGCCATCATCAAATGGTCAAGCTACAATGAACCTACAACTTCGACTTCAACTTCATCTGACTCAGCTCCACCGCCTATCATTCTATAGTTAACAATAAAGCTGCCAAAGGGAGTTTTTTATAAATTAACATTGAACCCTTGAGCTCGTGTAGCTCAAAATTATAACGTAGTTGAAGATCTAGCTCAGTAACCTTCTGCTATGTCAACACTTGAGGTTATTTAGAATATTCCCTCTCAGAAGTAGCCTTTGTTGTCCGTGATTGGTGGAAATGATCCAATGGATTCTAATCTTGCACTCTTTAATCACACAGGATATGTGCCACAATTACCAGCACAATTAGCATTCTTGATTCAAGTACATGTCTTGAATCGCCTAATTCATCGAACTATCATTTATGAAGGTGCATCTACTTGTATCATGTTTATGAGTTGGTGGATGTCACTTGGCTCCCCGACTTTGTCACAATCATGTATGACATTAAAATATTTTGATGGTCGTATATATAATCCTTACGGAATTCTCAGTAACCTGGAAGTCAAACTAGGGGGAAAACCAGTTACTATTGAAGTTGAGATCGTTGATGGATCCCTTGACTACAATATATTACTTGGATGACCGTGGGTTTATTCTATGGCTGCAGTAGTATCTACTTACTTTTGTATGGTCATCTTACCCCATAAGGGAAGTATCACAGTTATTGATCAACTCTCTTTCTTTGCCTCTAGTTCCCAGGAAACTGGAAGAAATCTATTTGTTCACGAACCCCCATAATCTCTTCAGAACATTGGTGTAGGAATTTTTAAGGATTCTTCCCTAATGGGCACCTTTTCATTACCATCGCCCGCGACACCGATGGAAATTGCAAATATAGAGACTTTGAATATGATATATTCCACTTCATATAACTTAAGGAAGATTCCCAATGATTCTGAAATAGATATGTTGGGAAAAATCATGCCGCTAAGTCCAATTGGCCTAGCATAGCAATCGATTTTCTTGGCTTATGTGGCCTATCCAAATCCTTTTTCATCGACTGTTTGGGTCAATCGTTCTTTGGATTATGATACTTCTTCTGATCCTTTTTCACATGTATTCTGTTGGAACAAGGTCTCCTACAAGTTGTGAAACTGGTCCATTTTGAATACTTTTGATTAAATTTAGTCTAGCGTGGGGGTTTTGGGGTGGGTCAAAGCCTCGAAAGCATTGTAAAGGGTAAAAGGGTAAACCAGGGGTCCAAAAACAATAGTTTGTGGACCATAGGAAATTCTAGGCTAGATTATTATAAATAGAGGAACATTTTGTATTGTAAAGTAGAAAGAGGAAGAGCTATTGATGTGAATTGCAGTTTAAGTTATCTATTTGGGTTTTGGGGGAAAGGACTGCTGCTGGATATGTGCGCGGAGATCCAAGTCTAGCTGTGTGTGGACCCTGCTGCTGTGTGCGCAAACTGGGAAGGGAATTGTAAGAAGGAATTGATGAATTGATGAATAAGAAAGGTTGATAAAGAACTGAATCTATGAGTAATCTTTGTGTGAATCATTGGTAATTACCGCATTGTGCATTTTCTATATTTAAGCTGGGAAGATCTGTGTAAGAGTTCTTTCTGTATTTAGATATGTTTTGTTCTGTTTATGCGATGCTCTGCTACTGTCATAAAAGCATATAATTATAGATCTAGCGCATGTGGATGCGAATAGAGACCCACTTGGCCCTACACAGAACGAGGTGATCTGGGTATCGCAGGGCCAAACACAGCTCTGATTTCCGTACCTATCATTTCTCATGGTGTGGAAACCTGGTTCTAGCACCCACCCATACTACTTCGGGTGAGACTTTGACCTGTGCAAGTAGGTCATTGCCAAAAGGGCCAGTAGTATAGGGGTTTGTTGGCAAACCTTGAGCTTAGAACCAAGGTCAGGGCCCCTCGAGCCAGCAAATGGTTCCGTTGCCAGGACATAGAGCATTTTGAGGAAGTCATTAGGTACCGACAAGCACAGAAGTGAATGAGTGTTGTTGTAGATGAAGGCATAACATGGAGCGGTAAGAACTATCGAACCAATCAAGAAGAGGATCACTCTACCTGTAGCCCATGGAGAAGAGCGACTATGCAAGGTTCGCAAATTACCCCCACGTCAGACTCATGGGAGAACAAGCCCTCAACCGAAAACTCACTAGAGGGAAACATGGCAGTACACTTGAAATTACCTACTTTTAAAGGTGTGGCCGATGAGTACATGGATCATTTTTGGTTCGTGGCCAACTCGGTATGGACTACGCAGGGGGTGGTAAGCAATATTGTGAAGAGGGCACAGTTGTCCCTGGCCTTTGAAGAATGAGCGATGGACTGGTATATGTGGTACATATCTCAAAACAGGAGCACCTCTCTTCAAGATATTAAGGACGCCCTAAAACAACAGTTTCGGAAGCCAAAATATTACTCTCAGTTGGTAGAAGAAGTAAAAGACTTAAAGCAGGATGTGTCTAAGTCAGTGTGGGAGGTCGATCAGTGATTGAAGAAAGCAATTAGGGAAGGAGGGTTCAAGTACGATGAAAAAAAACACACGGAATGGTTCATCGCTATGTTGTTACCTCACTTCCATATACCAAAGGGCCACCAGACCTTCGAGTCGCAGGAAAAAGCATTGGAAGTTTCCATGAAACTCGAAGTCATGCCCAAGGAAGACATGTTGGGGGGAGTACAACAAATCCAACAACAGCTCGGAGCCATGCACATGGAAATTCAGAGCTTATGGATGTAATGAGGAAGAGGAGCTAGTGCAGACCTCTGGTTCATACAATGTCGGGTGTCTGGCCATACAAAGGAGCAGTGTCCTCTATTAACAGATTACATGTAGGCAGGAGCACCTAGTCTGTTATGCCCTAGCTCCAGCGAATCTGTGCTATGGTGCGACGATTTCCGGGTAGCGGGACTACATGATATGGCCCAATGCGCTCGGCTAAGTATGGGCGACTCGAAGCAACAGTGGTGCAGGCTTTTCCAGTCGGTAGGACACAATGAGCAGAACTGTCGCATGTATGACTTGATTTTAGATCGAGGAAACGTCTATCAGGTACACTCAGACCCTACATCACCGTGATCTCCCGTGAACTTTGGTGGCTCCCCAGCAAGGGGTAGGGGAGGTCGAGGGGGAAGTGCAGGACGAGGACGTGGGCAGCTGATCTAATATAACTGTGGAGAGGTAGGGTACTTCGCAAGGGACTGCCCAAATCCTACTAGGAAATCCTACAAATATTTTCGGCAGTTGGACCATGAGATTGAAGACTGCCCGACCCTGATGGAAAAAATGCAAGAAAAATAGCCCACCCCTACGTAGAATGTACAAAGAGTTAAGACCGAGCTAAGGAATTTAGACCTGAATGTGAAAGTCATGACACGCATCAGGATGGTCACCCAAGGAGCCAAGGAAGCACTCTCGAGGGACCCTATGACCTCTCTGAACGGATTGAACATCAGAGGGCAAGAAACACTAGTAGTTCATACGCAGCCACCGATGCACCTCAAGATAAAGGAAGGGGTTGAGCCCTATCTGAAGGCATGTTTGAAGCTGCTACGTAACCCACAAACTATAGAAAACCTTCAAGTATTACTGCATGGCTACGCAGCTTGGTCCAATTCAACTCCGGGGACTAAGGACGTACACAAAATATACATCTATAAGAAACGCACTGGAAGAGATGTGGTTGATTGCATAGATTGGAAACTACAAGATGGATCAAGTTACTCTCGATCTTGGGTCGAATGCGAACGTATTACCAAAGAAAACATTGCAACGAATGGGAGAGCATAAATTGGAATGGTCCACCATCCAGCTGTGCATGGCGAATCAACAGAAGATCATCCCACTGGGAAGGTTGCCAAAAGTCATGGTAGATATCATAGGAGTAAAATTCCTAGTTGAATTTGAAGTCATAGAAATTATGGAAGATGCAAATCCTTACCCTGCACTCTTAGGACTAGACTAGGCTATAGATGTGGGGGGTGTCATCAATCTCAAAAAGCATAGCATGGTGTTTGAGAATAATATTACATGCATCATAGTACCACTAGATCCTCCCGAAGGTATGTAGTATACAGAATCAGCATACGAGGAGGAGGAAATAGATCAGATTTACAGATTGACTACGCAGGATGAAGATAGGGTTAGCCCCACAGTAGACGGAATACTCTGTGGGGAGAAAGACAGTGAATACTTTTCTGACCCTGATGGGGAACTAGAGATTTGGAAAAACTGGTTACATGAGGTTTCGGCACTGTGATTTCCTTGGGTCGCGAGGACCCTCTACTGCATTTCTTCAGAGGTAAGAGATCTACCCCACTTTGATGAGTCTGGTAGTGTCTAGGAATTCCTAAGAACACTAGAAGCTAAGGTGCCAAGAGAATGATGACTCTGGGCCCTTAACCTGCCTATGCGTTGGTGGGATACCCACAAGAAAGCATTTCCAAACTGGGAAACGTGTTGGGATAGGATGATGCTGCGGTTCGCCCCTCCAGCTAACATACGCACCAAGATATTCCTCCGACCTGGGGATCCCCACACACATATGCATGCCTGGATGACCAAATGGTCCGGCCAAACTACAGAAGAATGGGTCCATCTATTTGTTCATGCCATGGGCCTATCCCTGCTGCTTGGTACTTAGATGCGGAGTTACACCAACGCACCCGCCATTGGGAGATACTAAAGGAGGACTTTATAGGAATGTTTGGACTGATTGGGGGGATAGAGACACTCGAAAAATCTCTTCAGGACATCTATGCATTTATATTTAAGAATTCCCACCACCACGCTGCACCGGCAGTCCTGACATGGGAAGCGCAGATGCAAGACAGCGAACTGCCAAACCTTGGCAATTGACGAAGAAGAAGATAATCCTCATAACATTTTTGTCCCAGAATATGAAGTGGAACGCACTGTTATTGGACTCTCGCTATAGAATATTGATGTAATGCAACCTCTTAAGCTGCAAAAAGTTAATATTGGGACAGATGAACACCCTAAGCTAGCTAAAATTGGGGACTATTGGGATGAAGGAACCATAGGAAAAATTGCAGAATTACTTACGGAGTACTAGGACTTATTTCCGAAAAAGTTTTCTGAGCTCAAAATCACCGGGGACCTCGGCATTATGCACATCACTCTAAAACCTAAGGCACGCCCTGTCAAGTAGGGGCCTTACTGGCTGAATCCTAAATATAAGCAAAAGGTCAAAGAATTGCTGGACAAAATGCTTGTCACATGTATCATTGAACCAGTTGAACAATCAGATTGGGTAAGTCCAATGGTCATCCAGAAGAAGAAGACAAGGGGGAAATATGCATCTCTGTGGATCTACACAAGTTAAATGACACCTGCATCCATGACCCCTTCCCTGTGCCCTTTGCCAACAAAATCCTTGATAGTGTGGGTTGAAAAGAGGCTTATTACTTCACCAATGGGTTCTCAGGGTACCAGCAGATCTGAATTGCACCTGAAGATCACAGTAAGAATACATTCACAACCAAATGGGGGTCCTTTTAGTGTACGGTCATGCCCTTTGGTCTCAAGAATGCACCTGCTATTTTCTCAAGGGCAGTAGTTGCTATATTCAAGGAGTTTATTCATAAGTTCCTAGAGGTTTATTTCGATGACTGGACGGTTTTTGGCCTCGTAAAAGAGCATTTATCTAACCTACGATTAATGTTGGATGCATGCCGAAGGCACCAAATTTCCTTGAACATCAAGAAGTGCATCTTCTATGTACCATTCAGATTCTTGCTCAGACACATAGTCTGTCAGCAAGGATTGATGGTTGATCCTGCGAAGGTAGATGTAATTAGAAATATTGCAATCCCAACAACGAAGAAATAGTTGCATTATATTCTTGGACACACAAGCTATTACAGGAAATTCATTTAGGGGTACGATCTGATCACAGCACCCATAGAAAAATTACTAAAAAGGGATGTCTCTTTTTTTGAAATGATGAATGTCAGAAGAGCTTTGAAATTCTCAAGGAGAAGATGATCTCTACACCCATACTAATATTTCCTGATTGGTCAAAGGAATTTCATGTACATGTGGATGCGTTGGGCATCGCCTTGGGTGCTGTCCCAACTCAACTTGGAGAAGGAGATATTGATCACCCGGTTGCCTTTGCGAGTCGGAAACTCTCAGGCGCAGAACGGAACTACTCTACCATGGAGCACGAAGGATTGGCTATGGTATATGCACTACAAAAATATCGGCACTATCTACTAGGTGGACACTTTAAAATGTTCATGGATCACTCAGCTTTGAAATACCTGGTCAACAAACCTATGTTGGGGGGGAATATTTTCCGCTGGCTATTGCTATTCTAGGAATATGATTGTGATATTATCGTCAAGCTCGAAAGGTTGAATGCAGGCCCGGATCACCTATGTTGGGGGGGAATATTTTCCGCTGGCTATTGCTATTGTAGGAATATGATTGTGATATTATCGTCAAGCTCGAAAGGTTGAATGCAGGCCCGGATCACCTATCTTGCATCGAAATAGGGGAAGAACCTACTAACTTGGAGGAGGGCTTACTAGATGCGTAGCTATTCACCATTAAGGTGGTTGATGCACACATTGCTGATATCATTGAGTTCCTAACTACGAGCGTGGCCCCTGCAGAATATTAAGTGTAGCAGAAAAAGGAGTTGGTTACTCGGGGAGTGGACTTTACTATCATCGTCAGTCAGTTATACAAGCTAGGTGCAGATGAAATACTAAGCAGATATGTCCTCGAACATAAACGGCCTGCCGTTTTAGTAGAAGCACACAAAGGTGTCACAGGAGGCCATTATGCAGGACAAGCAACGACAAAAAATATTTTGAGGGCTAGGTTATGGTGGCCTACCCTACATCCGGATTCTTACACCTATTGTAAATCATGCAACACATGCCAGTGAACAAGACGACCCTCACACCGAGATGAGATTCCATTACATCTTCAAGAGGCTTTACAAGCTTTTGAAAAATGGGCCATTAATTTTATCGGTCCCATTAATCTATCAGGCAAGAAAACAGGTGTGCGCTACATTATTACCACCACTAACTACATCACTCGATTGGCAGAGGCACACCCGGTGAAGGATTGTACTGCAAAAACGGTTGCACACTTCATCTTTGAGCATATTGTGACCAAGTTTGGCTGCCGCAAGATCCTAACGAGTGACAGATGTACACACTTCGTCAACCAAATGATTCAAGCCCTGATTGAGGAATTCTGGATCCACCATGAGAAGAGTACACCATACCATCCCCAAAAAAATGGGGCAGTTGAAGCTTTAAACAAAATTTTGGAACAAGCGTTAACCAAGGTTTTCAATGCCTATCATAGTTACTGGGATGTTCGTATCCCCTCTATTCTATGGGCCTATAGAACAACTTGTAAGAAGCTAACAGGCACGACCCCCTTCCGAATGGTCTATGGCAAGGAGGCCATTATGCCCATAGAATACATTGTTCCTAGCCTACGCATCGCAGCATTTACAAATGTGGCAGAACCTGATATCATAGAGGAGCATCTTGCGTAGCTTTTGGCTTTGGAGGAAGATCGGTTTATTGATAATTTTCATCAACAGGTTCAGAAGGCCCATGATAAAGCCTGGCAGGATCAACATATTCACCAAAAGACATTCATCGCAGGCGATCTTGTCCTATTATACGATAGGAAATTTGTGAAACAACCAGGGAAATTCTGGTAGCACTGCTTGGTCCCTACATGGTTAAGGAGATCACAGATGGCGGAGAAGTCTAGCTAGCTACCCTGCATGGTGACATCTTACTTGGCTTTGTCAATGGCAGTCAACTCGAGCCATACAGGGCTAAATGAATATATGGCGGCCACAGTGACTCGGGACGAGTCACAAGGTTGTGTTGGGGGACTGTTGGAACAACATCTCCTACAAGCTGCGAAACTCGCCCATTTTGAATACTTTTGATTAAATTTAATCTATCGTGGGGGTTTTGGGGTGGGTCAAAGCCCCGAAAGCATTGTAATGGGTAAAAGGGTAAACCAGGGGTCCGAAAACCATGGTTTGCGGACCATTGGAAATTATAGGCTATATTATTATAAATAGAGGAACATTTTGTATTGTAAAGTAGAAAGAGGAAGAGCTATTGATGCGAATTTTAGTTTAAGTTATCTGTTTGGGTTTTTGGGGAAAGGACTCATGCTGGCTTTGTGCGTGGAGATCCAAGTCCAGCTGTGTGCGGACCCTGCTGCTCTATACGCAGGCTGGGAAGGGAATTGTAAGAAGGAATTGATGAATAAGAAAGGTTGATAAAGAACTGAATCTATGAGTACTCTTTCTGTGAATCATTGGTAATTACTGCATTGTGCATTTTTTGTATTTAAGATGTGAATATCTGTGTAAGTGTGTTTTCTGTATCTCGATCTGTTTTGTTATGTTTATGCGATGCTGTGCTACTGTCATAAAAGCATATAATTATATATCTAGCACATGTGGATGCGAATAGAGACACACTTGGCCTTGCACAGAATGAGGTGATCTAGGTATCGCAGGGCCAAATACAGCTCTGCTTGCCATACCTATCCTTTCTCAGGGTGCGGAAACCTAGTTCCAGCACCCACCCATACTACTTCGGGTGAGACTTTGACCTACGTAAGTAGGTCATCGCCGAAAGGGCCAGTAGTATAGGGGTTTGTTGGCAAACCTTGAGCTCTGAACCTGGGTCAAGACCCCTCGAGCCAACATATTGTTAGCCGATGAGAGAATTATGGAATCCATGATGCCAGAAGAAGAACCATGGGAAAAATCACAACAACAATCCCATATTCCATATTATAATGAATATAATCCAACTGAACTATATCACCCTTGAGTCATAGATTTATTGGAAAATTCTATTCCTATCCATGCTATCGATCCTGAGCAAAACCCATAAAATATCTAAGAAGTGATTTCTATTGATATTTTGACCAAACCTGACATTGTAGAAAACATTCATGTCAGTGCGTCTTGTTCTCCATCTAAACTTGACACTTACCATGGTATTTTTCATGAATTACAAGATATATTTACTTGGTAATATGATGAAATTATAGGTATCGACTCCAGCATTGTTGAACATGAGATTAAAATGTATCTTGATGTCAGGCTAGTACGATAGCGCCTTCATCATGTTCACCCTAATAAAGTTGTTTCCATTAAACATTAGGGGAATTTTGAGGTCTAAAATGGGCTTCCTAAGAAAAATGTACAACCAAAACAAACTTTATAAGAACCAATAATATTTAGGATGATGATGTCAACCATGGGGGATGATTCACGATTTTTTAAGTAAAAGGGAAAAAAGAGTAAAAATAAATAAAATAATAAAACTACTTTTTCAACTCATATTTTCAACTTATCTCCCAAAGTTTTTACTCAAATTTCAAGAGAGAGTACTCTTTGGATGAAAATTGTATTTTTTCATTCAAAGTGTACCCATATTTCATACTTTTGTTGAACCCTGCAACACGAAAAATGAGAAATACATGGAAAAACATGATTGCAATCACATTTTTCATGTATTTCTCATTTTTCGTGTAGAAGGATCCATAAAAAGTATGAAACATGGGTACTCCTTGGCTAAAGATTAAATTTTTCATCCAACGAGTACTCCCGCTCAAAATTTGAATAAAATTTTGAGAGATAAGTTGAAAATACAAGTTGAAAAAGTAGTTTTTTCTTTTTTTGCTCTAAAATTTGATGATGTAATCAAATATTATATTATTATTTTTACTATTATTTTATAATTTCCTTAGGAGGCCCATTTTAAACCTCGAAATTTCCCTAATGGCAAAGCTTGAAAAACTTTTGCGTGTTGGATTCATTTCCCCTATTTCGTTTACCGATTGGGTTTCCAACATTCTTTCTGTCATGAAGAAACAGTGGAAAATTAATTAGAGAAATTTGGAGGTCTAAAATGGGCCTCATAAGAAAAATGTACAGTAAAAATAAAATTTATAAGAACCAATAGGATTCAAGATGATGATGTCAACCATGGGGGTTGATTCACCCTTTTTGGGGTAAAAAACTAAAAATATTAAAAATTAATGAAATAACAAAACTACTTTTTCAACTTGTATTTTTGACATATCTCCTTAAGCTTTTACTTAAATTTTGAGCAGGGATATGCATTGGATGAAAAATTTAATTCCTCATCCAACGACTATCCATGTTGCATACTTTTATTGAACGCTTCTATACGGAGAATGAGAAATACATGAAACAATGTGATTGCAATCATGTTTTTCGCGTATTTCTCATTTTTTGAGTAGCAAGGTCCATCAAAAGTATGCAACATGGGTACTCCTTGGATGAGGAATCAAATTATGCATCCAACGAGTCTTCCCTCTTGAAATTTGAGTAAACCCATAGGGAGATAAGATGAAAAAACAAGTTGAAAATGTAGTTTTTTTTATTTTTCCCTCTAAAATTTGATGATGTAATCTACTATTATTTTATTATTTCAAATATTGTTTTATAATTTCCTTAGGAGGCCCATTTTAGACCTTAAAATTCCCCTAATGAGAGTGTGTTTTGATTATTATTATGTTAATCATGCTTGTCTTAAAGACAACTATCCCACTCCCTTTATCGACCAAATTATTGATGAATGTGTTGGATGTCAAATATTTTTCTTCATGGATGGATTTTCCGGTTACAATAAGATCAATATTCACCCAGAAGACCAATATAAAACCAGTTTTATCTATCCCTAGGTCACATTTGCTTATCGAAAGCTCCCTTTTTGTTTAAAGAATGTTGGGGCAACATTCCAGAGGGGCAATGAATTATGCTTTCCATGACATCAATCACATAGTTCAACCATATCTGGATGACTTAACTGCACATTCAAAAAACAGGCTGACCACCCGCTACATTTGAGAGAAATATTTTTACGATGTTGTCACTATAAAATACACCTCAATCTGCACAAATGTGTGTTTTTGTTCTTTCTAGTCATTTGCTTGGATTTGTCGCGTCGAAATATGGAATTTGGCTTCATCCATTGAAGGTCCTAGCCATTCTTGATTTTCATGCTCCTTCCAATCTGCTTCAGTTACAAAGACTCCAAGGGAAGGCTAACTTTCTAAGGTGGTTCATTCCCAACTATGCCGAAATGGTAAAGGATTTACTCGACTCTTGAAAAAGGGGATTCCATTCCATTGGGATGTGTTTGTGCAAGAATCCTTTGGTGTTCTTAAACATACCCTGATCCAAGCATCATTAATCTATCCCCCAAATTATGAGAGTAATTATTTATTATATCTCACCTCTGCAAATACAACCATCGCTATGGTTTAGTCCAAGAATAAGATGGGATTGAACATCTGATCTATTATTTGAGTCATAATCTCAATGATACAAAAGTTAAGTACACATATGTTGAGAAGCTCGCTTTGGAAGTTTTTCAAGTTGTACACATATTTCGCCATTATATCCTACTCTGAAAGACCATTTTCATTTCGAATTGCAGCCCTATGACATAGATTCTATCACGTCAATTGTTGGGGGGGTCCAATATTAAAAATGGATCATCATATTGCAAGAATTTGATTTGGAATTCATCAAATCAAATTCAAATAAGTCTCTAGTGTTCGTTGAGCTTATCTGTGACCTTCCCTCGAGTAGCACTAAGTCTAATATGGAACCATCAATTCTGGATGAGTCTTTGTTTCTGACCGAGTCATCTAACCCATGGTATGGATATTTCATCATCTCTCTCCTGATCCAAGCTTTTCAACCCAATACCTCTCGCTCGCAACAATGACGCATTCGATTCCAAGACAAATATTATCTGATCATGAGTGATACAATTTATAATCGTGGTGTCGATACGATTTTACGGAGGTGCCTCAACCATGAGGAGGTCAAGAAAGTTTTAAATGATTACACTAGTGCTTGTGGTGGAAAATTTTCAGGTTTTTTTGATGTGCATAAGGTTATCCACGCTGTTTACTTCTAGCCTACCATATTTCGTGACTGCATTATCACATTTAGAAGTTGTCATGCTTGCCAAATATTTGATTGTAAAACCCGCTTTCCGCCAGCACCAATGCATCATGTCATCCTTGTTGGACCATTTTAAAAATGGGGCATTGAATTCATGACATGTAACCCTCGCTCGGTCGGGGGGCATGTGTATATTATTGTCGTCATCGACTATTTTACCAAGTGGGCGAAGGCGATGCCTACATTTAACAACATAGGACAAACAACTGCATTGTTCTTTTTTAACCATGTGGTTACATGGTTTGGTGTGCCACAAGAGATAGTAACAAATCATGGAAAAAAATTTTACAATCACATGATGGATGAGTTGACTGCAAAGTTAGGACTGTCGCATGATAGTCTTACCACTTATTATCCACTAGCTAATGGACAAGTTGAAGCTATCAAAAATATTCTTAAGCGTATTCTTCAACACATGATTGGGGTTCATAAACGAAATAAGAATTTTATCTTCTACTCAAATTTTTGGGCCTATCAAACCTCGGTGAGAAACACAACTGTGTTTACTCCCTTTCATCTGGTTTATGGTCTGGAAGCTATCTTACCGATCCAATGTGAAATACCATTATTGAAACTCATGATTGACCTACTACCTGACACTTTTGATGAAGAGGCACATATTTTAGATCCCATCCATATAGATGAAACACGTTGTGAAGCCACATTGGCCAAAAATTCACATAAGAGACGAATTAAGGCGCAATATGACCACAATTTGAAGCCTTGCACCTTCTCAGAATGATACCTAGTCTTGCTTTATGATCAGAATCCTGATAAGATAGGAACAAGGAAATTCGATCCATTATGGCATGGCCCCTACATTCTCAAGCACATTATGGATAAGGGTGCCTACGAGTTGGTATATTATGATCGGATTCCATTGGCGCAACCTCACAATCGTATGTATCATAAACGTTACTATGCTTGATTTTGTGTAGTAAACATTGTATTATATGTTTTCCTTGAGTGTGTGTAGCAATGTGTCTTTTATAGTTTCTCATGTGGTTAGTAATCCACTTTTCATTTTTTACAGATTTCAGAATCTTGGCAACCATTTTTTGGATATGTTTATGGTTCTCATCATAGTACTCAGAACCTATTCTCTGTAGCATGGTCAATCTTCACTCTAAGTGGTGAGTTAGTGAGTTTGCAATGGATTTGTATTGGTAGATCAACCAACAATATTGTTGAGTATAGCAGGTTGATTGAACTGTTCTCTGATACCATTTCACTTGGCATTCGCCACATCATCATCAAGATGGAATCACAACTTGTCGTACTACAACTTACTAGTGTTTATATTGTCTGAAATCTAGGAATTCATTGCATGTTCCTTCGAGTTTTTCTTTTGGAAAGACATTTTGATTACATCCAATATCAGCACATTTCCATAAACTTTAACACTCTAGTTGATTATTTGGTGAATTATGTGTTAAATAGAAATTTGAAACATATGTAAAGATATATTTTAAATTCACATCACACAATTGAATAGGATTGCACATCATCATAGAAAAACAATGAAAGTTAAATAGATTTATATCAATTTTTTTATAAAATTTGTGTCCAAGGCACATTGGTCATCTGACCTCAAAATGTATATAGACATAGCATAATGTAAGTAGACATAGTGATGCTCATGATAGTAGGTCGATCTTGGACTATCATGCACAATAGCCTCATCCAACAACTAGGCACACCAATTGTATGGCATTGCAGCCTCATAGGTAACTGATCGATCTAGACATCTGGTATCCCAACAATCAATCCATCCAGATGCTGCTGCAACTCAGCAAGAGTCTTGGCTAAATTCAAATCCCAAAGGAATTCTCTCCCGAAAATCCTCTCTATTGGTTCTCCTTCCTGCTCTGTATGACCCACTAGCTGAACAATACCGACATATACGTACATGCATCATCTTTAGTTTAGTCTTCGAAACATTAAAAAACACAAGAATATGTAAAAGTCTAAAAATAACAAAAACATGGTCAAACATTTTACCTATAGCACCCCATTGAGCATCGGGTGGTAAAATTAAATCTGGATCTCCACGAAAATTCATCCCTGAATGTGAATTCTCCTCTATGAAGATATTTTTTCTTTGAGACAACTAAATAATGCAGTGGGGAATGAGATCGATGACTGACCAACATATATAGGCATCAACTCGACCCACTGCTGCATCCATGGATCTGTAAGACCATCTAATCCCAATGTTACATGTTGTGGCTGCATGAATGGAACTCGCTCCAAAACAAAAGTGATCAATCTCGACCCATAGCTAGAATTATTGGTCTTTCCACTTTTTACCTTGGTCAGTTGTTCTTTCATCTGAAGGATTACTCCTTCAGCCTAGTTGAACATGGTTGGCTCAAGACACTGAAGTGCATACTGCATATAGGATATATTCGTGACATGAAGTGTCATGGTCCTAGCTAGTTTTTTCTATAGTAAATAGGACAGTTCACAAAGGTATATCACATAAATATTTGATATTTATCTTTCAATATTTTCTAGGCTCAGTTCCTGCTCAAAAAAAATATCAAAATTAGGTCCTTCACTATTTCATCGCCACAGATGGAGCCGATAAGGGAAATGGGGGCACCATGTCTCGAAAAACCTGTCAAAATGTAATTTTCATCAACAAATATTGGGACCACTTTGTCCCCAATGTGAAATTTTCTGTAGTGCCAGGTTAGATGAATGAATCACAAATTACAATAGTTTCATGTGTTGCCTCATCCCTGACAATCTAAAGTACTTGGGCAACCCATAGTCTTTGAGGGCTCTCACAGTGCCAGGATAATTTAGGGCTACCATATCTTGTTCTTCATATTCTCCTTCTCTCCATAGAAATCTGACGCAAGCTTAAAGCTTGCCATACCCAGGAACTTTAATCTCTGTTCATGCATCATCATCATATGCCCAAATCACTTTCAATAATTGGAAAAATCACACCATCTCATATATGAACAATCTCACATCCACTCACCTTCAAACAATTCCATAACTTTTAAACCTTCAAACAATGTTCAAATGCCTCCTTAAACCATATCAATGCCAACATTCACTCATTCATTTAGTTACCAACATTCAAGCGTGTTTATCCAATTACAATCTGCATTCTCCATTCAATCTAGAGACTTCATTTCAATACCGTGGCCCTTTACAATTCCGTTGGCCCTTACAAACTGCCATAGGCTTACAGCCTTGGCTGTTAAAGCCTGCTCTCAATCACACACTCTCTCACAATCTCCAATGTCTTTTCCTCTCAAAACCCCCTCCTATTTATACAATTTTTAAAAATCATTTAATTAAATGCTCAATCCCTTCAATTCCTCAACAAACCCCTAAATCTCTCAACATCCCTAAAGGATAGATCTTTATCCCTAAAATCCTTCAACTAATTAAATTCCCTCATATCCTTTTATTAATAAAAATATATTTACAAAAATCCTCACCTTCTCCTATTTTATTCAAATTAATTAATAAAATATTAAAAATCATCACACCCCCTTTTAACATATTTACAAAATAAAAAAACTCCCTTGATGCTCTTGCATCAGACTCCCCATGTAAGAAAATTCATGACCACCTGGTCATAAGTCTGGATATTTCCTCCTGGATCCAAAATTTTATTTTGTAATATTTTCGTGCTTGTCAATTGCTTTACTACTGTTGTTATCTGCTGTTGTCTTCCAGGTTTCCATATTTTGTGCTGTAATGCTCCACTTGCTCTTCTCTTGCAATCTTTCGCTGTCATTCTCTTGTTGTCGCTTCTTTTCTTTCTTTCGACTGTCTTTCTCTGGGATGTTTTTATCATTAACCTCCTTATCAACTCAATTTCTTTGTCCAGTATGTCCTCTGTCTGCTGATTGTTTCTATCTCTTGATTGCTGAACTCTCATTCTTGCTTGTTCTTCACTTGTTTTGATCACCTTTTCTGTTGCTGCTACTATAAATGTTGCAGCCTCCCAAACTTCCTTTCCCTCTGCAACATTCCTTTGCTCGTCACCTGCAACTTCTTCTTGATTATCATTTATGACAACTGCTTTGTCATTCTTCTTCAGCAATCTCTCCTTAACATCCTTCAATAGATGTTCTTCCTCTCCTTCTTCCATTTGTGCCAAATATGTTCCAGCGTCTGCAACAACATCTTCAATTATAAGACAATCATTATAATAAAAAATATAAGGCCTCTGTACCTCTTTTCCCTTTAGCAACACTTCAGTATGTCGCGTTGATTTCTCTTCTTCTGTCAGCATATCAGTATGCTGATCCAAACTCAAAGAACTCTTGAGACTGTCAGCTAGTCTCCCCTTCTCATCAGCTATTTCACTGATGTCTTCCAACATTTGTCCACTGTAGTGAACTGATTCTTTCCCAGCCTCTTTATCATATTCTGCTTCAAAACTTTCATCTTCTGGAAGGTACTCTTTCACATCTTTGACAACTTCAAAAGACTGCCTATCTTCTTCCAAACCTGCAATCACACACAAATCATTAGTTTTAAAATCACAAGAGCTTATGGTCTTATTTGATGCTTCAGTCATCAAATCTTCGGGCTGCTTTGAATCATTCATATGATTCAACTCCTCTAGTTCTTCATCACTTTCAAAAAGTAATGGTCCACTCTCTGGGTAACATATCGAAACTTCAAAATCTTCTTCAGCATATTCCTTTTGCTGTAGCTCAACTTTTTCGAGCTTCTATATCCTCTGTCTGGCATTAATAACCTGTTCAAGTTCCCTTAGTTCCTTTATCAACTGCATATTCACCTGATGATTCCACTTCTCTTGTAGCCTCTGCCACTTCAGCTTCTTTCTTATGACATAACCATGCTTCTGGTTTTCCTCACTTCTTTGCAACATCTCCATTAACACCTCAAGCTGAAATTCTATCTCAGCCTTCTCCCTCTCATATTCCTCTTTGCTTAGCTGCCTCTGTATGCCAATTTCCTTGGCATCCTTCTTCTTTTGTCCTCTGCTGTGATTTATTTCAGAACCTCTGTTACGACTGTCACTAGTCATCATCCTTTCCATCTCTATGAGTCCCTCACTCACTTTACTATGAGTTGCACTAAAGCCTCTTCAGCAGCAAGTCCTGTCCTGCCGCCACTTACCTCACCAAGCTCTTCTCACTCAGTCTTTTGGCAAGCAATTGGTTCTCAATCTCCGGAACCTCCTTTGAGCACTTCTCTTTGCTCTTCCTGGGCTTCAACTCATCTGCATGTTCTAAGAACACAACTGTCCTCCTTTTCCAATCTCTATTGGAATTCCTCAAGGTTCTGCCACATCTATGTTTTCACTTAGAAACTTTCACCAGCTTCCTTTATCTGTTAGCAATTTCCTTTTGGGAGTTGCAATAATATTTCAATGCAAAGACTACAATATTCTATTCTTCAAAAACATATCATCTTACCTCCAATATCTCGTCTGATCTTGTCCTTCCATTCACCTGTACTCTGATTTGCTTGACTGTCTGATTTCCCTTATCTGCATGCACATCTGCTGTCATAATTTATCTCTGCACTTATCACCTGCAATATGACAATCACTCATACAACCCATATCAAATTTTAGCAATCAAATCAGAATTCTATTCTGTTCAAATGCATAACCGAGAATTACTTCTCAAGAACTTTCATACAGAGCCAAGCTCTGATACCAAAATGACGCAAGCTTAAATCTTGCCATACCCAGGAACTTTAATCTCTGTTCATGCATCATCATCATATGCCCAAATCACTTTCAATAATTGGAAAAATCACACCATCTCATATATGAACAATCTCACATCCACTCACCTTCAAACAATTCCATAACTTTTAAACCTTCAAACAATGTTCAAATGCCTCCTTAAACCATATCAATGCCAACATTCACTCATTCATTTAGTTACCAACATTCAAGCGTGTTTATCCAATTACAATCTGCATTCTCCATTCAATCTAGAGACTTCATTTCAATGCCGTGGCCCTTTACAATTCCGTTGGCCCTTACAAACTGCCATAGGCTTACAGCCTTGGCTGTTAAAGCCTGCTCTTAATCACACACTCTCTCACAATCTCCAATGTCTTTTCCTCTCAAAACCCCCTCCTATTTATACAATTTTTAAAAATCATTTAATTAAATGCTCAATCCCTTCAATTCCTCAACAAACCCCTCAATCTCTCAACATCCCTAAAGGATAGATCTTTATCCCTAAAATCCTTCAACTAATTAAGTTCCCTCATATCCTTTTATTAATAAAAAGATATTTACAAAAATCCTCACCTTCTCCTATTTTATTCAAATTAATTAATAAAATATTAAAAATCATCACACCCCCTTTTAACATATTTACAAAATAAAAAAACGCCCTTGATGCTCCTGCATCAAAATCAAACCATAGGCTTAGTTAGGATCATTCCATGAAAAAAAATGGAGAAATTTTAGGTGTAAAACAAGATGTAAGTTTCTGAAATGCACCCACCAAATTCCTAAGTGGAAGATAGAGCATTGCAGAGGAACTAGCCTTCTCTCTAGCATCTTTATAACACACTTTCGACATCCAAGGGTGTGTTGGCTCTAGGGTGTTCTATATATACCCTAGGAGCCCCAAAACCCTAAAAAAATTGCATGAAACTAAACAAGAATTCATCCAATAGAAAGAGGAAGGTAAGATCTCCTACCTGGTCTGGATGGTACAAGAAATTGTCCATAGAATCTATTGAAATCATCTACTGAAGTTCGAGGGTAAAACTGGCTCAGAGCTCTAAATGTAAATGGTAAATATGAAATGGTAAAAATTACTTGGTAATTTCTTATTTTAATAGTCTTTTTTTATTAATTTATGCATAGTTGATGAATTGACTATGGTTTTTACCCATTTTTACTATTTAAATAGGTATTTTTAATCCATTTGGTGGTTCTTTGAGTGGGTTTACAACTGAATATAGTGAGTTCTTCCTGCATGATCGTGAAATGAAATTTTGACCACAAAGCACACTTTTATCTCTTTTTCAAGCTTTTTTAAACATGAAAAAGGAACCACCCTAGAGTTATCTTTCAACTCTTTTCAGACTCCTGAAACATGAAAATATTGCCGAGCACTTGTCCTTTTGAGCTCATAAAAGGAATTGAAATGACATCTACTCAGTATAAGTTTAACCCTTTTCCGGAATGAGATATATTATGTTTGCAAAAAAGGCAAACCCTAGTCAAATAAGGCTAGGAGGTTCCCTTAGGTATTATTTTATGCCTTTTCGAATATGAGGGAAAATTTTATGAAAAATAACTTGTGGAGTTTTCTTTTCATCCCTTTTTCAAACTCTATAAACATGGAAAAAGACCAAGTTATCACTATCGTTATACTTATTAAAGCATCAAATAGTGACGGACTTGTCCATCATGACAAGATCAAGTTTCACCTTCGCTAGACTCGTTAAAGCATCAAATAGAAATGGATTCAACCGAAGGGTGGAATTATACATCAAGCATATGTTATCCTCCTCAAGCTTGTTAAAAAATAAATAGGTACTGGTTAGAAATGACTGGGGAAAATTGGAAAGGGATTAAACACTTTATGGTAGCAAGTCAATCTTGAACATGACACTTATTCACTTCATCTCCGTGATTTTTGGGTTGGGTAATCTGCTTGATGGTATATCATACCTATGGTCTATCACACCATCCATCACTTCAGTTTTGGGTTAATGCTGCCAATTGATTCAGTGTTGTCAATATGTTCAAGAGAATTCACTCAGTTATTCCTCATCCTTTGCAATATGTTAGCACTCCGTAATTCTGAGGTTGAAAGGACTCAATCCCGAAGGGCCAACATTGAAAACGCTTCGAGCATGTTCAAGATAAGTCACTTATTTATGCCTCATCCTTTTCAATATGTTAGCGCTCTGTAATTCCGAGGTTGAAAGGACTGAATCCCATAGGGCCAACATCAAAAACACTTCAAGCCTAGGATCTAGCCCTCCTAGGATCAAAGAGGGATCTCTCTATTAGATATAGCTTTGTTTGATTTGGCATTTTATGCTAGTTATTACGGTAGAGGGGTTTGTTTTAAATTTGTGGTTGAGACAATAGGAGAGTGGACATTGGGATAATGGAGTTAAATATGGGTTGTTTTTGTTGCATCAAAAGTTCAAAAGCATCATAAGGAAAGCTAGATATGTGTGTTGGAACTTAAAGCAGCAGCAATTGTGAGGTGAAAGAAGCAGTGAATTTGTAATAGTGGTTAAAAAGAAATTAAGATTTTCTTAACCAAAATTCATGAAGAAAACATTCAGATTGTAATCACAGACATAATTAAGGTGCTCCAACAACAAATATTAATCTAAAATTTATGTTTTACAATCAGCTTAAAATGATACGTAGTGAGGAAAAACAATGGAAACATTCAACATAGAGAAGGGAATCACATCACCAGACAAGCACAACTCAAGTATCCTGCAAATGGTTTCTTACTATTGATGCTCTAGCTTCAAAAAATTATAGTGCTCCAATACAGTCAGTTCTTACAATGTAGGGTACCCCCCTTGAAACTTCCAATGCATACAGTATTTAACTAAAAATACATCGGTTTCCCTATCTACTTCAACAACTTCTCATTAATTACCATCAAGTAAAAACTAGACAAGTGTGGCCATGCAAAGGGCTGAGACAAATAAATCTGGAAATCACCGCATTTGGCTTTTAACTTCAGAAACCTTTCATGGATGGTAAATCAGACCCAAAACTCACTGGGTGGTCTCGAAGAGGAAATGATAAATGATTATGACATCTAGCTCTGCCATTTGAAATGAATTTTCAGGATCATTAATTATAATACGGAGATGGTACTGCTACTTCTATATTCCTACTCACTTTTATCTATTACAAACATAGATATAAATATCAAATTCAATCCTTAGGCTCAGGAGATCAAACTCAATCATCCTGGCCAAAAATAGCAAGTAAATCCCTAAAAATATGAACTGAAATCTGGGCTGAATATGCTGAGCATAGGGGTACACTCAGACATTTCTTTCTCCCCAACACTGACACCTATACAAAATCGGAGAGATTTTATTGTTATTTTCCCCGTTATGGTCACAAAACTCTCTCATATTTTCAAATTTCATCTCCAACTCTCAAAAACCACTACTGCAAAATCATGCCTTAAATAGGGAAACCGAAATCTTGAAAAACGGCCCTTAGACATATCTTCGATTCTCCCTACTCTTGAGACCTATGTAAAATCAGACAGAGGTTATTGTTCATTGCCCCGTGCTGGTCAAAAAAATATCTCATATTTTCAAATTTGATCCTCATTTGCCTGTTGTACATTTTTGAATTTAATGTCTCCCACTGTGGACAATGTGTGAAAACACCATACTAGAATCAAATAAGATTGTAAATTATTTAACTTTGTATATCTCTTGATTGTCTTCCTCCCCTTCAATGATGCCTATGCTTCAAATTGTCTATATGGATGATATTGGGGGGAGTTTTATTGAATTTCTTGTGAGAGGATTGGTAACGATGAATCATGGAATTCCCACCGAGAGAAAGCCTGCTACAGACCCATGACAAGCACATTGTATTTCGCTCTTCCTTAGGAAGGAAAAGAAGAACTCATCTTCCATCTCTGTGTGAAGAAACTATAAAGAAAAGGTTCGAGAAATATGAAAAAACTGACCCAATAGTAGGTCTGGAACTTTAACGAAGCATGCAACCAATCAAATGGCTCGAAACACCTACAAACTCTAGGATGATGAGGATGACCGACTCGAAAGAAGGAAGACCAAATATAAGCTCATGAGATAATCAAGTCGCACAACAAAACAAAATCAAGAGAAAATTGAGCATAGAAAAGAATCTAGAAGGGTAAGACACATTGTAACTCAATGGAGAGAAACCCCAAAAAGAAATCACACATAAATCGACATGCCAGTGAGGCTGCACCTCTCATTAGAAGGGAAAAAGTGTGACTGTGTTAAAACATTTAGTACTAATCAGTGTGTCTGTCATAGCATCAACAACGTCGATCAAGGAAAATAATAAAAAACAAAACGGTTTGTATAAATCAAGCCAGGATTATCACTTTCGAATAAGGATTGATGCTTGTAAGCATTCACAAAAGCCAAAAATTATGGAGAGGTGGATATTCAACAAAATATGGACAAAAAACCAAAAAAATGAAATAGTGGAAAGAGACTAAAGGAAATGACTCCCTAGTGGAATCGCCAACTTGTTGTATAGGTAAATCTATTCTATGGACATTGACGATCCCTCTAGCCCTAGAGTGGGTCGAGTAACAAGGGAAAGAATCTAACACCTACCTTCCTAGATCGTAAATGAAACATAGAGCGAGAGATATGGCCTACATCGATCGGACATTGCGATGTTGCTCTTCGTCGAAGCACCTTGATCCTTCGCTTTTCCAGAGCTTGATCTCCACTACTACCAATGTTCAATTACCTACATAAGTTACCAAGAAACAATGAGAATAATACAAATACAACATGCATACACAGATATAACATATCTAACTAGTCAAGGAATGTTAGAATTCTCAATCATAAACATGAAAAAGAAAGGAAAATAAATATCAGTCATGTCATATTATAAATAGAAGAGGAGTTACAACCTGTGCCTTGATGTTGAAGCTCTCCTTTAGTGTGTGTGAATCTGGGCATGTCACCAAAGAAATTGTTTTCAACTCAGCATGAGAAGGCTAAGGGCTCAACTCTCTCCTTCAAATATTATGATGATCTTCAAACCTCTCTCTACTATTCTTTATTATGTTCTCACTACTAGAGGCATTGGAGGATGATGAATTTATACAGATGGAGGAGGGGACATGGATCCACTTATGATGGGAAAATGGCTTATCTCTTTGGGAGGTTCCTCTTTTGTAGCAACAAGAGGCCCAAGGGAGGAAGCTCGGCCATATCCTAACCAACAAACATCCAGCTCTCCTCCCTCGAAGCTTCTAGGCCATGAAGCTTCATTTGCATTTTTTTAAATATTCCATAAGTGGATTGGCGTGGGTGTGATACCCATACTAGCGCCGATCGGCACTACTCACAAGCTTAGGATGGGTCATCAGTGCTGGTGAGACACAAAGAGGTCGCACTACTCCAAACATATGGGTTTTTAGGGAGCTACTCCAGGAATGATCAACAAGAAGTTTGGTCTACAGATTACAAGGGATGCAATGACATATTTTCATGATGGAAAAGGGACACAAAGGTCACTGTTAAGGTCTTCCGGGATTTGGAATTAGGGAGTGCAGGGACAGTGACAAAATTCTATGTAACAAGAAGTCTTTCCAAGTGATGGATTGCCCGAGATGGGGGTGCTAGTGGAACTTGGAATTTGACTGACTGTACGAAAGGGAATAGATTTTCCGAGGGACTATGTAGTAGATAAGGGAAGGGTCACAATGGATTTGTTTTTTTCATTAGCATTTCTAGATGGAATCAGATGCGCATTGGGAGTGTGCCCTAGAACAATGAGTTGGAAATTGTTCATCGAGAGGAAAATTGGTGCAGGATTGTAGCTCTAGACATTTGATGCAACTTTAACTTTGACAATGGATTCTGAACTTCCTGTAAATGATTTGAATCCTGGTTTTACTTTGAGGGTGGAGGTGTGAGCCTCTAGATTCCCTTTTTGATTGATACAGGTGTCGTATCCTTTTATTTTTTGGTTGAGAAAAGTGTATATGTGTATATGTATATATTATTGTAAAATACTGTATCGAGTTGGTTTATAAATATCCACAAAAAATATGGTTATTTTTTGGTTGAATAAATGTGCTTAGGTATATGTGGTTATTATTGTAAATACTGTAATGAGTTGTGTTATAAAGCTCCATTAAATGATATGATTTTCATGTTTCATGGGGATGTCATTGTCAATACTTCAATGAGATGTGTTATAAAGCTCCATAGGATGTATGTTTTGTTTTACTGGCTTGTTGGTTTATAGGTGTCATTGACCAATGAGGACGGTGTTCCCCTAAGGGGAGGGTTATGTGACAACCCTCATAAAAATTCATGTAAAAATATATATAAGACCATGATAATGGGACACATATTCCAAGCTGAATGTTGGGAAAAACATCCTAGTGGGTGTTCATTTTAGTTATTATGACTAAAGGAAATTGGCAAAGACAATGGAAAATGCTTTGGAAAGTAATGAGGAATTAATTGGAATTTTATTTATGAAAATAGTGGAAATAGTTAAAAACGAAGGTGAATGGTCACATGTTGAATGTGAGGACAAAAATGATGGAAAATTGAGTCCTCATTAATAAAAATGCTTATGAGGATCATTTTGTAATTTTTTTTTAGTGCATTTTTGGAGCTCTCTCATTATTATCCCCCTCTCTCATACTCTTGGATACTTGGATTTTTCTTGGAGAACTCTTGGAGAGTGTGGCATACTTGGTGATTGGAAGCAAGAAGGCAAACGAAAGGTAAGAAAGCGCAAGAGGACATGTAGATCAGTAGCTATATGTGGATTTCTTTGTAGGTATTGAGTTGTATGTATGGTTTCCTTGCTAGTTTTGGCATGCATGGTACATGCATGTAGTTTCTTGGTCATGATCTCTCATTAGCATGGAGGATTTCCTCGATCGACGATCGATTTTCCTAGCCTTGCCATTTCTTGGATAGCCATAGTGTTGTAGGTTTATTTCCATTGATTGTTTTCTAGTTGGTTTACACGATTCCTTTAGATGTTGGGTTGATTTATTAGTTCCAGGAGATTTGGTTAGACAAATTCTCTAGAGCCCGACATAAAACTATTGGGTTGAGTTACTAGTCCTTGACGCTTGGTTGGACAAATGCTCTGGAGCCATAGGTGGGTTTAGTTACTAGTTCTGGAGCATTGGTTGGACAAATGCTACGGATCCTGGAAACAAATGAGGTTGAGTTACTAGTCCTGAAGCCTTGGTTGGAACAAACACTCTGGAGCCATGGAGGATAGATACCAATACATGATCATTGTGATGTCCGACCATGAGGTGGAAGCACTAGTTGAGGGTTGAGGTGGTTTGGACTTTGGAAGCCCTTGATTGGTTTTGATTGGTGTGTTTTATGAGATCCCACATTCATGCTTGGAATATGGCTTGGGTGTGATTGGCTGAAGAGAGATTTGGCTCAGCCAATTTATAGTCGGGTGGAATGTGGAAGTCCTATCTTTGGTTGGTTTCTACATTCATTAATAAAAAGCTCACTCCATTAGTATTTGGTATGAAAATGTATTGGTTATCACGTATATTCTATTGTTGTGGTATACATGGTATTTATGTTGCTATTATGCTAGTTATAAGCATGTATTTTATCAAAGATAATGTATGTCTCTATCCATGTTTTTACCTGCAAATGAATGAAAAATGTATATATGGTCAAATAGATTGTATTGCATTTGATGACGTAGGGGAGAAATGCTTCCTAGCGATTCTCAGATAAGTATGAGACCCCTTGACTCTGTTCTATTGTTTACACCTGCAACTTTCATGTTTGTGACATGTTTGACAAAATTCCTGTCATGGCTAGGAAGGGTCCAGATGAGTTCTTAATGATGTGATTGATTCCTTATCATTTCCCTGTTGTTATTTATCATCTCTAAAATTTTCATGAATTTCTTGGTAATGCAATGGGTTATGGGCCTAAAAAGGTGGCTCAAATCCTCGAGATGTAGGCACAAAACTGTGTTTTGGGGGCCTTGGCCACTGACATGTAGTCGTATGCCTACGATTATAGTCTTGTGGCCACTGTCATGCATTGTTATTCATGTGGATATGGCTCAAATGGGGTCAAAATGTCAACGTGACCCAAGGGTAAGAGGCCTGAAAGATTGGGTTATCTCCTAGGGGTGTTGTTGTTGTTGTACAATATCTGTATGTTCTGTTTATGTTGGTTCCACTTCCTTATGGTCACCTAGGAAGTTGAATCTCATTATAGCAACGTCTTGTCGCATATCTACCTCGGCTGGTTGGTTTCTTCGGTAGATGTGGGAGGGAAGGGAGTGTTATAAGGACGTCATGGAGGAAGGCATGAAATTGCCAAAATAAGGAATTATTTAGTTGGTTGGCCAATGGAATTCCAATTGGAGCTAGTGTGCTCAGTTTTGAAGACCCCAAACTAAATATTGTTGTGATCATAAAGTCTATGGGTTCGACCTATGGAGGCCACTATTCTGAAACTATTCTCGATGTGAAGCTAGCTCGAGGGGATTTCCAGTGGTCTTACTGGTTCTCATAGATTTGGTGGGGTATCCTTTCCCCTGTGATTTTGTGGTTGGTTTGAAAAATAAAAGAGAGGGAGCAAATAAGTATAAGAATGTGTTCCTTTATGTTCATTAATGTTTCATATATGAAAATTGTTTTTTATACTATGAAATATATTTAAGACTAAAATTTTTGTGTAACACTGTGAAATATGTTCAAGACTAAAAAATGTGTTTATACTATGAAGTATTTTCATGATTGAAACTGTTATTCATTCCATGTAGAATCTCTAACTAAAAGAAAAGAAAAAAAGTTTGACATCAGAGAAGTCAGGGTGTAATCCTATGGTGAACTCTGGGTTAGATCCCGGGCTAAGCCGAGGCTATCAACAACCTAGGAACAATCCCTAACTCAAAAAGAACGTTGGTGTTGAAAACAAAACATAAGTGTGAAGTAAATTCCTACGCAGGAAATATGTAGATTAAATGCAAATTGGAAATTGCGTATACAGTGAGATAAAAAAGATAATCTGACTATAATTCCCAAAGTGAGAAAATAAAATTATAACGAAGAGAGGGTAAATTTTTTGTGTATAAAGAAAACCCAGAACCGATGTATAATGTAATCTTTCGAACCTGTTTTGAACCCACACTATGACAAGGGCACGATAAATAATACAATCGAAATATAACTTCAATTAATGGATGCATCAAAGAATTGCGTACATTAATGGATATATATATATATATATATATATATATATATATATATTGAGAAACTTATTCTACGAACGAAAGAAATGAAACATTTCTCTGAAACGAAAATCGTTGAAAGTATAAGTTATTATTAACCATTGATATATTTTGAAGAAAAAGATAACCATAATTTATCAGTCCCTAATAATTTAAAACAGGAACAATTATAGAGAACCAAACAGAAATTGAGAAGTGAACAACGACCACAACCGATTATTTCCAAGTACAAACATAAATTAATAAATATTATCAGCCAAGTTTTGTGAGGAGTTTCCTAAGCATTTTATCAAAAATTCTAAGGATTAGCCACATAAACCCTAACTCGGGTGGAAAGCCACACAAGCATAAAACATAAATTTGAAAGCGAGAAACCAGGTAACCCTAAGATAAAACCCTAGCTAGGTGAGTTCCTAATAGCATCTAGAGAAGAATGAGAAGGAGAGATATTAAAATCTTGGGTAAAAGGCCACCAAACCCATGGCATGATTGTTGAAGGTCGTAGTTGAAAGCCGTTATCTGTAAAGGAACGGGGTTACAAAATGTGTTAGGGAGAATCATTATAAGTTGCAACTTTAAATAAAATAGGTAGTAAATAAAATTTAGGAGAAGGGTTTAGCTAGAGTGGCGCCCTCTCTCCTTGAGAGCTCCCAATTGCACCACTAAAATCCCATTAGTTAGAATTTCTGCATAGGATTTAATAGAGAACCAAGTGGGACCAAAAAAAATAAGGCACATATGAATATTACTTGCTGAAGGGCGAACCATTGAAAATTTTCATCAAACAGTCGAGCCTCGCAATCTCCACGAGAGAATTTCTATGGATAACCATGACAATGGTTGCGAACACAATAAACAAACCCTAGTACCAAACCCAAGAACCACAATGAAAGCGGAGGAGATGAAATACGCAATTAGTAACAAAAAAAAACCTCATGCACGCAAAAGAAAAATATATGCAAAAAGATAACCATGAATTTACCTGATCGAACGAGGAGCAGTTCAGGAGTAAACAATAACATGATTTCCACAAAAAGGTTGCATATCCATTTTCAACAAAGGAATAAAATCAAATTATTAGGTTGGAGGGTGATTACTCTCTAACTTCCTCCTTCAATTGCATCATAGATTCAACCCTAGCAGATGTGAGTCATAGATAAAAGATCCCTCACACTTTCAAATATCATCAATCACCAAGTGTCATGCAACATGAACTTTGCAATAGTTCGGAAATCATTTTTACGTAAAGGTTATAACATATATTATCAATCAAACCAGATGAGACTATAGATAATATGGCAATAAATAAATGTTTGCTAGCTAATATACATTACAAACATAAAATGCCACCACAAAGGCATAGAACATAGGTTGTTAAAAATAAATTGTTGAAATATGTTACAATTTGTAAGGCATAGAACATGGGTTGTTACAAATAAATTATTGAAATACGTTACAATTTGTATTATTAAATTTTATATTGTTGTTTTCCAAATTACTAAGAAATATTAGAAATAGGTTTGTAATAATAATTTTATAAAATATACTTTTATATTATATAATTGTTTTTATTTTTTATGTAATTTTGAAATTAATAAATTTTATGTTAATTTTATTTTTTATTTTTTTTATTTATCTTATATTTATCTTCTCTCATTATTATTATTATTTTATACTAAAAAAATCTTCCATTTTTTATTTTATATTCATATTTTTCATTTTTATTTTAATAATAATTTTTTATTTACTTTCAAAATACCAATTTCTCTTAGTAATCATTTTGAAACTTAGTCCTCTAACATCTATTATCATGTAGCCATATCCTATATAAATAGAATTTTTAGCATTACTTAGAATTTTAATCTCTTATTGTAACTTATTGTTTTGACTCTTTTACTTTTTACTTATAGATACAGGAGTTGTTATGAGACATTCAGAAATTTTAAGGAATGAGGGATTCCTTAATGACATTAACACATGATTCTTATTTAAAACATTTAAGTAAATGATGATTTTTTTTGAGTAAAAGGTGAAAGTAACTGTGTGGTAAAATATTCCAAGAAACTTAGGAAGAGGTTGAGACAGTTCTAACAGTTACCTTCCCAAAAGGATTTAATGAAAAATCCTAGGAGGGAATGGGGTTCTGTGCAGAAGGGAGAAAAGGGTATAGCACTGAATGTTGAATTTGATTTGTCCAGAGTTGGTGGAAGTACTAGTGGAATTGAAGAAAATTCGCCCTAGAGAAGCAAGACTAAATTTCCAAGTCTTGAGGTCAGACTTCTTGTCTCAGAAAACTTCCTCCGACCTGGTGAGGAGAAAGGGGAGAGTAGAGGACGTAATCACCTCGCTCAAGGTTGGGTGGACCAACAGGTGTTTCTAGTCAAGAATAGAACAACTATTCAAAGGAGAACAAAATAAAAGTAATGCTTTTATAGGAATAAACATTTGAGTTTTTAATGACCTGAAATAGGAACAGAATCATTCTAGGAATAGATGAAAATATGTTATGTTTTCCTAGGAGAAGAAAGATTGTAGAAAGGAGCAAAACTCTATTTTAATTATTCTCCTTGGTATTAAAAGAAGAAATAACAGTTTTCTTTTCCTTATCCTCTACTATTGGTGAATAGTTGCTATGACATATATGCTATTGAAGTAATACAATAGAGAACGGTTGTCTATGCTAAAACATGGATAAGTTACATAATTATAGAATGTACTTGTAGTATATTTGGTGTTACAGTAAATCTAAGGAAAAAGAATACACAGGTTGTTGTAACAGACATATACTTTGTGCATTGCAAATATGTTCAAAAAGCGAGCAATGCTAAACATAAAATATTATAGAGCAAAAAAAATAAATTATAATAATAATTAACATATCAAACCTAGTTCATATAACATTAAAGGGAACCCATACTTATACTATTATTAACTCTAGTAGATCCTTTTCCATCTATGACATCAATGGGGAGTTTCCCACGACTCCATCCATTTGCATGGAAATATCATGTATATCCATAATTTAGGGCTTAAAATACTATTGCTTCCATCAATATTAAGTGTCAACTAGTGAAAGAAATGTGCACTTAAAATGTGAAACCATAAGAATTGTTTCCAATCTGACCCAAATTAGATCTTGGTTCATTTTGTTTGTTCCGCCTTGCACCTCCCTCATAAAATTCCTCCCTCAATTATCCTCTTGATAACACATTCCTCCCTAAAATACAGAAGAAAAACCGACAGAGAGATTAGAACAAAACTAAGTAAGACTTATAACGGAGTGACATTAAAGAAATGTCACACTATAAATATGCATATGTAATACCTTATTATGATTTTAATTTTTAAATTACATATAAGTTAATGAAAAAAAATTAAAGTATTAACATAGGTAATTAAGCTATATCATTAAAAGTTATTAACAATACTATTCCTAACTAAATAACTCCTTAAAATAGGGAAAAATGTCCACAAAGGGGGGGGTGTTTGGATGATTAAGGGAGTTGATCTCTTATATATATATGTGTGTAATACAAATTAGAAACATAGTTTTACAAAAGTTATCATAAGTAAATTATGATGTAAACATGAAACTAAATATTTAAAATTTAGCCTATAAAATTAATTGTTTCCTAACATATATTGAAATCATATATTTTAAAATTTAAAAACTTCATTGAAATCATATATTTTAAAATTTAAAAACTTCATTGAGGGCACACTCTATAAGTAGAAAGTTGATTTTAAAATCATATTTGTAAATTTCAATTAATAAAACAAAACCCCTCTCTCCATTTACTATTCACCAGTCAAAGTAAATTTAATGCAAGCTTAATTATGATGTAAACATGAAAATAGATATTTAAAATTTAGCCTATAGAATTAAGTTTTCCTAACATATATTGAAATTATATACTTTAAAATTCATTAAGGACACACTCTATAAAACAAAACCTCTCTTAATAAAACAAAACCATATTTGTAAAATCATATTTGTAAATTTCAATTAATAAAAAAAAACCTCTCTTTTTACTATTCATGTCAAAATAAATTTAATGAAAGCTTAATTATCCAAACACTTAAATATTCACGTAAAAATTTATAGTACACAACAAAACATATTATTTTAAACAAAAAACTTTGAAAATTAAGGCTTGTTTATGCACGGTAGAGCATAAACCAAATTCAACTTTAAACTTTTTGTTTATATGAAGCTCTTGTTTATAGCATATGCAAGGGAACACTTACTAAACTATAATTAAAAGTTTGAAACATTATACCAAGTTATTGCATCATGCCAACATTAAATTGTTATTAAACATTATTGCATTAAACATACGCCAAGTATTAAATATTTCATTGAACAGAGGAGACCCCGCTCCACTTATAAATGCCATTGAGCCCAGCTTGCCCAAGATACCTCTTTCCTCCACGGACCCGACGAGGAAATTAAATATGATTAAGAAATTTTAAATTCGATACATATATTAAAATTATTATATTTAAACTTAAAATATATATATATATATATATATATATATATATATAATAAAAATTATAATTATATATATAACCTGATTTCAAATTCAAATTTATACATTATATATTATTGAGATTTGATTTCATAAAAGATTATAATGTAGAAGTTGTCTTAGAAAATAATTTGGAATCTATGTCAAAATGAAAATTTGAAACTTGTAATTAAAATTTTGTTTTAAAATTTGAAATTGTGCAGGTTTCAATTTAGCATGGGATGAGTATGGAGATTCCATGATGGATTTAGTAGAAATGCAAGAATTTAAAAGAGAAAATCATATTACATTTAATATTTTGGATGTTATTTTGCATTTCTACAAAATATTTTCACGTTAAATACATCATTTATGGCCTAATGTTTTATATAGTTGGAAAATTTTGTTGGATCTCACTTAACGTAAAAAATAAATTTTATTAATATTGTACTTGAGATAACTAGGAGAACATTATGAAAGGGTGAGTTGTATTTTAGTTTCATTTATTATAATGTTTTAGAGAATTAATTTATAATTTTTCCTCTATTTAGATGATAGGAATTTTCATTTCATTTATTTACAATAATAATTATTAGTGTAATTTTTCTTGGATGATATGAGAACTAAATGGGAAACGAATTAGTAGATATATAAAAGAGTATTTAAGGATTTATTTCCAGATCTTTTTGGGAAAAAGCCTTTTGGAAAGGGTTTTGTGACAGGTTGGAGGATGGAATATTTGAGGAAGAATACTTTAACTATTGCAATCACATTTTACATGTTGCAAACAATGTCCTTGGATATGACGTGAAGGTTTTAGTAATAATATTATAATTCAATTATTTTATTTTCATCCATTTCTTTTATTTATATTTTACTTCTTTTATTTTTTTCCATTTCTTTTATTTTTTTCCATTCTGTTTTTTTATTTTTTTATTTCAATTTCTATGCATTGGTTGATTGTTACACAATGGTGGCTTAACTTGATTATGCATTATTCTTGAATACATTAAATGATTTTAAATTTTGGAATACTTCATATTTGGGGTTTTAAAATCATATTTCAAATTTATGGATTGCAGGTTTAATTCCATGAATAAATGATATTTAGGCTTATTTCCCCTCACATGAAGATGTGAAATTGTTATCCTTTATTTGACTTGTTCATAATTTCTAATGTTTCACACATTACATTTAATTTAATGTTTCTTTAATATTTATTATTCGAAATTATCAAATTAAATTAAATTATTCTACTTTTTATGTGGGCTAACACCCGTGTGCTTTAATTTATTTATTTCTTTTTAATGTTAATTTTATTTCTCACTAACCTTGGTGAATTATATATATATATATATATATATATATATATATATATATATATATATATATATATATATATATATATATATATATATATATACCCTATTTTCTTCATTAATGAATTTTTAATTTAATAAGTTTTATATATACCTCATTATTTTTTCCTAAAAATAAATTTTTTATTTAAAATACTCTTTATTCAATAATCTAGCCTATTTATTTGTTTAATTAGAAAATATATGTATTTCACACTATTTTACAATGACTATTCAATTTTTATTATCACTAGGGAATGCCCCATGTGGTGAAAGGGAGCTAAACCCTTGTCACGTAGAGTGAGAGGATCTAGGATCCTTAGTGATTTGGTGTGAGGTTATCCTCGGTTACCAGGATAATTTGAGCACCAACATATTTTGGTGTCATTTCCGGGGAACGAATTAACAAGTTTCATTTTCTTGGTAACTATATTAATCGATTAAGTTTGTGACGCCACTGGTGAACATGATCACAACTACATGCAACTTAAGTATTTTAAAGTATATATACATATATATATATATATATATATATATATATATATATATATATATATATATATATATATATATGTATATATATATATATATTCACCTAACAACTCCTAGATTATATATATGATTTTCATTTTCCAATGTATTTATCTTCTAATTATTTTCAATCTAAATTATTTTCTAACATGTTATGCATAATTATGAATTACGGATAAAACATTATTTCCTAAATGTGGTGCTATGCATTTAGAAAAATAGGTTAAAGACTTTGCAGATAATTTTCCTAACATTAAATAGACACACATAATAGAACAAGAAACGTACTTGGGGTCCAAGTGCTTCCTATTCTCCTTATGTCGCTCTTGTTGTAGTTTCAAATCAAAGCTAGATTGAAAAAATATTTCATGCAAGAATGAACACTAAACAACAAAGTGATAGCAATATACAGATGACTATTCAAGTTATTCAGTTAAATCAATGAAACATGAACCATATACATCAAATAAGAATTCATAATATGAAAGACAAAAGCTTATACAGATACATATGTGGGAAAGTAAGCATCAATCTTTATTAATGGATAGAAGGGGAGGTTACAACCCGCAATTGATTTAATGTCACCATCCCTAGCAATCATTCCAACCTCATCACAATGAGCATATCTTTAGTAGAATATCACTCAAATCAAAACCTCAATTGATATTCCACCAACATTTCTCTACTCCATATCTTCCTTCTCAATCACTAGGATCTGTGGTCAATTTATAGATGAGTTGAAGGTAGTTTTACAATAAATGAATTTATAATAATAGGTAAGACATGTTCCCAATATCAAAGGTATCAAATGGAAACATGGATTCAAAGTTTGACACATATGCATTGTTCTAGAAGGCATTGGCCAAGTGGAGATTCTGGAACAATGAGAATTTCACTCCCAATTTGACCAACATAACCTTGAGTGTCGGGAAGTGCATTGCAGAGCACCCTTGAGTGAGGTTACCTACATATACAAATCACTTAGCCCCTTGAGAGTCTGCATTGGAGAGCTCATAGTTGTTATAACATGTACTTCAAATACTGGAGGCCTTACAATGCAATTCATGGATGATTTCTCTTTGTTCTTTGTCTTAGGGCATGTAGCAACTGAAATGATAGGAAATGATAGACCCTATTCATTGGTGCTGTGGATGATGTCCAGTTTAACGAGGTCATTGGGAATGGTGGCCAAATTGACCTATAACATATTTTCCCCTAAAGCATGAAGTTAGAATAGTAATAAAAATATTTTTTGAATGAGATGCTTTAAACTTTGAAGGGTTGTAGCCGAAGCAGAGTCATGACCTGTGTCAAACTTACAATACATTACATCATGATATATCCTCTTGATCATGAATTTCTGAGGGAAGGCATTCCCATGCTCAATGCATAAACTATATAATAACATGTACATAGTGAAGAAAGTCATCTACATTGGAATTTTTCCCAATACAGATATGCCTATAGATATAGGCCCATGTTCGGATGAAGATCTGTATGTAAGGTCACTGTACAAATGATGTATACAAAAATCCTCAAATCGCAGCCTAGATGGCTGAAACTAGATCCAGGGTCTTCTTATCTCATTCACTCGACCGTTCAGGTACAAGTCTAGCCATGCAAATATATGATTTGTAGTCAAACATGGTAAGAAATCGTTTGATTACCAGCCAATTATGTGAGGTGTTAACAAATGCGAGAGAACCACCATTGATTTTAATGGCCTTGAAGGTATTGCAGTACATTTTGTAAGGCGTGAATAAATGATTTGATGTCGAACACCAAACAAAAACTTTGGTCAAAAGTTCGGAATCAAGGACCTTGTCGATACTGTAACAAGCCTCATGGTACTGGAATATGATGTTTCTAAGTGAACTTCCTGGATGATGATTTTTTGTCGAAAGGAAGCCACTTTATTGAAAAATGAGAGTTATTTATTTTAGAGACAAGGTATGACTTGATATAGAAATTTTCAGGGATGAATGTCATGAGAATGAAGGCTTATGAGTATTACAGAAGGATGAGTATTCATTGGATGACTTATTTTGAACATATCGGCGACACTGAGATGAGTTGCTAGCATTGACCCAAAACCAAAGTGAAGGTGTGATGAACCATAGGTATGAATGAACCGTCAAGAATATTACCCAACTGTAACAGTCACGGTGATGGAGTGAAGTGTCATGTTCAAGAGCGACTTGCTACCGTAAAAAGTTCTGTTCACTTTCCCAAATTTTCCCTGGTCATTTTTCGACCAGTACCTCTTTATTTTTTAACAAGATTGAGGAGGATAACATATGCTTGATCTATAATTCAACCCTTCGGCTGAACAATGTATCTCTATTTAATAATTTAACGAGTCTAGTGATGAATGAAACTTGATTCTTTCCATGATCGACAAGCCCGTTACTATTTTATATTTTAACAAGCCTAAGGATAGTGACAACCCGATCCTTTTTCATATTTAGAGAGTTTGAAAAAGAGGACAATAAGAAAACTCCATAAGTACTTTTTCTTCAAGTTGTCGCTCAGATCTAAGAAAGTGTAAAATAATATTTAAGAGAACCTCTTTAGTCATTTTTTACTAAGGTATTCCTTTTTTGTAAATAATCTATCTAAGTTCGGAAAAGGGTTAAAATTATACTGAGTAGATATCAATTCATTTAATTTTACGATCTCGAAAACACAAGTGCTCGACAATATTTTGACAATATCGGAGTCTGAAAAGAGATGAAAGAAGACTCCAGGGGTTCCTTTTTCTCTATTATTGAAGCTCGAAAAAGAGATAAAAGTGTGCTTCAAGTCCTTTTTCATTTTTAACAAAGCTCGAAAAATAAGGATAAAAGTATGCTTTGTGGTCAAATCATTCTTGAAATAAATCTGCATGACTAATCTGTTTGTCAATTGTAAAACCTGTTTAGAACAACATCAAATGGATTGAAAATAGTTGTTTCATGATAAAAACATAATAAAACTATAGTCACAACAATAAATATTCATTTAAAATGATCAAATGACAAGTAAAAAGAGTTTTACTACTAATTTTTACCACTCAAAAGTTATCATTTTCATTTTGGAGCTCTGAACCTGTTTTTGCCCCCGAACTTTGATTGTTGATTGCATGCAATTAGTAAGAATGTTTTGAATTCCCCCTGCAAGAGCACATGTCGAATGACCCCTACAAGAGAATATTCCCCCCAAGCTTCATTTCATTCACCTAAGTAGATTACTAATAGTTGGATGGAATGAAGGTTCATTTACGAGATCAAATGGAAGACTCATCTTAATTAAGAGAGGATTTGTTTAATTTTTTAAGGAGCTTGACATAGGAAAATAACTATGCTGATGACTTGTTTCATTTTTTAACAAGGTTGACACAGTAAAATAACTTTCCTCAAAGTCACTTGTTTCATTTTTTAACGAGGTTGACACAAGAAAAAATAACTATCCTCAAAGGAACTTGTTTCATTTTTTACCGAGGTTGACACAAGAATAAAGAACTATCCTCAAAACCTGTTTCATTTTTTAAAGAGGTTGACACAGTAAAAGAACCATCCTCATTGTGAAATTGGACTAGTGAGTGTGCATTGGAAAAGTCTTAGTCTAACAGAGTCATCGTTTAAGGAGGTTGATGAGCACCAAAAATGATAAGTTATAACATGCGTTGACGGGTCTTCTCCAGAGTTTTCATTAAATTTTGGAATTAATTTATGTGAAATCACTTGCCACCAAAGAGAATAATTGTTGGGACAAGCTTGATATTTCACTGAAGATGTGAAAAAAGGATCAAACTGTTAAGTATTCATAAGGGAGGAACTAGATAGGATTCCAAATGATGACATGGGTGAAGTAAATGGATAAAACATTGAAGATGAAGCAATAGTGGATGTTGTTGTAGCTGAAATATATGGTTCAGTCTGGGATATTATCTTAGCCATGGTAAAATGACCCAATGTATACCCTATAGAATCTACGGGAAATCAAAGTGAAATAGGATCAACAAAAGAAGAGGAAGGTGATTGAGGAAAAGACTCATACAGGTAAATCTCATACCGAAAATGGGTTGGAGTTAAAGGCGTCTTGTCTTGTGGTATTTCTTGAATCGAAATCAAACCAGGTGGAAGAAATTCGCCGTCAGGCCCAAAGTATATTTCAGGTGGTTGACTGCACGATATGGGAGACTCAATGGCTACAATAGATTTTGGAGTGACAAAAATATGAACAACTTCCAGTTTTTCGACTTCAGGATCGATATTTTCACCACTTAGGGAATATAGAAACTAAAATATAAGGGGATGATAGGCTCTATTTCATTGGTCCTAGGGATGATGTCCAATTTGACCAATAACAGCTGCCCCCTAAAGCACGATGGGATTCGGATCAACTTCTGGTTGAACAACGTCGGGTTCGGGAGGTATGGTCTGACTGATTGGATGGATCATGACCACAAGTAACTGTCAGGCCTCCATCTCAAGAACAGTAGAAAAACTAGGATTTGTAGAAACAACTTGTGCCGATTCTGGTATATGTGAAGTTGATGCTTCACCAGAGGTACTAATAGTATTGTTTCGGTAGAGTGATGTCACCTTCGCCAACTAAAAGTAATTTCGAGTGGTAAAGGTGGTTTCAATGCAAGTCTACGCGAATGACGAGGAAAGGGATTATGTTCTTCCACGATGACTGATTTATTTTAACCAAAAATAAATAAACAAAATAAAAGGGTAATGTTAGGTAAAAGGTTTACCAAGAAATCGTGAATTGTAGAATACCTCTTGACGAACCAAGAAGTATGGGAAGGCAATCTCCTTGAATGTTGTGTTCGATGTATCACAATTTACAAGGCAGCCGAATCGGTTCACTATGGATGGATAGAAACCTAAATTTATCCTCCAAAATATACCTGAAGGTACGTGGAGGCCCAAGTACGTGTTAGCACTGTCTAATGCGAAACCGCACAGTGAGAGCACCCCTTTATACATACGTGGAGTGAGGTATCACACTCGGAATGTATCGCTGACAATTAACGATAGCTGTTATGTTTTACGATGCTGGAACATGTCTCTAGCCTAGACCTTCTAAATGTTATTGTTATGGTTCTAATGCTTTGTTAGGTAAATTGATGTAAATTTTAAGTTGATCTTGTTTACCAATTTTCCTTTCAAGGCTCGCCACGATGATGTGATGGAGATTCCTAAAATGAAAAATAAAATGATAAGAAAACTTTCAATTTTAGTTTCTTCAATGAAAATCCTAGCTACTAGAGGGAAAGAGAAATAAATTTGAGAGAAAACAACCAAATAACACAAACTAAAATGCATCTTTCCTAATTGTTCCTATGCAAAACACACAATCCACTACATCCAAATGCAATTTTTTATTTTCAGTACCCTTTAATGTGAATGCAGAAAAGGAAACCAAATGCATCAAATAAACAAAAACAAATTCCTTTTACTTTTGAGGAATGAGGAATTAAACAAAAATTTCTCTTTTGAAGGAAAAATGAAGAATTTTATGACATTTTCTCCTATCAAGAAACGAATAATTTGACGACAATTTCCTTTTCAAAAGAAAATGGAACTAATGCAATAATGAAAATACTTTGAAATTAATTTTTCAATGATAAATAAAAACACTTGAAAGATACATTGAACAAAATTTTCTTTCAAAGAAGGAAGATTCAGGTAAAGTCACTGGTCTCTATGAGGCATCAGGGACTTGAAAATACAACAAACAAAAATGGAAACTAAATGAAATGAAAAATTAAATAGGAATTTGGTTCACTCTAGGGGGAAACGCAGTCTCTAAGGGGAGAAAGTGTGTTGCAAAGCACCCCTGAGTGGGAGACAGTGCTTTGCAAAGCACTGTGTCCTGTTCAACAGTGTGTTGGGCACAACAGAGAACAAAAATTCAAGCTGTTTAACACACTTCTAAAGAAAATTTTGATTTCAAAATTCCTAATCTTTGAGGGTAAATTCTACTGGGTAAATAAAAAGAGGAAAACACACCAAGAACGAAGTGGAAAAATCCCCATTGGCGTCACTAATTTGTTATTCGGAATTATGAATTACGGATAAAACATTCTTCCCTAAATGTGGTGTTATGCATTTAGAACAACATGTTAAAGACTTTGCAGATACTTTTCCTAACAGTAAATAGACACACTGAATACATCAAGAAACCTACTTGGGGTCCACGTATTCTCCTTCTATCGCTCTTGCTGTAGCCTCAAATCCAAGCTAGATCGCCAAAATATTTCCTTCAAGAATGAACACTAAACATCAAAGAGATAGCAATATACAGATGACTATTCAAGTTATCCAGTTAAATCAATGAAACATGAACCATATACATAAGATAAGAATTCATAATATGAAAGACAAAATTTTATACAGATACATAAGTGGGAAAGTAAGTAGCAATATTTATTAATGGATATAAGGCGAGGTTACAATGAACGATTGATTTGATGTCACCGTCTCCAGTAATAATTCCAACCTCATCACAATAAACATCTATCCAGTAGCATATCACTCAAATCAAACCCTCAATTTAAATTCCACCAGCATTTTTTCCTCAATCTCTTCCTTCTCAAGCACTAGGATCTGTTGTCAATTTATAGATGACCTGAAGGTAGTTTTACAATAAATGATTTTCTAATAATAGGAAAGATATGTTCCCAAGCTCAGAGGTATCCAATGGACACATGGATTCGAAGTTTGAAAAATACACACTCTTCCAAAAGGCACTGGCCAAGTGGAGATTCCAGAACAATGAGAATTTCTCTCCCAATTTGACCAACGCACCCTTGAGTGTTGGGAAGTGCTTTGCATAGTAGCCTTGAGTGGGGTTACAGGCATATTCAAAGCACTTAGCCCCATGAGAGACTGCGTTGGTGAGCTCATAAGTGTTATAACATGTACTTCAAATCTTGGAGGCCTTGCAATGGAATTCATGGATGATTTGTCTTTGTTTTTTGTCTTAGGGCATGTAGCAACTGAAATGATAGGGAATGATAGACCCTATTCATTGGTTCTAGGGATGATGTCCAGTTTAACCAGTTCATTGGGAATGGTGCCCAAATTGACCTATAACATAACACACCTAGTTTGTTTCATGTTTTTTATTATGGTAATATTGATGATTATGAAGAAAAAAACATTGAAGGACAATCAAGGTTATTCAACCATCAAGAACAAGAGGTATGTGATGGTGTTTTCATTAGTTCTGATGTCGATTCATTTTAGGTTCATGTTGATTACTCAAAACCTGCTATGTATGATGAATAAGATAATGATTATTCATTTGTAGGTTTAAATTCACATAGCTATAATGATTTTCATGTTAATAAGCATGAAAAACATAACTATGTAACTAATAATGAACATTTTATGGTAATTATGCACAAGATAATCTTATGGTACATGAAAATGAATTAACTCTAAACTTTATTTTAACTAACGTGAATTTATTTATTTTACCATATACACATCATCACCTCGATAACTCTTTCCAAACTACAGACAATTCTACTTCTCATTATAATGAACATGAATTTCAAAATCATATAATTTTCCACATGAAAAATACTAACACGATTTCAGATTTCTCTAATAAGTAAGTAAACTATGAATATATTTCATATACATTAATGCTAGAAATATTTTATCAATTAAATAATCACATAAAATATTACAATTTTGTAGAAGATTGGATGGAAGAATTCTTTAAGAGAAAATTATTTTATCATTATGTTGATATAAACTCCCTTCTAGGAACTAAAATGAGAAAAACACCTTACATTTTCTTACAATTACTGAACATATTACTATTTTCGATTCTTAAAGGTGAGAGTCTTGGATCTAATAAATTATTGTCTTCGTTACATTACACTAGTATAAAATGAGAAATAAGTGACTAGGCGACTAAAAAACTTAGTCACCAAAACTTTTGCAAGTGAATTATGAAAAAAAATGAAAAATATTATGTGACACAACTAAAAGCAACTAACATAAAAAACTAAGTTAGTCTTGAGCTAAATATATGACTAGTTAAGAAGTAATACAACTAAAAATGACTAACATGAATGACTAATTTAGTCTAGGAATAAAAATACGAGCACCTATAAAGTATACAATAATACAAATCAATAATTTATGTTAGTCATTGTAATTGTGTGGAACATTCAAGATGATGGATGAAGATCCATGTGAATAGAGCCCAACCAATAGTATTTTCAAAACAAAATTTGAGAGTGTGTTTGGGTTTGTAAATTGAGCACATGTCAAAACTTTAAAAAAAAAAAAAACTTAAAAGAGTGTCTGTATTTGTAACATAAGCACATATCAATACTTTATATGGCGATAAATTTAACATTTATCTTTAAATATTCTTATGACAACCTTAAGGTACTAGGAAAACTCTAATATGATTGATAAAAATATAATTGATAACTGCTTGTCACCATGTAAATTCAATCCTAATTAAAGAAGCCCAAATGACCATTAGAAAATGATGTATAATTTTTTAAAAGAAAACATGTAGATAGATATAAATTTTATATAATCTAAACACATACTCTAACCTCTTGGTAGCCTATGGTGATATGTCAGTATCTAAACTCAAGGCATTGGGAAAAGATCAATGTAAATAGAACTTCATTCACTTCGAGAGCAAATTCAATATTGAGTAAAGTCAAGGCGTTGGAAAAGATTCACATGAATATAGCTTCATTCACTCCGAGAATAAATTTGATATTGAACTTAGTAAGTGGATCTTAATGCCACCAAGTGATAACATATTTTATTTTGTATTAATTAAAATGAAAGAAGAAAAATTACCCACAAACGCAAGTCAAGCACTTTCCACTCCAACGACAAAATACAAATAAAAAAAGGGTTGAAGAATTTAGAGTTTTTAGAGTTATATTTATTGAGCATTCAAATGAAAATAAATAAATAAAACATGAGGGAGGGAGAACTCAAATGAAAATAAAGTTAAATAATTCAAGGGAGGGAGGGATAAATGTGGCTAATAACCTATTTTAGTTTGTAGTATTTAAATTGATAACCTATTATAGTTTGTAGTATCAAAATATTTCCGCTCCGATAAAAAAATACTAATAAAAAAATGGGTTCATGCATCGTAGGGGAATAACTAAACACTAATAAAAAATGGGTTGATGCATTGTAGGGGTTTAAGGTCCCAAAAGGGTTTATATTTACTCATTTTCAAATGAAAATAAAGTAAAAAGATGTGGGTGAGGGAGGGATTTTTTAAATATCTCCTTGGCAAGCCCTAGAACTCTATTTTTTCATTGAAAATATATATTTCCTCTACATTAATTAGAAATAAGTTGAATTATATAATTTGGGTGGAAGTGGGGTGGATCCAATCAAACTTTCGTGTAATGATGCATTGAATTTAGATGGTGCATTGAATGGAGAATACTACATTAGAAGAGGCCTATCTAGAACTAGGTTTGATATGCATCTTGAGGTTGGAAATATCTGGTGCATTTCTCAAGTTTATCCAAATGATAAATGTATCAAATAATGGAGGTCAGACATGTACAAACTCAAGCATCATGTTATCTATGTTTAATACTAATATTCCTTGCTGACAAGATGTATAACGTCTTCTTTTGATTGGGTATATCTAGTTTTTCTCTGTGTTAATTATCTATTATTTAATGTTTCCTCTTGATTAGAAATATGACCTAGCTGCATTATTGAATCGTGTTGTTGGTGGGGTTGATCCATTAAATTTTTGTGTGTAATGGTGCTACTAGCCACATTGAATAGGGATACTAGGACAAGCCTCTCTAAACCTAGGTCTGATGTGCACCTTATGGTTGTCAATGTCTAGTATTTTTCTTTAGTATGCAAATAGTAAACATATTAAATTTTGGAACTTGGAACTTAGATATATGCAAACTAGAGATTTATCATATATGGATTAGATTTGTTCAAAACTAGACTTGGGTTTGTGGTGGCTCAATATTCCATGGTGAAAAGAGTCGACCTAAAACTAGATTTTATTTTTTATTAGGAATACCTTGTTCTTATTTATGTATTTTTTTTTAATTATCTATTTTTAAATACATTCCATTGATTATACCTAGAATCCACCTACATAATCTAATTGGGGTTGAGGTGAGGTTGATTTTTAAAACTTTGTATGTGTGAATTTAATCTAGATTGTACATTGGGAGGATTGAATAGATATACTGGCACAAACCCTTATAAACCTAGGTTTGATATTCACCTTGAAGTTTCCAACCTATTTTTGATATGCATATGAAGGTTGGAAACCTCTCGTCTAAAGGAAATTCAAAACTAGATATGCATCTGGTCCAAAGGAAATTCAACCATTTTATCTCCAAGGCTGGCTTCCAATAAGCTAACAACAATAAAGATAATTTCAACCATCAACTCTTCATAATGGAAGTATGTAATAATTCCTATTACAGGTGGAAAAAAATTCACTGTTTTAAAGCATTGGCAAGGGCTTAACTCTAGAGCCCCATATACACATTTATGATATGGATATGGAGACAAAGCCACCTAGATTTGTGTAAGAATTCCATGTATATAGATTTCATGGCACCAAAACAGATCTTGTGCCATCTATATCTGACATGTTGAACCACAAGAAAATAACAATATCATTTCAAGTTATATTTTTAATTTTTTTCAAGGATGTTTATCAATTTTCTGAAACAGTAAAAAAACATATATTCTATTTGGACTTGTAGATATATTACTTGTAGTTTATTATTAATATGTAAGTTGTATCTTTGACGATATCTTTGGAACATAACAATACAATCTCAAATTTGGAATTAAAATGCACGAAATTCCTCCTTATCAGTATTCCAAGTCACACAGGACATATCAAACTTCAAATATGATGGAAGGTGTGGTGACAAAATCCAATGTTTATAATACTTTCACTAAATTTTTCTTCTTGTCCTTTTCCTTTATTTTAAATATGGTTAATCCAACAAGACTACCTGTTGCCTACTTGAAGTAATTTGAAACAGGTCTTAAACATTATTGCGGGTAAGATCTAGAAACCCGCCCTTTCATTTCTAGATATTAAAGTTTTAACACATCTGGGAAGTACAAATTTTAACCACTAGAGTTAGGTTATCAGTTCTACTATGTAGCTTATATCACTGTTTGTACCAGAGGAAGTCACCTTAGCTATTAATTTGGTATCAGAAATTCTTTCTGAATTTTCCCCTAGCTTCAAGTAAATGATCCCAGTAACAAATCCATTCGTTGTTTAACTCACTATTACACAAACTTATCTGAACATCATAGTGTTATAAATTTCCATCATCTATTATTGATACTTGGATGTCTTACTCCTGTTAATGACAATCCAAACCACCTATATTTATGTTTCCTTCAAATGTGGTTGAGTACTCTTCCAGCGTGTGCAATGGTGATCTCTTTATGAAACCTCTAGGAACCATTGGGAAAATGCAACAAGCTCAGATTACTCTCTTAACTCCCCTTACTCTTTCCAGATTGAAGGCCCATGGACCCTTTTATGTTAAATATGGCTCTCGCTCGTCTTCACCTTCTATATTCCATGTTTTAAACATCAAATACACAAGCTTCTCAAATCTAGGTACTAACCTCATGTTTATCAGTAGATAAAATTCATTCAATAGTAGATCAAATTAATTTTCACTTGTTAGTCTCCCCTTTCTATTAATTTATTGAATTCTAAAAACAACTCAAAGATGCATGGCAGTAGTCCTCTTGCTATCATTTTTGGAGGAAAATTTTGAATGATCTTGTTTGACGCACTACCACTGGAAACAAACAATAATGCAAAGGAATTACCTTGTAAAGATAGGTTTCCTATCACATGTCATTCCAACCTTACATTCAAACTTATCTCAATATCCTTTTAATATATTAATGGGATAAAGCTTTGAGGGTTGTTCAAAGTTTTGGAGGAAAACAGAAACTACCATTATCACAAATGATGTCTGGATAATATCCTTGCAATAATTTACAACCCCATCTCCACAAGACTGGACCTCCAATATTACTACATCACCAACAATAAATTGGTCGAGCACTCTATAGAAATCACTTCCATTGCAAACTTTCTTCCCATTTATAGTTGTAATGATCACAAATGATGTCTGGATAATATCCTTGCAATAATTTACAACCCCATCTCCACAAGACTGGACCTCCAATATTACTGCATCACAAATAGTACATTGGTCGAGTACTCTATAGAAATCACTTCAATTGCAAACTTTCTTCCCATTTATAGTTGTAATGATGCCTCCCAAGACACGCCGACCATAGGCATCTGATTTTTTTGTTTTCATTCCATCTTCTCTAGTTGGTCCATCTACAGGACCATCAAACACTGTAACTCCAATGACACTCAATTGCTCAACGGACTCATCTAGTGAAAATTTAATACCCAAAATGGGTCAAGTAATTTTCCCAAAATTTACCAACTAATCAACAATGACACTTACAGATCTACTGGAATTCAAAACCCCACACCATATGATGCTCCTGATGGAGATTATATAGAAGTGTTTATGCCAATCAAATTTCTTGAACTATCAAGAAGAGGACCTCCAATGGTACTTTACCATATGTCTAAATCACATCTTGTATTGGATGGCCAGTTGCAGCTAGAATTATCGACCTGAAAACCCCACTGATAATAATAGTCGGCAAGTGGGATCCAAAGAAAATGGATTCCTAATTGTATACACCTTTTGTCGTACCAAAAAAAACTGCAGAAATTTCAACCACCATAGGTCTCAATTTATCTTTTGGTGCATTCATCCATAGCACTACAAGATCATTATCTTGATCTTCTCCAAATACCTTTATGTCATGTGTTGACTGAACACCAGCATTTACTCTCAAATATAACAATAAATGTCTTTTCTGATATTATTCATAAATATCTAAAACTATTTATAATAGTGCTCACTTTCCAATTCTAGATTTCATGAATCAGTTTGGAAAGGGTCTCATTAGTAGGAATGAAGATAAGCATGTGCGAGATATTTAATTCAGAATGTAACTTTACTTCAAAATAATACATGCGAATGCACCAAAATGCATGTCTTGGCTCTTTATAAATTATAACTACTCATCTGAGTAGAATGTCTCAAAATTAATTATACAATTTGAAAGGTAATATGGACCAAGACCCATAGGCATTTGGCAGGAGTGAAAGCCTGCCTCTTTACATACTGCTGGTAGGTTATTTTAGGGGGCCATATTTTAAATTTCATGTACCCATCTGGTGAAAATATCAAACATTGAACCCGTATGAAAACTCAAGCTATATAATATATTTGTTTAGTATTGATTGGAACTAGACCTATGGTTATAGGTGTTTGTGCTAGTTTAGTCTTCCTTTTTGAAAAACCCTAGAACTCAATTCATTTGATTCGATATATCTATTTCTTCTATTATTTTTAGGATTTATCCATTAGGTTCCCTATTTAATGTATCCACGTTGAAGATTTTTAATTGTTTAGTGTCTCATACACTCTGGGATACTAGGCACCGTCATACCATGCCAGTGTTCTAGTAAACTTGCCTTTGTAATATTAAAATGCATATTTCTCCCTTAAAATTCCTCCTCCCCTTAAGACATGCTTTGTTTATGGCCTCTTAGCCACTTCCAGCCAACATAAACACCTAGCTCTAATACCATGTTGAAAATCATAACTTCTATGAATCAATATGTAAATGTTCCCTATCCAATTGGTTGGGAAAACATAATGTTGTCAGGGGTAAAAACTACATAAAAAATGTGACCATTATAGTAGACAAAGGATTATTAGTGTGAAAGTTTGTGTGAACTAATATAATATAGTATTATGAATTTTCAACAAATGACCAAAAAATATTTCAATGGGTCTTGAAAGGGAAACCAAATGTCGACATATTATGGCAATGTCAACATGCCTAGATGCTAAAAAGTTAGCAAACTAGAAAAGAAACAAACCGTAAGAAAAGAGAAAGTAGTAGGATCTAGGTAAAGAAGAGGAAGAAAAAGCCTAGGAGTGTGAGGACATGGCTTAAGTAGAGGTGGAAGAGGGGGAAGAGTATCTCTCTCTCTCTCTCTCTCTCTCTCTCTCTCTCTCTCTCTCTCTCTTTTCATTATCATGGGAGTGATGTAAAAATTGATAATTCCCTTTAGAAAATTCGCAGGCCTCTTGGGGCTTGGCTACAAAATTCTTGGAGGAGCTTTAGTGTGAACTGAACCTCTCTCCTAAAAAAAAAAATTGAGGGAGAAACTTCATATAAGTGAATGGAGACATTAAATTAAATCATTATATGTTGTAATTGTAGGAAAACAACACTTATAATTAGAAGAGGAGCCTTTTTTAGATTTGAATTTTTTATTTTATGGTTCTTTTGCAATCAATTTTCTCTGATTTTTCTTTGTCCAATATTCTATATTGAGAATAGAAGTGTTAGATCTAAAAATTCTGATAGAAAAATTTAATTTATTGATTATCCTGTTTGTTATTAATATCCCAGTTGGCATGGCCTAGTACAAGGGAAGAATATGGAACTTTTTTAAATGATTCTGATACAAGTGGACAGGTAAATTTTTACAAAAGATTTCTATTCTTTGTATTTTTATTCACTTATTTCTACAATACTAAATAGTTGCATTTAAATTTCTCACAAAATAATTTAGAAAATTAGGGGGTCAAAGCATGCATACCTTATTTCTCTAGGAGTATAATTGGATTACCCCCAAGTGAAAGATGTGTTCTTTTTTCATGCAGGTGAAATATGTTGTAGAGTTTTCAAAATAACTTGCAAAAATGCCAGAAGTGAATAGAGTGGACCTGCTAACATGTCTAATTTTTTATCCTAAATTGGATTCTAGCAATGGAGATCCAACTAAAATATTTACTTCTGATTAGGATGAAGACATTCTAGAGAGTGGAGAGGCATACATAGTTTGAATCCCTTATTCATAAAGAATTATTATGGCCATACATTCTAGAGTTTGTAGATGGAACACTCAGTCATATTATTAATATTTCCAAAGGATTACGAGGTATGATCAGATAAGGTACATATGTATGGCCTTATGTAATTCATGGCCACTATGTAGATGCAGGGTTGTTTTCCTTCTTTGTGGTACTTTGAATGTTCCAATGGTTTTGACATGTATTTATCTACGCCAAAATAAACTATAATAGTTATTGAAACAAGGATTTCATTCCAAGGAATATATCAATGCAACATACAATTTCATGCATAAGATTCAAGCTGAAGAATTTTGACTTGATTTCGCTGAGCTTGTGGTCATAAGTACAAGGCAAAAAATTAAAGAAAAATGGGGCCTACATGATTCTTTTTATTTTGGATTGAATAGAAATCTCATACGTAGAGAAAATCATGGTGTCCATTGTTATGGTTGTTACATGCCTCAAATGACGGTGACTGCAAATAATGAATTTTCTACTGAAATCAAATTTCATTTTTAGTCAATTTGTTACCTAGGGATTTACCCATCTTCTTAATTAACTGTGTAGGTAGTGTGTTTAATTCTAAAATGTGGAAATCTCATTCTCCATCGATAATTATTCCATGATTTCTTAGGTCAAAAAATTAAATGACCTTTAGGCGATGGGGTTTTTTTACATATATGTGCTTTGTTGTAGGTCATACCTTTTGGAATGGACTTCGACAATGTTGTAGCGCAATATTAGATCAATTCAGGTAATAATTTAGATAATGACTCTGTTCAATTTCCCAAGTCTCCTTCACGGGGCGAGGTAAGCAGTAGGGAAAGGTTTAATTCCTTTTCACCATTTAAGAATTCACATACAAGAAAAAATGTATCCCTCATTCCACATATGAGGTACATAACAACAGTTTGTATTTTTAGATCCCTCATTCCACATATGAGGGACATAATAACAATTTTTGAAAAATCCTTCAAAGCCCATAATTTTGGATCTTGATTGACCTAATCCAAAGAACTATATGGCCACTTTAGTCAATGCTTTTCTTGAATGTATCAAATTGAGGAAGCTAGAAAACTTGGTATGTGTTTACTTGGTTCCTAAATTTAGCTTTTTCTTTAGAGGTATGTTTTTTGGCTTTTCCCTTGTTTAATAAGTTGATAACTGACATTTTATTTATCCATTTCAAAATTGTAGATGTTGATCATGGGAAGTCGAGATGATATTTATCAAATGCATATAGCAAGTTCCAGTGTGTTGACCACTATCTTGAACCTTATTAACAAATATGATCTATATGGAGATTTAGCATATCCTAAACATATAAAACAATCAGAGGTTGCTGATATATATACAATTGCGGAAAAGACTAAGGTTTTATAAAAAATTCCTATCAAGCTATAAAATAAAATATCATTTATTTCATTTCTAATAGCCATAAAATTTGAACTGTAGTTGGTATAGGTGAAACAAAAATAAGAAAAAATAGTGTCTGTGTAATTTTGAAATGATGATGTTTGTTTGTGCAGGGTGTTTTTATCAATCTGGTCCTACTGTGCTAGGTCCCTATAATAATAGTATATCCCCTTATTGTTATTGTTATTGTATCCCACTTATTGTTATTATTGTTCCCATGTAGTCCCCATATTGTTATTATTGGGCCCCATAGAATCCCACTACTGTTATTGTTGTGCTCTTACATTGTTATTTTTAAGATAGCTAGGATTATATTGTGACCCCTTGGACTCCTATATAAATAAAGGAAGTTTTTTTATTTTAATCATCGAACAATTGTTCATTTATGCAATGGAAAGGAGGTTTCCCCCCAAAGAGGCTGATTTCTAAGTTTTTGATCTGTGTTTTCTTCTATTATGTGAATTTATTTCATAACATTTGGTATCAAAGCTTTGTATTCTAGGGTTTCATTGTTGCAAACAGGTAATCTGGGAATTTTGACTACAATTTTTTTTGTACGAAGGTGAAGAAGATAAAATAAAAACCCATTTGAGCCAAAATCCGAAGGAACTTCGTGTAAAAATTTAACATATTTTTTATCTATATTTGCGGAGATATGATATAAGGATATTAGGTTTTTTGCATGCTCTATAATTTCATATCAAACGTTTAAACGAGAGAAAATAGTCACAAATTTCATTTCATACTTCAGATTCAAATTATGTAATAAGTGGCTGGAATTACACACACTTTAGCTTCTTTAGTATCGATTTCAGAACCAAAAGTAAAAATAGTCACACATACCACATCGTACATGTTCACTCTACTGAATGAGTCCATAATTAGGTTATTGTGGGAGGTAGGACATAAATTTATCTTGAAGAATCAAAATTAGGTCTGAGATATCACATTGGAAATAATACTAGTCAGAGGGATACTACAAGACCTAAGATTAAATCTTGGGGATCCAAAATGACAGAGCTACAATCTTGTTTGAAAAAACAATTTGAAGTAATTCTAAGATAATATTGAAGCATAGATATCAATATTGAGTTCTAAAATCCCCCACAAAAGGAGTTCCACATCCATTAAGCCCTTAGAAAGCTCTACTATGAATCATGAAGAGAAAGAAGTGAAACATGATATATCAAAATTATGAGACCAAGTGCAACAAATTTCTCTCTCGCAAAGAGTAACAAAAAATGAAATGGAAGCTAAGATGGATGATTTGAAGAAGTACATGGATGGATTGAAGAAAGGAATGGATGCGAAGATCGATGGTATAGAAGAAAAATTGAAAGACAACATGGAATACATGGAGAATGGTATAAAATAAGCCATGTAAAATTTGAAGGAAGGTTTGACAAATCTGCTACAAGAAATGATTCCTAATGGTGAAACGGTAGTAGATAAAACTCATGATCAGAATAGAAGAAATGTTAATCATGATTAAATCATAGACTCTAATGTTGGATTTAAGACCCACCATATTCCAAATATCGATATGAGGAAGTTTGATGGCAAGGGTACGGTAACATGGATACTACAAAACAAGAAATATTTTGATCTCCATAATGTGAAAAACACACAAAAGGTACGCATTGCAACTTTATATTTAGAAAAAAATACATTTGTATGGTATCAATGGCTTTACTCTCATAAAAGAATTGTAGCTAGGGAAATTTTTATAGACGTAACGATAACACATTATGAGGATACAAAGAGCAACACCTTCTTTAGCAAATTGATAAATCTCAAACAAAAGGGTTCAATTGTGGAGCACATTGAGGACTTCCAAAAATTGAATATAAGGGTAACTGATATTCCAAAGGATCACATGATTGATTTCTTCATAGCGAGTTTAAATTATAACATCCAACACAGGGTTCGCCTTTGGGAACCTGATTCATTGGAGAAGGCATTCAGGTTGGCATGAAAAATTGAAAGCAAAATTATGGTGACAATGAATCCTACCACTCACAACTATAAATATGGAAATGTTGTTACTCATAGACTTCCACAACCTATAAGGTTGACACCACAACAATTGGAAGTAAAAATAGCAAAATGGATTAGTTATAGTTGTGATAGAAAATAATCTAAAGGTCATAAGTGTGCTGAGAAGAAATTATTTTACCTTAATTGTGAAGAGGAGAAATAAAATGAAAAAGAAACTTCAAAACAAGAGGATATACACGAGGAACCAAACCTAGAGGAAGAAGAAATGAATGCCTTCATATTTTGTAATGCATTGGCAGGAATTACCACTCCTCAAACTCTCAATATAGAAGGACATATCAAGAAGAAGAATGAAATAGTGTTAATTTATTCAGGTAGTACCCATAATTTTATTCACTATAAGGTAGCCGAGGAATTGAATTGCTTCCTATACCTAGCACGAGAGTTTCAAGTGATGGTTGCAAATTGGGGAACTATAAATTTCTATGGAAAGTGTCAGAATATCAAAGTAATCATCGGGGAATATGTATTGAATATTCCAATGATCCCCATCCCAATGGGTGGTGCTGATGTTGTACAAGGAGTAAAATGGTTACAATCTTTGGGGATGGTAGCTTTTAATTTTCAATAACTTTTCTTGAATTTTTTTTTAAAGGAAAGGAACATTAATTATGGGGTATCGCAGGGAAGATAGGAAATATAATCAGCTCTAATGTCATGAAAAAGCTTCTGAAGAAATAAAAACTAGGCGTAATTGCTCTATTATGCTCACTACAGGTTCAAGCATCAAAATCATTTATTTCTCCATATCTCCAAAAATTCTTGGACAATCATTCCAAGGTATTTGAGACCGCCAAAGGACTCCCACCTATTCATGATCATGCTATTCATTTGATTCCAGGAATTTTTCCTCCAAACATCAGGGCTTATAGATATGCTTATGCTCAAAATAGTGATATTGAACATATGGTTGCAAATATGCTAGCGACTGGTATTATCCAACCTAGTCAAAGTTATTTCTCTACTCCAGTAGTATTGGTACACAATAAGGATGGATCATGGTGTATGTTTCTGGGTTATAGGGAGCTCAACAATATCACTATAAAATATAAAATCCCCATCCCCATCATTGATGAATTATTCGATTAATTACATGGAGAAATTTACTTCATCAAGATGGATATTCATTTTGGATATCATCAAATTAGAATGAAGATCGAATACATTTTGAAAACAACATTCATAACTCATGAGGGTCATTATGAGTTTTTGGTCATGCCTTTTGGGCTTAGTAATGCACCTTACACATTTCAAGGTTTGATGAATTACATTTTCAAACCCTTCCTTAGAAAATTTGTGTTAGTATTTTTTGATGATATACTAATCTACATCAAGTCTTGGAAGGATCATGTTCAACATGTTGACATGGTGCTCAAAATATTGGAGGAGAAACAATTATATGAAAAAGTCTCCAAATGTTTCTTTCGAGTACAGGAGGTGGAATATTTGGGTCATATTATATCTCATGAGGGTGTTAAGGTAGACCCTAACAAAATGAAATGCATTAAGGAATAAAAAATCCCTACAACCATAAAGCATGTTCGAGTCTTTTTGCAGTTAAGAAGGTATCATGTAAAGTTTTCTAATAATTATGGGATAATATCAGTACCTTTAACATCATTACTGAAGAAAGATGCATTTTATTGGACTCTAGAAGAAATTAAAGAGGCAATGTGACAATCACCTGTCTTAGCTACACAAGACTTCACAAAAATCTTTATTGTGGAATGTGATGCCTCAAGAAATCGAATTGGTGCGGTTTTAATGAAAGAAGGAAGACCCATTGCTTTTGAAATCCATCCAATCAAAGGAAAGTATTTAATGGAACCTATTTAATAGAAGGAAATGTTGTAAATGATACATGCTCTAAAGAAATGACGACCTTACCTAGTGGGAGGACACTTCAAGGTAAAAAAGGATCGTAATATTCTTAAATAATTTTTGGAACAAATATTATCTTTAGGAGAGAAGACAAAATGGGTAACAAATACATTGGGTTATGAATTTGATATCATCTCAGAAAAAGGAAGCAAAATGTTGTTGCAGATGCACTCTCAAGAAAAGATGAGGATGTTGAAGCATTGCTTTGTGCCATTTATATTATCCAACCTAAGAGGATAACCAAATAAATGGATGAATGAAAGAATGAGGAAGAGGTGTGGACGCTCATTCAAAATTTGGAACATGATCCTAGTACATCTGAAACATTTAGCAGGAAAAATGATTCATTATGGTACAAATATCGCTTATATCTTTGTAATAATTCCCAATTCAACAAAATATTCTTTTGGAATTGCACACATCTCCCTTAGGAGGGCACTCAAGATTTTTAAAATCATACCATGGGGTCAAGAAATTTTTTTTTTGGGATGGCCTTAAATCTGATATTCAAAAGTTTGTGGCAGAATGTTTGGTTTTCCAACAAAATAAAGTTGAGACAATTAAGACCCCATGTCGATTACAACCTTTATCCTTTCCACGTCAACATTGGGAGGAGGTTTCAATGGATTTTATCATAGGTTTACCCAAGTCCGAAGGAAAGGCTATCATCATGGTGGTAGTTGACAGACCTACCAATAATGCACACCTTTTTGCATTATCTCATACATTTAATCCGATATAGTTTCTATTGCATTTATGGAAATGATTCAAAATCTACATGGAAACCCAAATATTATTGTAAGCGACAGAGATCCCATTTTTACAGGAAATTTTTGGAAGAAATTATTTTCTTTTTTTGGTATTCAAGTAGCTCATAGCTCATTATATCATCCTCAATCTGATGGAAAAACAGATATAGTGAACAAATTTTTGGAAGGATTTCTTCGTTGCTATGTATCTGATAAACAGACACAGTGGGTCAAGTGGTTACCTTTGGCTGAATGGTGGTATAACACTTCCTTCCATACTAAAACAAAAATGACCCCATTTATGGCACTTTAAGGATATCATCCACTCCCCGTCACGTCATCTTAAAGAGAAATTTCTAAGGTTCAAGCAGTGGAATATCACATTGAGCATCAATAACAAGTTCTCCAACTCTCAAAGGATAACCTCACCTTGGCACATAATCGAATTAAACAACAGGTATATCAACAATGAAATGAAAGATGTTTTGATGTAGGAGACTTGTTATTTTTACAGCTATAACAATACAAACAAATGTCCCTCAAGCAAGCTAAGAAGGATAATAAATTATCACCAAAGTATTATGGTCCTTACAAAGTGTTGCAAAACTTCAATACTATGGAATACAAATTGGAGCTTCCTGCATCTTCTAGAGTGCACCCATGTTTCCATGTTTCATGCCTAAATAAGGTTATAGGTGATAAACTCCCAGTTCAAACAATATTTCCAAAACATGACGAAGAAAGAAAAATCATATTGGAACCTGAAGCAGTGATGGATACAAGAACTCGATAGCTATGAAATCGATCAATTTCAAAGTATCACATAAAGTGGAAGAATTACCTGCTGAAGATTTTACATGGGAGGATGTGAATTTGATACTAAGTCATCCAAAACTACTCAAGCGTTGAGGAAAACAATTTCTTGAAGGAGAGGGGAATTCTAGGTCTCATAATACTAGTGTATTCCTTTATTGTTATTATTATGCCCCATAGAAGGCCACTATTGTTATTTTTGTGCCCTCACATTATTATTGTTATGTCAGCTAGCATTATATTGTGATCCCTCTGACTCCTATATATAGAAAGGAGGTTTTTTCATTTGAATCATCCAAGAAGTGCTGATTTATGTAATGTAAAGGAGGATGCCCCCTCGAAGAGACTAATTTCTAACTCGTTGTTCTATACTTTCTTCTATTCTGTGAGCTAGTTTAAATAACATGGTGGAACCCTTTGATTTGATGCTCATTGAGGTAGCTTGACCAACCTTTTTTTATTATTATTTTTTTCAAGATGAAATATTTTAGAAAAGATACAAATGTATCAAGTTTTGATATTATGATCATTATGGTAGTTGTGTATTATTTTGAATATAAGAATTCAATATATATTAGTTTCTTTTATATAAATACATACTTGAATTCTTCTCTTTGAAATGACCCAGAACTAAAAACAATGGTCGTAATATAAAAACATGAAACATATGTATCTTCTAGATTTAGAATAACATCATTATTTTTCATTTAGAGGCATGATATATGAAAGGATGCTTTGAGGACTAACATATTTTCTTCTAAGTATTGTTGCAAATTTCAATTTTATATCTTTGTGTGTATATATGTATATGTATTCATATATGTGTATCCAGGAAATATTAATATTTTCATCTAAGTACAATTTTTTTTTATCTCTGTTTAGTTATGGATCATTTCAAAGGGAAGCATTCAATTAAAAAATAGTGAATTGCATTCCATTTTTCAAGGTATTATTTCATCATAAGGAAGCAATAATATATCTGTTTTGGTAGTGTTTTAGAGGTTATGTTCTCCAAATTTCACAAATAACTTCAGAAGAAGCCTTCCATAATTTCATACTAGCAATTTGATCTCAAGAATTTTTGGTTTTGTAAAAATAGTTGCACATGTCATGCTTCAAAAATTTTCTAATGTATACATATGCACTCAGATTACCTATGGTTGCCACGAAGAATGGAGGAAATTTAGTCTTAATTTTAGTTAATGACGGTATGTTCTATGCTTAGAGAAATTTACTTCAATCTTTCTTATTCCATGGTGGAACCCAATTCAATTTCCTGTTTAGCAATGTGAGATTAACATTAATAGTAAATGTTGATAGAACATAAGAAAATAACTAGAAGACAATCCAAGACAAGAGGACACAATAATTTGGCGGATTCCAGGGAAAAGCCCTTTGATCAAATCTTCTTATTATTATTCAAATTCAATAGAGAGAGAAAGTGAAATTTACAATAGTAAACAAGATGCCCTAACTAGAAAATTCAATGCTCGTGAAACTAGCAATATTCCTCCCCAATGGAGCTTGTTCAAACCCAGTCAAACTTGGCCGCAAATAAAATTCAAAGTCGGCCGAAAATACTCCTGAAATTATCGGCCAAAACTGGTCAACGCACTTGTCAAACATACGGTAAAAGTATGTGGTCAATGCTATGGTCAAACAATCTATATTTCCTCGGTTTTCATGCCACCAAAATTGGCCTCCAAAATTTAGATTCTATCCCAAAAATCAAATTCAAAGAGTTAGATTTTACCCAAGGTCAATTTTGGTCAACGTCATTGCAAAAGCCCTAAAATAGTTCAAAAATTGCATTTGTCCTTTCATACATTCAGAGGAGAGAGAAAGCCTTCTTGAGGTTGTACGAACTAATGAGAAGGATACAGAATGTCAGATGAGATTATTTCCAAATGAGGTTTGAGTCTCTCCTTTTTATATCCATGAGTAAGGGGAGGAGACACATCTTTTGGGACTTATGATCCTACATAACAATTTTGGTCGACCTTGACCATTTTCACATGTGTGAGAAATAAATTCAAAATCCAACTTTTTCTCATCCAAACAAGATGATATTTAGATCAATATTTCACCTTTCAAAAAAATTAATCCAAAAAAATTTTCATCTCAATAATATGATCCGTCTAAAGTGAATTTTTCCCCTAGTTTCCAAATTAAACACTCCCTCTTAATTAGGGAGAACTCCACCCATCAATCCATTTATCATTTTGTGAAATCATGTCATCTAGTACCATCATGTACCATCCTATGAGATTGTGTCATCCTATTTCCATTGTACCTTTTCGACTCTGCTCTGCTAAATCATGAAGAAATAATGAAGAATATTTGATCCAAAGTGTGTCACAAGACCTTGCCACTCTCCACTGACCTAAAGTCAGTTTAGAGGTAAAAAAATCAAGTAGTCATGATCCCAGATCAAGTTGTTGGAAACAACCCATCCTAGAGATAGATATTATGGAAATATCATCAGTAATGCTATGGTAGCTATCCTTATTTTCAAACTCATTGGCTAGATGATAAGTACTTCCCATGAGTGCCGGACTACATGGGTAGGATGTATTTGGGGCATAGATCAATAGAGGGTGAACCAACTCAATATAATTACCATGTTAAATATCACACCAACAATATAAGGAAAACCTAGACCTATTGTTTTATATAGTTCCAAGGAGTTATCCCCAAGCCCCCTCTGGAGCTCCTCGAGCTAAAATTCCAACTTAACCAGGACCCTCATAAGAGGATGTGTCTATGATTCCAAGCTTATCACGGAAGGTTAAGAATTCGACCCTCTCTAGAGGATTTGTGATAATTTTTGTGACCTTATCATGAGTCCCAATGTGATGGATCCTTATGGCACCTCATTGTACCATATCCCAGGTAAAATGGTACCTGATATCAATATGCTTGGAGCGGTCATGTAACATGGGATTCTGTAAGAGTAGAATCCCGCTTTAGTTGTCACAATAAATCATGGTGGTATCGAATACATGTCCAAACATCTCACTAAAGAGCTTCCTCAAATAAAAAAATTCACAATACACCATACTTGCTGCAATGTATTCGGCTTCAGTGGTGCTCAAAGTGTAGAAATTATATCACATATGCATTATATATCCAGATTCTCCTGATCTAACAATATTTAACTTCTTGCTAAATACAGAATCCTTCCACTGTTAATCTTTTGAGGAAATTATAAACAGAATTACAAACACATGAAGCAATAAAAACAATCGCACAAAACACAGTTGTTTAATGAGAAAGCCTGAAGCTGAAAACCGCAACTTTCATATATTATGTATCATGGAGATCATGTAACAATCTCATACAAAGATTATTACTTCAAGCTCTCAGTACAATCAATCGTCACACACTAACAAGAAGAAATCTGCAAATCCATGCACTGATTTCTTTCCACCTGATAGCCTACCTCCATTGCGCAATCCCTGCTGAAGAATAGCTCTGAATGAATTCAAATTACCCTTGCCTTGACTGTGAAATCCTCATTGGCAACTCCAATGTGTGTTTGATGCAATCAATGCATCACTATAGTCACAATAGATAGTCCATCTCACCCTTTCACCTACCTCGCCACTGGGTCTCCATGCAATGTAGTTAACTGTTGTATTTGTTTAGTTGATTACTGAGTTATCATTTGTGAATTAATTAACTAATCAATTCACTCCACTACCACTAGTGTATCATTCAGTTAGACTAGATCCAACTAGCTCAACTGAGTTAAACTGAATAACAACTCCATGAGCTACTCTTCCAACTCTGTCATAACTTTGCCACTTCAGTTCTAACTGAGTCCTCCATGCATGAACCACTAGTAAACCCTAGGAATTGCGTAATTCCTTCAGCCCACTAATTTTCCAAATCTATATACTGAAATTAAGTGCTCTAAGAGAATAAGTTGATATTTAGAGTCTGGTTATTATTAAGGGCTAATAATAATCAATATGCATCTATTTTTAGATCGACGATCTATATATATACTTCGCCCAATACTCTAAAAATAGAATTTCATCTATTTTTCCAACTTGACCAACCATCCACAAATAGCATCCTACAACTTCCGAAATATGATCACCATGTCTAAAAATAGACATAGTCTAAAAATAGACTTGTACCTAAGAAATCCTGCGGGCCCACTTAGTGAAGGCGACTAATTTTCACTACGCTCATCATCTTGTTCAATATCAACACAAAAAAACCAATTTCTGCTTCCTACACATCCAAGATATCAATTCATAATATACAGTGAAGAAGCATCCATATGTGCTTTTACGATCCACTAGACAACCTACCCAGTCAGGATCAATATATCCATGGATCCTCATATTCCCAGCAGTGTATCTCAGGAAATGGTTGATTGTGCCTCGGATATATCTTAAGAGATTCTTGGAACCAATCCAGTGTATGTGATGAGGATCAAACATATATTAACTCAACGTATTTACTGCCAAACATATGTCCGGACGAGATTTCACTAAGAACATTAGGGCCCCTACAAGTTCACAATACTCGGTAGCATTTCCCAAATCGGGCCCAACAAGACTTCCACACAACTTCCTAAATTTTACTTCCATCAGAGTAGTTATGGACTTGTAGTCCAACATCCCAAATATTTCCAATAGATTCACAATATATTTTCCTTGAGAAAGGAAAATCTCACTTTGATTTTTCCATACCTCTAGGCCTAGGAAGTAGTGCATCTATCCTAGGTCATTCATATATAACACAGAAGCCAATTTGCTCTTACATTGATGAATAAGATAGTATGCACCAATCAGGAAGAGATCGTCGACGTAGAGAACCAGAATGAGAGGCTTTTCATTATCAAACTTGAAATAAAGGATTGGATCAACATCACTTTGAGTAAATCCCATCTTCATCAAGTATTTATTAATCCTCTCATACCAAGGCCTACGGGCTAGATTGAACCCATAGAGGGATTTCTTAAACTTTCATACATGTGTATGTATATCTTAAACTTCGAACCCAAAAGGTTTTTCCACATAGACCTCTTCCTAGGTTAAGCCATGTAAGAAGGAAGTCTTGACATCCATATGATGTATACTCCATCCTTACGATGTAGCAATGGAAATAATCGAACAGATGGTGGTGTAGTGAGCAATAGGTGCAAATATTTCATCATAGTCTATACCTTCCTATTGTAAGTAGCCTCGGGCAAGAAATATTGCCTTGAATTTCTCAACACTTCCATCAACTCCATTCTTGATCTTGTACAACCATATAGAGGTGACAACAATTTTTTCCTTTAGTCTAGGTACGAAATCCTAGACATCATTTTCATGATCAATTTGTATTATTCATTCATTGCATCCTTCCAAAATTGATTCTTTATGAATTCTTCAAATGTTCAAGGCACAAATTGTACAGTGGTGTTGAAGGCTAGTTAGTACCCTTGGTACCTATTCGAATTCTTACTTTCATGAAATGTTCCCCTTGGAGAAATATGTATCTCAACATCTTCGAGAGTGTCTCTAAGCCATGAGGGTCTTCATTTATTTTAAGAAGTGGGCTCATTAGGAGTTCGATATATATGATCCATCATACCTTCAACATCAGGCATGTGTTCATCATTTGATTCTTCCTCCTTTCCCACTTATTCTTCTTTCTCTTCTTTTGAGATAGGAAGATATATAACCTTCATGAGGGAATCATCTTCATTGAAGTGACATCAGGACATATCTCCACTTCTATTTGAGAAGGAACATAGATTCTATATGTCGAAGAGGTTTCATTGTAGCCCAAAAATGTTCCCTTGTTTCCAGAAACCTCCAATTTACTCCTCTTTTCTTTCGGCACATTAAAATATATGGGACTTAAAAAAATTCTAAAATGAGAGAAAATTTGGGTTTCTTACAAGTGAAGACTTAGTCAGGAGTTTTGGAGTCCAATACTTGATGTGGGCATCTATTTTGAACATACACAATGGTATTGGAAAATTCTACCCATAGGAACTTCAGAAGACCTTGGTTATGAAACATGGCATGGGAAGCTTCAATAATAGTTCGATTCTTATTTTCAGAAAGTCCATTTTGTTGAGGAGCATACTTAGTAGTGGCCTCCCTCTTAATTCTAGCTTCCCTGCAATAGTCATTGAACTCATTTGACTAATATTCGATTCCATTATCGGTCCTCAATTTTTTTATCTTCTTCCCTATTTTATTTTCAACCAAGACCTTGAAGGCACGGAACCATTTGAATACTTCCTCCTTTTTCTTAAAGAAGTATATCCATGTCTTGTAGGAGAATTCATATATAAACATGACATAATATAGGAATCCCCACAAGGATGTTATGGGAAACATACTAGATAGATCAGAATGAATCAATTGTAGAACATCAATAGACTTGGAGTTACTTAAGGGGAATGATCCCCTTGTATTCTTTCCTTCGGCACAACCCTGACATACACCTTCATGATCATCTTTGAAGTCAGGCACACATGTGATCACCTTCCTTTCCTGGGGAAGGGGTCTATAATGAAGGTGTGAAAACATCTGGTGCGATAGTTTAGATTGAAGAGATGTGTTACATGTCATGGCTCTCAATGAACTTCCTCCAACTTGATAGAGTGTATCAACCCTGAAACCGAGAGTGAATTTTTCTTTGAAATTCCTCTTCGAAATGCGTACCTTTACATCAAATAATTCCATCTTGAATCATTTATCTTCCATTGTAGAGATAAACACTATATTCCTCTTCAAGCTAGGTATGTACAAAACATCTTGCAAACGAATAACTTGACATTTATTTAGAAGATTCATAGTCCCTATCCCTTTTACGAGATAGCTAGCATCATTTCCAAGGATAATTTGCAAATCAGTATGCTTTTCAATCTAATTAGGTAGTGCCTCTTTATATATAGTGAAATTCTTTGAGGCAACACTATTGTTGGCTTTGGGGGTCTTAACCCAGGTTCACTTTCAAAGTTTGCTAATAAGCCCCATACTACTGGCCCTTTCGGCAATGGCCTGTTTGCATAGGTAAAGGTCTCACTCGAAGTAGTATGGGAGGGTTCTAGAACCAGGTTTCCGCACCTTGAGAGAGAGAAAGTTAATTAAAGTGGGTCCTTTCAGATCTAACAGATCTATTCTGGAGAATCCCTAACACATAAATCCTTAACAATATATCGAAAAAATATCTTTAGAAAAGCTCATAAATCATAACATAAAAGGCTAACAGAAGCAAGCGATTACATCTAATCAATTCTATTCTCTCATACTATCCCATCCACGTGTGTATCAATAAATCATCAGTATCCAACAAACAAGTATAGTTTTCATAAATAACACAGATCACAGCCAATATTTATAACACAGAATTACTCACTTATCACAATAGTCTTCTCATTAATTAATATCCATATCCAATCTTACAGACTCTACTTACTAGCCAGCGCACATAGCCACCAGGGTCCACACACAGTAGGACTCAGGGTCTCTGCACACATAGCCAGTAGGATCCCTTATCCAAATAGTCAACACAAAATATCCACACATTCGCATCCAAGCTTGATCCAAAACTTAGCCTATCCCTAGACTTGGTTTATCCATCTATTTATAACATGCTAGCCTACGTTATCCTATGGTCCACAAACCATGGTTTGTAGACCCTTGGTCTACCCTTTGACCCATTACAATTCATTGGGGGTTTCGACCCGCCCCAAACACCCTGCGCTAAACTAAATATTACAAAATATTAAAAAATTGGACAAATATGTGATTATGGAACCCCGTTCCAATAGTCCCCCAACACAATCTTGTGACTCATATCGAGTCACAGCGCCTGCGGGGTCTTCATCATTTCCTTGAGTTTTTCAATCATGACAGTCAATGGGGGAAGAGCACGAAGGTTCTGGGTGGTGGTGCTCTGTGAAATATCTACCAGCTTCTATGAAGTTGGTCCTTCAGATGCAGTGGTGATAGTGTCCAAGGTCTGGTTCAACTGTCGCACAACCCCTTCTAATTCTTGTGAAAGCTTCAGAGCTTTATCAACCCAGGGCGTCATATGGTCACTGAGTACCTGTTTCTTGCACTGGAGCCCCAATTTTTCACTGCAAATAACATGGCTGGTACAAAGGTGGGCTAGTCACTGGGTGGAACAAGGGTGGTCATCATGGCTTCCATTTGTTCAAAACCTTATTCCTTGTGGTGCAACCCTTGATTGATTTGTCGGAGGAGAGGGTTGTGCTACAACTGGGAACATAATTCCATAGCAGTCTCAAACAGAGTAATTCCCTGAATTATCTTTCATAATAGTGGCCATTTCTTCTATTACCAGTGCTGCTCACTGGGCGCGCAATTCTAAGAGGGTCTTAGGTTGTAGCTTGGCTTGCAGTGATGCGATCTGAAGTTAAAAATCGACCTTAACAACCAATACCTCAGTTTGAGATGCCTTCAGGGAAGCGACCAAGCCCTAAACCTTGGCCTTCAGTGCAGCAGAGGCAGGAATCACTTCCGACATGTATTCACAGAGCCTATTTAGCAGCTACTCTAATGAAACTTTCTTGTAATATCCCAAATCCGGAACAACTAGCTAGGCATGACTGGAAAACACATTTTCCAGTAATGGCAGCTACAAGATTTGAAACCAGGACCTATATCCCTTATATCAATGCATCTAAGACCTGAATCTAAGAGGAGGCTCCAAAGAAATCCTTCTAGAGTGGTTAAACAGATCTGACACTGCTAGATGTCCTCAGAAACTGCTTGATGAGGGACTGCAACAATTATTGAGCAAGAAATGGAAATATAGCATTATATTAAAACCATGAGCATATGAAAATCTGAATAGCCAAAAAATAATGTTATAGCAGTATATAGAGTACAATTTCTTGAGGAAAAAACCTCTCAAGAAAGGAAATGCAAGCCTCAACAATACATGTACATGAAATGACAGAACACTGCTACATAAATGAAACCCTTGGCTATGGCAACGTAGTCTATTATGGATTACTACTGAAATACAATGTAAATACATGGATATGGAAATGATATAGCTCAAATACAATAGGGGAGCAAAGATCTAACCCTTAGAAGAAATAAAACATCAATCCTCCAAAGGATTGGATGAAATACACAAAATCGCAACAATGCCAAAGTTGTTGGGCAGGAGCTGCAACTCAAATATGAAACTGAATAGAGAAGGCTAAAGATGATGGGAAATTTGAATTAGACCTCCTCCAATGGATCTCTAAAGTGGAAGGCTGATCCTTACACTTGAGATCTCACCCTCCAAACAACATTGCAAGCCCTCACTACAAGTGCTCTATGAAAATAACTTAGTCTAAAAGAGTAACTGCACTGTAGGTGGAATAGATTGAGTTGGAAAAGTGCCAAGACCTAAAAATAAGCTCCAAATCTTCCAAACTAATCCTCTAAAGGAAATATAGACTCTCCCTCAGAAAAACAAGCAATGGAAGAGGTGTTGTAACTACTCACTCTAACAACCTGCAACACATAATTATGCTACTGTAGAAATAACGTTGTACTGGAGGAGGATTCTTGGCCTCAAGACTAGATGTGAGAAAAATTAGTATAACTCCTTCAAGAGGCTTCTCAATAAAGGAGGAAGGAATCATAAATAGGAATTCCCTGGAAATTCTTGCTAAACAGCAAAAGAATGCACAATGTCTGAATATACATGAAATGAATAATCAAATCATGAGTAACAATGGCTGCCTTGCCCTCCTTTTAAACACATGAGAGCTCCCTCTCCATGGGTCCCACTCTATTATGGTTTCCTCCTTCAAGGAATATTCCCTTCTCTATCTCAGCGCTGTCCCATGTAGTTCTTTCCACCTCATACCCTACGTTGTTTGACTTGGTCAAACTTAACCAAGCCTCTTTGAAAATGTCTCCTTTCACACATGAGGGTGTGAAATCTAGTTCCAAGGCTAATCCCCTTTCATACTAGAGGGATTTTATCCATTTTTTTATTGTAATTGGGCCTCCTTACCCAATTCTTCAACTTATAAGTTAAATTATCAAAATCTAATGTTCCAATTTATTAAAGGAAAAATTTGGAACATTACAGTCCTCCCCTCCCAAAGGTTTCTTGTCCTCAAGCAACTGCAAGGATAGAACTGGAAAGTCTCCACTCAAGGCATGGAGTTATAAATTTGATGAGGAACATGTTCCCCATGTGGATCCTCCATCCCCAAGCAATCATCCAAACAAAATGAGCCACCTTCCAACAAGGCAACTCCTGAAAATATCCTTCCACCTCAAGTTCCATAAATCAAGGTGGGCTGAAAATCTGAACATGGTAAGCATCATAGCCTACCCTAAGCTGTCTTTCTCTCCACTTATGATAAGTTTAGAGTGTGTGTTGATCCTGGGCTACAAAATTATTTCCCTCAAATGGAAAAGTGAAGAATAGTCCTCCAAAGAGTTCTCCTCCAACATTGAAGAACAAGCTTGCCCAAATCAATCCATCCATGATGAATAGGACATGGTCATCACAGAGTATCTCAATGAGAATTTTGCTGCAAGTTTTACATGATAGTGCATGATACAAACAATATCTAAATAGGACATAGCGCAGTTTCATCCACTGCAACTCCAAAAAATTACATGACAAGCAATGTACAAGATCCATCACATCTACTAATGGATAGTAAATGGTTGAATGTAACAACAATACATGATCAAGCACTTGCCCATGGCTGTACAATAGATGACTATCAAGTCCATGGTCCGCCTCAAAAGGGAACACATATGTAGTAGTGGTGGCCATATCTTCTCCCATGCTCCCTTTAGAACATGTAGTGCAGAAAATGTGAGAATTTTTCCCACTCAAGGACACATCCAACTCATGTGCCTCTCTCATAATCACGCCTCTTATACAAATCTGATCCATATCAGCAAATGAAGTCATGATCAACAATAAAATGAGGAAAATTTTGAAGGTTTCATGTGGTGCAAGAAGATACCAACAACTTTTCCAATAGTGACAACGCAGTTTTAGAAGCTATTTCTTGAGGAAAGTACAAGGAAAAATGTTTCTTTTTACATGGTTAATCATGCATGTCTTCATATGATACATGTTAGAATGAATAAGCTGAACATACATGTGATGATAAAATTTTTTCCTAAGGCCACATAACAAATGGCTGCCTCCATCATATAGATTGGCCCAATAAAGCTCCTAGAGCAATGTGACAAGTTTGCCCTCTTGTGAAGCAATGCACTGCATAAGAATGGTAATAGTGTGCAAGCCTATGAATGTAAAAACAAACTTCTTACTATATTCCGGAATTAAGATTATACATGGATCTATAAATGAGTCCTTCATAGTGTTTTGGCATGCTATGAAGAAGAATGAACCATGTGCTGCCAGAAAATAATCCTCCTCATGCTTGGAAATCCAAGTCAAGAAGAAGATTTCATAGTGATGGATTCCTCTATCCAATACTCTATCATCATCATCCCTTCCTTGTTCACCAAGCGCATATAATGTGAAGTGATACTGGGGACACTGCATCCATAAATATCTGCTCCAAAGTGACAGCGTTATGAGCTCATGCAAATAAGCTCCTGTCAATACAAAGCTCTATTCTCTGACATGCTCCTTGTCAAAGACTCCTCCTGCAACATCATGCAAAGGGTGGGAGCAAATCTTCTCTTGATCTCCCAAAAACAAGCAAAGAAACGAAACATTTTGCTACCTTCGCATACTTCCATCATACAACTCATGTGATGAAGACACAATGAATGATTTGAGTATCACATCAACATCATGCATCCATACTCTATGCTGCTGAATGATGCATGTATCCTGCCATCTCCTTTCCATCCTCCTACTCTTAGGAAGAGTGTTTTCCAAGTGATGGCCAAACTCTTTCAAGAGTAACCAGCACAGCCAAGTCTCCTGCTGCCCAGTATCATAAATTTGCAAGTAGCCTCCTAGCTCCTTGCTTATCAACCACATCCACTCAACCCCTTATGGATGCTTCCTTCTTCTCTTCATCTTGGTACTCCTCCCATGAGGGCTACCATCCTCTCGAATCAAATTCCTGTCTTTTCACTTCATGGGATTTTGAAATGCAATCTTCTCAAGGATCAATGAGACCCTATCAAGACGCAAATAGGTGGTAGACAAAAACCTTCCATCATGATGTGCATGTCTCAAGGAATGTCCAACACAATCATGAGAGATTTTATCCATCCTAAGATATCCTCCATCTTCTATATGCTCTTGTGAGAAAGGAATAAAATCATTTCACTCCATGGTGTGTTGAAGTGCACCTCTAATGAAATCTCTCCTTGAGACCTCCCTCTCAACAATAATCCTCCAAAACCAATGAGGTCTTGGATCTGAAAGTAGAAGCTCCTCTTTGAGTTGAGAGGAGCTCATTGAGAAAGTTTCATCTTGAAAGGAGAAAGGGTTTCTCACTCCAAGATGTCTACTATCATCCTTCAAGGCTTCAAACCCCAAACTCCACTATGATATGCAATCCAAAAAAGGCTCATGAAGATGATGGTTTATTTCCTCCTTGAAAGTCTTCATGTTGCACAGCACAATGATACCAAGCTACTCTATGGTAGCAATTGGATTTGACCCTTGGTCATGCAAAAGTAAATCTCCACATTGATCAAAAGGATTTGCTGCAACAAAAGAATGTGGAAATATTTTCATACCTTGATGATCTCTGGGAACTTCTTGTAGGGCTGCAAGAGTTCCTTCCTCTAAAGTGTTGGCTGCCCCAACTGTTGATGAATGTGGCTACTCCTCCATGAGTGTGACAACGTTATCACAAGGCTCCTCAAGTGGTGGTGTGATCTTCCCTTCTTTTACCCTTTCACCATCAAAGGTTTTAATCAACCCTTGGATGAACTTTGCAAAAGTTTTCTCCCTTGCATGGCTCAAGTGGCTGCTCCACCAATCATAGGCTTCACCCTCCAAGTGCAATTCTGAGATTTCAACAGCTTCTTTACCTTCTACAGGATGTAGTAGGAAAAATGCCTCCAACTCTCTCACCCAGGTTCTTGCAGTAGACAACCCATCAAAGGTAGACAACATAAATCTATTGCCTTTGATTTATTTTCTGCTACATGGTCTCTTCTCTTCCTTTAGATAGATAAAATGAGGAAAATATAGAGTCTCCTTCAAGGCTCTAGGTTGAGATCTGTACTCAACAAGGTAATCACTTAGAATCTAATGATCCAAGTATCTTCCATGCTCAATGTCTTCTTCTTGATGAGAATAGGAAGTGCATTGTCCTTCCTCTTCTATTTCTTCAATCTTCTTGACCTCCTTGGAGAGGACTCCTCTGGATCTGAAAATAGATGAGAGTAAAATCATCTTCTTCAAAATTCTGATCTTCTTGGGCTTAGACTCACAGGCTGAGCCAATAAAGTTGCTTCGATGCCACTTTAATATTCCAAATCAGGAACAGCTAACTAGGCATGATTGGAAAACGTATTTTCCAATAATGGATGCTACAGGATTAGAAACCAGGACCTGGATCCCTTAGATCAATGCATCTAAGACCTGAATCCAAGAGGAGGCTCCAAAGAAATCCTCCTAGAGTGGTTAAAAAAATCTCCCACTGCTAGATGTCCTCAGAAACTGTCCGATGAGCGACTGCAACAATTCTTGAGCAAGAAATGGAAAGAAAACGTTATATTATAACCATGAGCATATGAAGATATGAATATCCAAAAAATAATTTTATAGCAGTAGAGAGAGTACAATGTCTTGAGGAAACAACCTCTCAAGAAAGGCAATGCAAGCCTCAACAATACATGTACATGAAATGACAGAACACTTCTACATAAATGAAACCCTTGGCTATGGTAGTGTAGTCTATTATGGAGTACTTTTGCAATACAATGTCAATACATGGATATGGTAATGATATATCTCAAATATAATAGGGGAGAAAATCTCTAACCCTTAGAAGCAATAAAACATCAATCCTCCTAAGGATTGGCTTAAATACACAAAATGGAAAAAATGTTGGACTTGTTGGGCAACAACTGCGACTCAAATATGGAACTGAATAGAGAAGGCTGAAGATGATGGGAAATATGAATTATACTTCCTCCAATGGATCTCCAAAGTGGAAGGCTGATCCTTACACCTGAGATCTCACCCTCCAAATAACACTACAAGCCCTCACTGCAAGTGCTCTATGAAAATAATGCAGTCTGAGAGGGTAACTGTGTTGTAGGTGGAATAGAATGAGTTTTGAAAGTGCTAAGATCTGAAAATAATCTCAAAAGCTTCCAAACTAATCCTCCAAAGGAAATATAGACTCTCCCTCAGAAAAACAAGAAATGGAAGAGGTGTTGTAACTACTCACTACAACACCCTACAACACAGAATTATGTTGATGCAGCAATAACACTATACTGGAGGAGGATTCTTGGCCTTAAGCGTAGATGTGAGACAAATCAGTACAAATCCTTCAAGAGGCTTCTCAATAAAGGAGGAAGGAATCCTAAACAAGAATTCCCCGGCAGTTCTTGCTAAAAAGCAAAAGAATGCACAATGTCTGAATAGAAATGAAATGAATAATCAAAGCATGAATAACAATGGTTACCTTGCCCTCCTTTTAAACACATGAGAGCTCCCTCTCCATGGGTCCCATTCTATTAGGGTTTCCTCCTTCAAGGAATATGCAAATGTCTCCTTTCACACACGAGGGTGTGAAATCTAGATCCAAGGCTGATCCCATTTCATATTAGAGGGATTTTATCCATGTATTTATTTTCATTGGGCCTCCTTGCCGAATTATTCAACTTATAAATGAAATTATCAAAATCTAATGTTCACTTATAAGTTGAATTTTCATTGGGCCTCCTTGCTTAGACTTGGGTGCACAATTTGGCGGGTTCCATTGTAAAATCAACACCTAGGAGAGGGCATATTTGGCTATCTATGATGGCCATCAGGGCTATAACTCGGACTGGCTAGCCCACATGAGTTTGTCTCACTTGATCCACTCTTTCTTGATTCTAGCTTGTTTGATCTACACTCGCTTGAAGGGTGTCTGCTCTGATATGGAGAGGCTATAGCTCTGATTGCAAGACTTCTACTGCGGCCTTTTGTGGTTCTTCCCAAGTAGTCCACTGATCGATATACGCGGTGGTGACAACGTCGGAAATCTGGTCAAGTTCATATTCTGTCAAAGTAACCTCTATGTTGGTGTTGGGCTTACGAGCCTTACGTTTCTTCCTAGACCCCTTAGCCAACCCGCGGGTATGCTTGAGACTATGCGCGAAGTATGTATCTGCATCATCAATATCATTAATCTTCAGATGGTGGGGATTATGGTTCTAGATATGCGGTAGTGATTTTGGGGGTCACCTAGTGCGTGGAGGCAGGAATTGCCGAATCCGTTGTTGGGCCTGGCAGAGCTATAGCTTTTTACATTGCATTATGGCCGGATGTGCCTGCTGCATCTGGGCCGGTCGGATGGGCTGCAACCTTCCATGTCGATGGCAAAGAGGCAATTATCTATTTGATCTTGGCTTCGGTGGTCATATACGGAAGGTTATGCTAGGTGTGATATTTATGCGCCCGAATTTTCACATTGTGCATGGTTGCTTGAAATGCTGCGATATGCTTATATTTTTTGTAGACCATTGGGACAGGTGATAGGGTAGTTTTTTGACCAGTTGGGCATCTGGATTCAACATAATGCTCACAACTCCCATTTCCCATATGATCCCCTTAAGTTCATAGAAATTGGTTGGGAACAGATCCTGATATTTATTTAACAGCTCTACGACCTTTCCCACCATGCCATCATCCCACTAATCCCCAATATTGGCCATCTTGGGCTGCTCTTCCATGCCAATATTGATTTCCTTTAGTTTTAGAGGTTTGGGGACATCAAATTCTTGCAGCAACGGACCTCCAACAACCCATTCTCCTTCTGAATATTCAATCATGATATTCCAAGGATCTTCATCACAAGCTTCTATTGAAAAATTTCTACAGTTCATGATGTCGTAGCTGCGCATCCGAGGTTGGCACAACATGTTCTTGCTTAAGGCGGGACTCACTGAATACTAGAGAATTTAGATCCTGTAGGGCTTTATCAAGTTACTCGATGCCTCCCATTAGTCCAAATGTCATTACAAATTCTTCAACTATTGTACTCCAATGCCTGGTATGTTGATGTAGTTCTGCATCTAAATACCAGGTGGTAGGGATTGGTCCAAATGTGTGAATAAATCTGTGGACCCATTCATTCCATGTGCCCTCATTCCATACTTCTAGCTAGAGAGCCACATGCTTGCGCAGATCCCCTCACCCCGAGAAGAGTTCTATTGGCAGTATAAATGTTACATGGAATCATAAGGTCATCATCCTTCGGCATTCCCCCTAGTGCTGGAAAGCTCCTTTATGAGTTTCCCACCAGTGCGTAGGGATTGCATGCATGGCCAATTATATGGTCCAAAATCTCTGCTCTTCAGGGACATTTGCTTCTATTACTTCAAGGAAATTTTCAACATTACCAGAGCCATCAATGTAGGAATACATCAGAATATTTTTGTGATGTTAAGACACCTTAGTGTAGACACGTCGTGCAGCCTATTTTGAAAATTGTATATCTCTCCATCTGAATCGGATAAGAACTTTCTATATTTTTCCCAACATAACATGTCGTCATCCATGGGGTTGATCCAATTTTCATCTCGGGCGGTCATTTTGTATATGTGATTGACATCTTCATCATCCTGTATTGATTCAGTGTACCACTCACCTTCTGCTGGGTCCAATAGGACTATCACCCTTGTGCCTTCATTTAAAAAAATCATGCTACATCTTTTTAGATTAATGATACCTCCCATGTTGATAGCCCAATCCAGACCCAAGAGCGCAAGATAAGGGTCCGCATCATCTACTATCTAGATTACTTCAAAATCAATGTAAACCTTAACACCCGCAATATCTACCCCCACCTTTTTCAGTCTTCCTAATGGGATAATATTATGTTGATTAGCCATCCATAGTTGAATAGTCGACCATTCCATATTAGGTTCTCCCATTCATTTTGAATTTTCTTGGGTAGGATGTTAGCATATGAGCCCAAGTCAAGGATAAATTGTTCCTTTTCGTAATCCAAATTCTGCATGGTCATGCGCATTTCTCGTCTCATCCTTTTTTTGTTTTTCTATATCTTGTTCAATTTTTTTACCTCGGGCTGTAGAGAAATAATTTTTTCCCAACTATCTATTAACACTTGGAGATTTCCTACAGCCTTCTAGTTGCGCAACAGCTTCATACATGCTTGGAGGAATAGTTTAATTGTTTCGTCTGCTTGTGGATCTATAACACCTTTTGCATTGGGTGCTTCATCTTTGGTCATCTCCCTCTAGACTTCCATGAAGGTTTCTTTCTCCTTTTCTAATTCTAACCCTTCCGTTTTTTCCTCACCCTTCTATTTTAATGATTCGGTCTCAACCTTTTCTTTAGCTCCCCCGGTGGAGATGCCACTGTGCGTGATAAAATTGATACATGGACCATCCTCCCACGGTTCTACCTTAACCCTTTGAACATTCTGCGTAGGTGTCTTCTGCTTCTCTTGAATTTTTGTTATTAATACTGGGCATTCTTCAATGCTGTGATTAAACTGTCAACAATATCTGTAGGATTGGCATGCCAAGTTCGAGCACTCTCGTGCGAAACGTCCTACATTGCCACAGTTGTAACAAATCAGTTGTCCATGATCTTTGCCAACACTCACCCCTCTTCCTCCTCCTCTTCCTCTCGCGAGGTATCCTTCCCATCCAGAAGGAGACAGTGGCGATAAGGGGTCCGCCTATATTCTGTATAAATTTTCCCTTTCCACCATGAGGTTGAGTGTTCTATAGTTTTTCTCTTCATGACCTACAAATGAGCAAAATATACACCACTATTGTTTTAGTTCTGGGACATAAGCACCCAACCGTGGGCAGTGATTTGTATCATGTCTTCCTACTACCCAACAGTCAGCACACCATATCATAATACTACAAGGGCCAACCATTTGGCTAGGTCGTAGAGGGCTTGGTCCCCCTACCGACATATCAGATGATAACAGCGGGCATTTATCCTCAGTGTGACTCAAAACACTACAACGTATACACTATATATTCGAGCTCGTTTCCTTACCGTGATATTTTCACAAGCTCTGAATTTTGAAGTGCATTGCCTCTAGCTGGTTCTAGATGTGTAGTGTCGCGAACTGCATATCGTCTCTTGGCGCAACTTCTAACTTCATTTAAATATCCAGAGCTTCCTCTTAGGAGCTGATATTTTGCTGTCCCATGGGCCCATGCAAGTGTCATAATAATATAGCAATAAACCATTCTTTGTGCTAGTTATCTTCATAGACAAATCCCCCATCAATGATAACCTTTTTCAGTCATTGGTCGACTTCCCAGATGGACTCTGTAGGTGCTTGCTTAAAGTCCTTTAATTCGACTACACATTGAGAATATGACTTAGGCTTTTGGAATTGTTGCTTTAGGGCATTCTTAATGTCTTAAATTGATGCATTCATGTGTTGACCAATATATCCATTAAAACAATCCAGGGCCCATCCCGCGAAGGCTATGGATATTTGCGCTTGTTTAATAACATCATTGTTAACGTTCTATACAGTCCACACATATTCGGCTACGAACCAAAATCGATCAATGTCCTCATCCCCTACACCCTTAATGGTAGGCAACTTCATGTATGTAGCCATGTCATTCTTTGGTGGTGGCGAAGGAGGTGTAGGAGAGTCCTTACCCTTATGTGGGTTCAATGTAGGTGTGGCCGAGGGGATGGTTCCACCTTGCACAACCACTCCTTGGTTAAGATCATATGATTCGCTTAAGGGACTATATACCAATCTGTCTCCTTCTTGATCAACCTAGTAGTATTTATCTCTTCGTTTCGTGCTCCCACTCTGGTCGGAGGTCATTCACTCGGTGTGGCCACCCAGGACAACATTTTGATTTAATATCATCTTAATCAAAAACGGAAAGGTTTTTAGGAACTTACCTCTAAATCCCTTGAAGAACCTTCATTCCACTTCCGAATATGACAAAAATTGATAAACAACAAATTCTGTCATGAATCTACCCAATATACTGCCAACCCAATGATCCACAATTCTGGTAATATTATTATCAGTCTTTTCCAATTGCTGGATCAATTCGAGGGTCCATTGTGTGACCTGATCATCCTTCCAACAAGTCTGAAATCTTTCCAATCGAGCCATCCACTCTTGCAATTCATGTGTGAAGGACACAAAGAATATTTCATGTACTTCCGTAAAAATAAACCTATTTTTCCACTCTTCCACGGACAGATTTTCACTCCTATTTTCTTTGATGGAAATTCCTAAATCTTATTTTTGAACTGAGCTTCTAACTCAGGTTTTAATGGCTGCCAATGACCCTGTGGCATTACCCAATACCTCTCTCAAAATTCTCCCGATCTCGGCAATGAAACCATTTGTTGGCTTTGAGGGTCTTGACCTAGGTTCGGTTTCAAGGTTTTCCAACAAACCCCGTACTACTGACCCTTTCGAAAATGGCATTCTTGCGTAGGTCAAGGTCTCACCCAAAGTAGTATGGAAGGGTGCTGGAACTAGGTTTCTACACGTTGAGAGAGAGAAAGTTAATTAAAGTGGATCCTTTCATATATAATAGATCTGCACTGGAGAAGCCCTAACAAATAAACCTTAACAATATATCAGCATAATATCTTCAGAAAAGCTCATAAATGATAACATAACTGGCTAACAGAAGAAAGGGATTACATCTAATCAATTATATGCTTTCATACTATCACATCCACATGTCTATCAATAAATCATCAGTATCCAATAACCAAGTATTTTTTTTAGAAATAACACAGATCACAACCAATATACATAACAAATAGGTACTCAACTTATAACAATAGTCCTCATTCATTAATATCCCGATCTAATCTTACAGACTCTACTTACTAGCTCGTGCACACAACCAGCAGGGTTCGCACATAACAGGACTCAGGGTCTCTGTGCACACAGCCAACAGGAGCCCTTACCCAGACAGTCAAAAAAAAATATCCACACGTTCGTATCCAAGCTTGATCCAAAACTTAGCCTACCTCTAGACTCGGTTTATCCATCTATGTATAACATGAAATCCTGTGCTATCCTGTGGTCTGAAAACCATGGTTTGCGGACCCTTGGTATACCCTTTAACACATTGAAATTCATTGGGGTTTTTGACCTGCCCCAAAACCCCTGCGCTAGCCTAAATATTTCAAAATATTAAAAACTGGACAAAAATGTTATTAGGAAACCCCGTTCCAACAATTATCAATCAACCAGGTTTCCAGGGTCTCGGGAGGACATGCAATGGAGAGGGAATATATAAGAATATATTCATTTTTATTGTTATCAAAAACATTGGATTCATCATACCTAGATTTCCTTGACCTCTTGAAAGGTATATCATTTCCATTTCCATTTCAAGTATAAGGAGCATTTCTCTTTCCTTTGTTTTTGAACCTATTGTTCCTTTTATTTCCATTTCGCATGAAGTTTTTATTATTGTTGTAGTCATCATCTCAGGGTGAGTCCCTTTTATTAAGACACTCTCTAGCATAGTGACCAAACCTATTATAGTTGTAACATCTACCCTTCCTTCCTTTGGGTCTTGCTCTTCATTGACCTTTATTTCTCGGATGGACATTATTCTTCTTCTTTGCATGAGTGGTGAAGGCAGTTGGTTCACTTCCATTTCCATTTGAGTTTTTGTCTCTATTCATCATCCTTATCTCCTCTTGAGTGCATCTTGTCAACAATTCATCAAAATAAGGAATTATATTATTAATGGGAATAGTATTATTGAATACATACCATGCTTAGGGAAGACCTCCAAGAGAAATGAGAGTGAGATCTCGGTCAACTATGACCTCTCCAATTGATAAGAGGTCATTCCTGATTTTGGTGATTGTCATGAAGTAGGATTGGATGGAATCTTCCTCATCCATCTTGATTCCCTTAAACTTGTTCTTCAAAAAGAGAATTTTATTAGAATTTCTAGCCCCAAACATGCTAACCAACTTATCATACATCTCCTTCAATGTTCCCATCTCGGAGATATAATCATCCACGAGATTATGAATAGAATCCCTGATGATCTTCTTCGCCTTGTTTTCCCATTTATTTTACTTTCTTTTAGTGGGAGATGATGCATTTTATGGAGGCTTAGTGATATTTCCCTACACATAATCCATAACATATTTTTCCTCCAATGTCACATCCAAGGACATTTTCCATGCATGGTAATGAGACTTATCATTGAGCTTGTCATCATATTTCAAGTATGACCAAGAAGCCACTGACCCTTGTCCTTTTCTAATCATCTTTCAATGATTTCTCTTCTCACTCATGCTTTGGCTTTATATTCATATCAACTCTCATACCATGTTAATTTTAGTTAATGATGGTATCTTCTATGCTTAGATAAATTTAATTCAATCTTTGTTATTATCCCAATTCAATTTCATGTTTAGCAACCACATTAACATTTCCAGTAAATGATGATAGAACATAAAAAAATAACCAGAAGGCAAACCAAGAAAATAAGACATAATAATTTGGCGGATGCGAAAGAAAAACCCCAATGTAGGGAAAACCATTTGCTTAAATCTTCTTATTATTCTTTAAATTGAGAAGAGAGAACATATAATTTATAGTAGTCAACAAGATTCCCTACCCAACAAAGTAAACACTAGTCAAACCAACTATATTCCTCCCCAATGGATCTCAGTAAAACCCATTCAAAGTCACCCTAATAGAACAATCAAAGTCAACCCAAAAAGGTCCTGAAATTATCAGTCAAACCTGGTCAACACACTAGTCAAACCTATAGTCAAAAGTATATGGTCAAAGCTATGGTTAACGTTGTAGTCAAATAGTCCATATTTCCTTGATTTTTTTGCATCCAAACTTGACCTCCAAAAATTGGATTCTATCCCAAAAATTGTATTCAAAGAGTGAGATTTGACCCAAGGTAAATGTTGGTCAACTTTGTTGCATACACCATAAAACAGTATAAAAGCTGTAGTTTCCCTTTCACACGTGTGGAGGACAGAAAAATCCTTCTTCGGTCTGTACAAACCAATTATAAGGATAGATAATGTGAGATGATATTATGACTAAATAATTTTTGTGTCTCTCCTTTTTATATCCACCAAAGAGGGGTGGAGACACATCCTTTGGGGCTTATGAACCTACATAACAATTCTAGCCGACCTTGAAAATTTGCATGTGTTAGAAATAAATTCAAAATCCAAATTATGCTTATCCAAACAAGATGAAATTTAGATCAATCTTGCACCTCTCAGAAAGAGGAACCCAACAAGTATATCTTCTCAATCATATGAGAAATTCAAAGTGGTGTCTGTCCCTAGTTTCCAAATTTAACATCTAGACATTCAATGGGTTTATTGAAAATTGTGCTATCTAATATAAAATTTTGATTGGATATTACATGTGATTGATCACTGAAATTGGTTTATTGTTGTGCAGATTTTGAATTATGTTATGTTGGTAGATCTCTATAATAGCAGGAAATTATAGTTTCTTTGTACAAACTAGTATCTGATAACAACCTCTGGTTTGAATGCAAACAAAATGGTTTGTATAACATTCATCTCTATTCTTGGCCACAACATTGCAAAATATATTTTTCATGAATCTCCCAATGTAGAATAAGGCACCTATAATGGAAGATTAATAATTACCAAATTGAAAATATAGATTCCGAATAATATAGTGGTTCACTCAAGGATGCCACTGGGGCCCTATACACCTCTTCAGCTCTCATTAGATGCATATAGGCCTTCTATCTCTAGTTCACTTAATAGCCCCTTTGTTATTGAAAACTTCTCAAAACTTATGAGAACATGGGAGGTACTTTAGAATACATTAGGATGATCTTAGAGAATACTTAAGGACAATCAATATGTATTGTGGAAGAAAATGACATTAATTCGGAGGAAAAATGAAGTATATTATAGTATTAGCTTAGTTTTTTGAAGGAAAATACTTCTCAAAAGAATAAAGTGTCTATTTGTGATTGCAGTGGATTGGTATTATGATTTTGGAGAACCCCTTGTTAGTAGAAAAGATATTATAATCCAATATATTATGAATGAAGTTCATTCTGCTCGAAACTTTTCATCTCCTAGATTCATTTTATCTACTACATTAAAAGTTTCAGAAACAATTTATATGCTTCATTCTATTGGAATCAAAGTGTCTTCATTTGATGTTATAATTTTCAGAAAAGGGAGTCAAATTTTATATACAATTGGTGACAATGCATATTCACCCATATATCCATATCCAAAGTGTGATTCTCATATTGATTAATACTGAGGTATAGAAGGACTGAGGGAGGGCATGGAAAAATTGAGAGGTCTAGAGAATTCTCGGTTCCCAGTGGAAGATATTGAAGCATCTAAGTTTCATTTCTTGTACTATCAAGTCCAGAACATATCCAATGTAAGTTTCAATTTTAGATGTCATTTTCAGTGACTTGTGCATGTTCTATGAGTGGGATTCAACATCCTAAAAATCTAGAAAATTATTGGTTGTTGATTTAGGCACTTCTTTACTGTTTCCAATTTGATGAAATTAATATCCTATTGTAAAAAAATAGAGTGGATTACATGAGACAAATTTAATTATGGTATTTATTAGGGATCCATGAAAACTATTAGTAGGATAAAAACAAAATTCAGGACTATCGTTGAATGTTAAATACTACGGTTAGCTTGTTAACATTTTCCGTGGGTACTGCTTTTCCGGGCTTCCAAAGTAGATGAGTTGAGGTGGAAACTAAGAATGAGTTGTTTGATATTCCATGTGGTTTACACTCAAAATTTTTCCTGCCTACATGTGCTTCCTCTTCATGCTTCAAGATCTAAGGCTTTAAGGTGATAAAATTGAAGACAACTCTTTTGCCTCTTTTGCCTTTAATTTGATGATTTTGGCCATATTACTAAGCCTTCACTAAAATATTCCATAATAACATATTGTATTCTTAAAATAGTGAAAATTATTACATCCCTCAAAATAATCATATAATGACTCCTCAAACAATCTTGGATACAAACTTGGTGGCACAATGATAATTGCTACAAATATAAAATTTATCAAGGCCTTTTGTTTATGTGAATAGATGGCATGTAGCTAAAAAACCCAAAATAAATGACAAATTTCTGACTTTGGTTTCAAAATATATGCTTCTTGTCACATTCCTTCATGTAATGCAACATAAATTTTGTTCCCATTATATTAAATTTACTATTCATTAGTTGAGCGAAGCTCTCTAAAATGATGTATATTTTTTGTGACTATGGGTGTGATCTAGATTCTTCAATAGATGCATGGACCCTCTTATTTATCTCAATCCAAATTAACCCTGGAATATTTTTTAACCCCTGGTGGTTTAATATTGATTTCACTTTGACTACATCAACCCATCTTCCAGATGCAACAAAGAGGTTTCATACCAATACATAGTTTCCTACATTTTTGGAACCTAATTCAAAACTCCATTTTGATTCCCATTCTCCTACCTCCACATTTTAATGAATGTTGTAGGAACCAAGTGAGACAGACCATCTAGTAGAATTAGGTTCTATTGGTATCATCCTTCTAAAATTTTGATCCTCATAAAGATGTCGAGAAAAACCAAGAATGTCAATGATTCATGCATACTGCTCCATCCTATGGGTAATGCTATAATCTTGATTGAAGCAATGAAATCATTTCCAACTAAATTGTACTAATCCTGCAAGACTACATGCTTACAAAAGGCAAGTAAAATTGATATGATATGGTTTAACTCCCATATGTTGGATTTGGTGGAAATAAAAAATGCATCCTCACCAAAACCATTATTCCATACCCATCAATCATTGTGTTCCATGAAACCAAATATTTTTCAAACATATTGTCAAACATATAGTGAACTATAACTATGCTTCCACACTTGCAATATATGGATATGTCGGTAATTTGTAGAGAAACTTTAAACTCAATTACATTTTTGAGAATAAAATCGTGAATAGACTTACCATGTTGAAGGGTTGTCAGATACACACATCCATGGCGAACACCTAAGTTGATCACTCAGTTATGTTTCATATCTCTCAACCTAAACTGATTAAAAAATGGCAATGCCTCACTAGCATGTCCATTCTACATGTATGTTGAGATCAGGCTCCTCATTGAGATAATATCCCTTTAGGAATTTTGTTAAAGAATTGGTGTGCATCTACACAATTTCAACTCTTTACATACATTTCTAGAACAAAGACATCAAACTCAAATCCAGTTTGACAAAATGGGCTTAGATCTTCTCCCTTTCTCTTAAAACAAACAAATTGACACATGCTTAAAGAGTAGAGGAAAAAATGATTATATTTGGTATTACACACACTCCATACATTTGGTAATATGGAAATTTCACATCCTCATAAATACCACTTTCAACATGGCATATAATTGTTTCATTCCATAACAAAACATTTCTAATAATAACGTTGTCAAAAATGTTATGTGCATTATCCATGTTATTTCACATGGCATACATAATCACAATCTTGCGGATAATGTTTTAATCAAGTTTTATACTAATCATGTAGGCATAAATCCATTAATCATATTACAAAACCCCGAACTGTGCACACACTGGAAACATGCTAACCATGACAACAACATCATGACTCACTCTCTCCATCCTCAAGGCCTCATTGACAAATTCACTTTGAGCATAAGAAAAAATCATGATACCCCATGAGATGACATTTCATTCGTGCCATTAATCACACAATTTACGTGAAAACTCCAAATTCCCATATTTGGCATACATTATAAAAGGTGAATTACCCACTGATGTATTTGACTCAACCATGTTGGACCACATGGACGTGAATATTCTGCCCCTCTAGAAGAACATGGAGCCTACTACATTTGTTGGATACCAAGATAAATGTAAAATTATCTCGCTATCTGCTTGTACAATGCATTCGGAAAAAGAATGTGATATCTTCGTTGTATAAACCACTTCAGATGTAGAATTTTACCATCACATTGCATAAGAACATACAGGTTTTATGAATTTTATGAAACAATACACATGTGTTCTCCATACTACTGAAAGTGGCATACTTTATTACAAAATTGGTATCAAAATTGATATTATTTTCTTTGTTTATGCTGGCCATTTCGCTAAATAATGGTCACTATCACCTAACTAAAGAAAACTTGTTCGGGCTTCTTCGTTTTTTGGGGAAAAATGGCATTGACATTACTGATTTTGAGGTATATTTTTTATAAATCCTTTATAGTATACTTTAGTTTGTATTCCAATGTTCATCGTCTTTCATGTCTATACTTTGCATTATATATTTTTTAATTTTTAGTAGAGGAACTCATGATTATTGATGGTAAGAAGTAGGAATTGATGAAAAAGGAGAAAAATAACACTGGAGCGACAAATGATGAAATAGAGAGAGATGATAAAAGTTACTGTGATACCCTTAAAAACCAATATCCTACATGAGACACACTCAGATAGACTGATGGTCAAGTCTTTAGAGTTGGTGAATTCACCCGTGATGCCTTGGTAGCACAATGCTAATTTTTTGAAGTAATTGTTAGTGTCCTGTGATTTGGCCGATTGGCGAGCCAAATGACGATGTAACATCAAACCAAGCTTTGGAGCCCAAGTACCTAGCCTTCCTAGACTCAGAGAGGGCTCTCTCTATTATATGCAAAAGATATCGGTGTGTTTGCTTATGGTGTTCTGATATTAGGCTAGTTATGAAGTGAGTTTTTTATTTTTTGGGGTTTTTTAAGTTCGTGAGGGATAAAACTGATCAAAGACATACACTGGATAACAAGATGTAGATAAATTGGGCTATGGGGTCAAACAGGTCAAGGAAGCTATGAGGTGATGATGTAAGGCTGCTGTAGGGCCGATTTGATTCACGGTAGAAGGGATCTTTGGGCAAAATGGATTAAATGGACAACAAGTTTGTGAAAGACAAGGGATTTCAAGTGTAACTAGTTGATAGCAGACATAAACATGGTATAGCAAGCCATTAATCATGCTAAATGTAACTATGAGCTAATTAAAACATTGAAATCAAACATTCCAGCCATACATAGAGGTATAAGACCCTCTAACTTCGGGAAATGGCTATCAGACTTTGGGGAAAACACATAAGACAAACTAACAACTCATAAACTACACCGGAACACCTAAACATAGTCTCTAAGTCATTGGGCACTTTTACAAACAAGCTTTCATAGTTTTAGGCAAAGGGCTAGATCGGGACTAGGCCTCCTTGGTTCAAACAAAATGATAATCTAATCAGTCAAAGAGATAGTTTCATGGCTGGGACTATGGAAAGTCATAGGTAAGTAGGGCACACCATACGTCCTACTCAACATGCATAGAATTTGTAAATAAAACTAGCAAACAGTATCCTTAAGTTACTAAAGAGCAGTTAAGAATTCTTTAGTATAACTAAGGAAGAAGAAAACATCAAGCTATGAAGATTCATGAATTTTGAGGTGCCTCCATGAGCTTATCTCAAAACTAATCTCTACTGATCTATAGCAGCAAGAAGCATGTATCATGAATGAAAACTAGAAGACAACAACAAAGCAAGAAAAACTATACCATTCTACCATGTCATGGAATCCATCAACAATCCTTCATCATTCCTCAAAAGCATCCAAGAGGCAGTCCAAAAATCATAACTCAAATATGTTCTTCAAAGCTCATATGACCAATATATTGATTCTTCTCTCAAGTTTAGCCTTGTTTTACAATGAAGCCTTGTGGAATAAATAGGCTCAAGTGAGGAAAACCTCATGGTGCAACTAGCTATCCCATTGGCCTAATCAAAATATCTAAACTTGTCCTTGAGGCTTTGTAAAGCCCAAGGCACAAAATATCCCATAAAATATCTAAAAACTGCTAAAAACGGAAATTATATTGACTTTGTCATTTCCCAAGTATAAAAATAGCTTAACGCACATTTGGGGAAAAGCAGATTTTTGAGGTTCAAAAATTACAAAAAATACTTCATATTTATGTCTAAAAAAGTCACCGACTTGCTGGAGGCAATAGGCAGCCTTCGATGTGAAATGAGGCTCATGATGGCTCGTTGGAAAGCTCTCTATGTCTACTTTCCTGCGCAACTAAAACCATCTCAATCTGAGGCCTATAAGTCATCCAAAACTGTACCTGTGTGTAAAAAACCAGGAAATAGCAGACTGCTGATATGGCGGGCAGAATGTGCAAAAAGAGGGCATTTTCCGCCAATTTGAGGGGGAAAATGATCTCCAAATGCTCTAAAAATCGTTGAGGACCTGCCCATGAAATTATGGCATCTAATGACATCATCCTCAAGATTTGAGGATGCTTCAAACTGAAATGGCGGCGCTCAAGATTTTATGCAATTTGGCCCAAAAATGTCGAAAAACAAGAACATGTCAAAAATTGCTCAATTTTGGTGAGCAAGTCCCTCAAGTCTTTTTAGGAACATGTCTAGAAACTCGGGCCAAAAATCCAAGCCTAAAGGTGTCCTTTTTCCTTTTTCTTCTTGAAACTGCTGTCCTTGGGGAGGTTTCTGAGGCTGAGGTGTAACATGCTGTGGTTGCTCCTGTTGCTCGGTTTTACCCTCATCATATGTCTGATGTTCCTCATCATGCTGCTCTATTTCATAAGGCTGCCCCTTTCTCTTTGTATGCCAACCAACAAACAATCCTAAGAATAAGCACACAGTCAATTCAAAAATACATGCACAGCCAAATGATCTTCTGAGTTTTGTGGTAAGGTCACCTTGCCCTTTGGTTTTGGTACAAGCATGAATAGTCCTGTAGCATTCAATAGCAACAAATCCTCACAATCAACACACTATTTGTCTTTTCTTTTCCCTCACACATATTTTGACACACATCTCCAAATGGTAGTGACAGCTTTACATACTGCATCTTGTTTTAAGGTCAAAGAGGTAGCACTGGTTCCTTTCTGTTTTTACCCTTTAACGTTGTTTTGAGGACAGCTTATATGGTCCTTTGACAGAAATGAAAATCCACCAGTTTTACTATGTAAAGGTTTGGGCAAACAAGACCATGGAAACCCCGAGTCCCAAACCTAAAACACTACTCCTTCTGTCCAATATTTCTTACCCACAGTCAAACAAGAACAACCTCCAAATGCAATGGTAGCTCTACTTACTGAAATCAACTTTATAGAACAAAAGAGGCAACAATGGTTATTTTCCCCTTTTTAACCCACAAAGATGTTTTTTGAATCAACAACACTTATATAGTGATCACTTTCATGGAATTAAACCCACTGTTTTGTTTATTTTAGATACTGTTTTCCTCTCCTTGGACACTGTTCTGCACCTTTTAATGTTTTTTGGAGGGTGGTTGGTGAGGTTTTTGAATCATCAATAGGAACCCATCATTTGGCTATGCTCACTGCTGGGCAATCATAGTTACTGCAAGCCCTGATTTTTAAACAACACCTTAACCCTCCTTAATACTGTTTTTATGAAGTCACTGTTATTTTTAAAAGACTGAACAAAACACCCTTTAAACTGATAAAAACACCTTTCCCAATTAACATCTTTCTTTGTGAGATCATTGATTCTCTTGGCTTTGATGGACATGGTGCTCCTTGAGATCACTGTTTTCAAAGACTCTTTCATATTTGTCAAATATCCTCTACACACACTCTGTTTTGTTTTTAGTAATTTGGAAAACAATGATGAGTGTCCTCTTACCAATTTTGCAAAATCAACAAATCAAATCTTTGTCTCTCAATGATTTGCTCCCTTGAATGAGAGTCTTGAGTAGGATCTTGGGGAATTTGGGAACATTTTAGCACCCCCCTATGTGAAAGATCAGCCTTGTGAGGATGTTTGAACTTGTGTGCTGGATCAAGATTTTGCAAAATCGGAGGTTGGCCTTGATCGTGTACAGAGGATTGGAACTGCTTCATCGAAGTTGGCAATAATAATTTGCTGCGTTTTTCTATATTGGCACAATTTATATGTGATGAAGGATACCCAGGTACCCTTGTTTCAAGAATATGATTATGGAAGTATTCAAACCTTTTCCTGTAGGAAACTGATCTGTTTTACCTGTATTTAACCTAGTGCCCCTACCTAAATTCACCCCCTTTTCAAAACAACTTTTAATCATAGGGTGTTGTTGGCTTGGACATTGTTTTGTTGCTGAGAATGCATATTGCATTTTCTGCTTCATACTCTGGCCATACCCCTCCCTGAAACTAGCTTGAGTGAATCTTGATGATGTCAAAGGAGCCCTCATGGCATAAGTAATATGACCTAAAGTGTGAAGTGAGGCCCATGTACTTCTTTACTCCCTGCAAAAGAACCAATCTCAAGTTTTGGTTCTTGCTGCTCCTGAAACACTGCCTTTCTTCTTTTGTATGCCAATCAACAAGCAATTCTAACAATAAGTGCACAGTCAACAAAAGATACACATAGTCAAAGAGTCACTATGTTTGGGTAAGGTTACCCAGCTCTTTGTGTTTTTGGTGTAAGAACATAAACAACCTTGTAGTAAGCAAACACCCTTCTAATCAAGATACTACTCTGGTATTCACTTATTCTTCACCCACAGTCAAATAACAACACCTTCAAAATGATTAAACTGCTTTTACTCATTTAAAGTCTGCTTGATAGAGTGAAGGAGAAAACACTGATTTTTTGCCTTTTTTAACACACAGAGGAGACCTCTGAAATGAAAAAACCCTTATATCATGGTTACTGTTGTTTGACAATAGGCCCACTGTCTCATTTGTTCAAATACTAGGTTTTCTTCCTTTAAACAGTGCTTCTACCTTTCATCATTGTTTTTGAGGGTAGTTTGCTAGGTTTTTTGAAACCAATGAATCACTCCTACCAGTCTCCCACTGTGACAACATTTTTCAATAACTTTTTAAAAAATCACTTTGACACCCCTACCAAGACCTTCACCCTTTCATCAACATTTAGTCTTTTGAAAAACACAACTTTCAACATCTTTTTAGAAATTCAAAAATACCAAGGATGCACCTAGAATACCTTGAAACTTCGATGGAAATCTTTGCTTGACTGGTTGAGCAGCTCTGGAAAGAGTTTTGGAATGTTTTTTGGTACTTTAGACCGATACACAGTGAGTGTTGCCATCGCTACAGCATGTCGTTACAATAAAGGCATTCCCTTTGTAAATTTTAGCATTAAAGGCCACGCGCACTCTTCTGTGAGTGTCGTTGCAGAATTTTGGCACCATTTTGAAGGCCTTCCCGGTGTCGGAATTGGGCGCGCGATGGCTCGTTGGAAAGATGTGGAAGTCTAATTTCCAGAAAAATGTGAAATTTTTCATTTGGTGTCCATTTGATCCTTCAAAAATTGATTTTCCCAACACTCGTCAAAACTGGTGAATTCTGGTGCAGAAATGCATCGAGCTGTTTGTAGGTAATTTTTGAATGCCTTCCCGGTGTCAGAATTGGGCGCGAGATGGCTCGTTGGAAATCTGTGGAAGTCTAATTTCCATAAAAACTTGAATTTTTTTATTTGGTGTCCATTTGATCCTTCAAAAACTGATTGTCCCATCACTGGTCAAAAATGGTGAATGCTGGTGCAGAAAAACATAGCGTTCATTGCAGGCTACTTTTGGATGCCTTCCTTTTGTCGAAATTTGGCCCGAGATGGTGCATAGGAAAGCTATGGAAGTCTAATTTCCATAAAAATTTGAATTTTTTCATTTGGAATTAATTTGGTTGTTCAAAATCTGACTGTCCCATCACTGGTCAAAAGGATAAATCCTGTTTGTTTTGTTTCTTTGGTGACAATTTTAACACCGAAATTCAAACTTTGAATAATGTCCGGATGACATATAGACCATTCTCTGCCACTTTGTCAATCCTTGATGTTTATATTCATTATGTAAACCCCACTTCAAAATTGTTTAAAAAAAAACCTGAAGATTGCTTTGTTTTTGAAAGGATAGGGTTTATATTGTCACCATGCTTTGACATATGTTTTTCTTCAAAAGCTCTCTTTTTCCAACCCTTTTTCTATTATAGACAAGCAAGTTTGCTGGCCCTATTTGGACTTAATCATGGCCCTCTGATTTTAGAAAGGCACCTCTTTTTCAAAATACTTCCCTGCCTGTAGGTGTATTATCTATGATATCTCTGTCTTTTGGAATAATGAAAAACTGTGTTTGTTTCAAATCATCTAAACAATGACAGTCTATTAAAACAAACTCCTTTGCCTATTCATAAACTTGTATGTCTTTTTGGGAACAAAACCTGAAATGCCTCCCATCATTTGTGATGTATATCTGAAAGGGGAAATTTTATGAACCAAGAAGAACAGGTCTCTTGGAAATGTGCTGTTTACTTTGATCACAGCATTGGGCCCTTTTGTAACAAAATCATTCCAAGGGTTAGATCTCATTCAATCGCTTGGACACTTTCTTTGGTTTGATTAGCTTTGGCATGTCACTTCCCTAGGGTTTTTTAAACTTCAGATCCTAAGCATTTCCTGTCTTTGTATTGAAGATGCAAGCATATAAGATGTGGACAAATTTTTGGCCTATTTCACAGATAACAAAGCTTTCATAGACATCTTCTTCCTAATGACAAACTGAAAATACCAAACTACTGTATCTAAAGAAAAACTCTGTCTTTGTGGTGAGGTGCAGCTTGCAGCAACTAGATTTGCACCAGCGCTTTGATTAATAGTAAAAAGTCTCCTGTCTGAGACTGTATGCCATTTTCTTATGAGTAGGAAAACCAACATCTTTTGAAACATAAACACCATCTTTTGCTTGTGTAATGACTTTTTCTTTCCTTATTTGTCTCTTTCCACTGCATCTTTTTACCAGTCAGTCTTTAAAAACATTCAATGCCTTGGCCATCTGCTCATGAAAGAAGGAGGCCCTTCACTTGGCAGAGTATCTGAAGATTGTTTGATAAGCCTGTCTGACAAGGGTTTATCTTGGATATGATGGTAAGCAAACAAGCTTGAAAACATCAATACTGCACTTTCCGTTGCAATCACCACTATGCTTCCGTAAAAACCCCAGCCAAAGTGTCACCGTTTCATCGTACCGCTCTCTGAGGGTGACCGAAATGTCATCATTTGTTTTGGTCATCTCATGACAAATTATTTGAAAGATAGTGTCTGGGATTATGGAGGTCACGTGCCTTTTTAAGTCAAAAACACATTTCCTTCTTCCCGTGTAATGACATGTTTTGTCAGCAAGACCTCTTCGCTTTGGTCTTGTGGAAAATCAGTCATGGCGATTGGAATTATTGCTCATGATATGCCTTTCTAAAGTTTAACAATTCACATGATTTGAAACTTCAAATGACCTCCTTTATCAGACCAAACTCTGTTTTCCTTTGAACTTGCATATTTCAGACTCTATCCCTGTTATGATCATCACTCACATTCATAAAACCTGGAGATATTGTTTCACTGTTCAGTAAAAGGCAAACCTGGACTTTTGCAATCTTCAAAGTCAATACTGGCGAGCGCCCTCTGCTTGTAGATGAAGGAGGCGCCCTAACCCTCTGATTGTAAATGAAGGAGGTTCGGGCCCATGACAATTTACCATTTTTCTGAGACAGTGGTGTCCTTTTCTTACTGTGATTTTCATGCTGGAAGGAAAACTGCAAGGTCTTGATGAGTGATTTTCTGTTTTGAAGATATATCTCAGGCTCATGCTACATTTTAGAAGCAGCTGTTCCTCTAACTGTAGATTCAAGAATTTTCTCCTGAGATGAAGTTATATTTCCTGTTCTTTGCAGAATCCATAAAACACTGTGAAACACCTAGTAATCAGCTTGAGACTGTGTTTTAAGCAGTGCTGAGACCTAGGGGGTGTGAGTGGCGCGACTTAGAGATGTTTGTCAATTTCATTTTCAGAGTGGGAGGTCAGTCATGGTTGGTCTGTAGCAGATGGAGGCTTTTTTGGCTTTTTGATGATTGCCAAAGGTAAAATGTCTTAAAGCGCCACTTCCTAACATAGGGGAGACTTTTGCAACAGACTTGGACTTTTCCTTTTGGAGCTGATGGGCAGACCAGTAGGGCTGAAGCTAGAAAAAATAGTGATAATGGATTTTGACTTTGACATGGGCGGACTGATAAGTAAAAGGGCGAAAAAAAGTCTTATGAGGGTTTTCTAGATGAAAAGTTGACATAAGGAAATCAGCTTCTAGAAAACTCAGCTATAGATATAGTCATCACTAACATGTAAAAGATACTGATGGCTAACAGTGGCTCCATTTGGGGAGGGCAGCTCCTCGTCAGGAGGTGTCCAGAATTCAGATCTTTGGCTTATGAAGACCAGTGCCTTATCCATTGGTGCAAAATTTACCCTTATTTTGATGCTATTTCTAAAAAGTGACAGCATGGTTAACATCAGTGATACTTCTACCTACCCCACTATCCTTCCTAACATTTTTTCTTCTCTTTGGCGCATTTGAACTAGCAGCCTTTTGACAATGTATATTTTTCTTTTTGTGAAATGAACCTATCTATTTCTACTCTTATATCTGCCGGGAGTTCAGATTAAGCTGATGAACTCCTTCATTGCTCTACCTATGCTAGATCAACTGTCAAGATTAAGAAGTTTGACAGGATTTCATTCTCTAATCTACAACATGAAATTTAAAATGACCAAATCAGGATTAGGCAGTCTGATTTGTCATGCATTTGCGACATAAAAGACAAGCTGCACACAAATTTTATTTTGCAATAAAGCGAAACTAGACAAGCGGGGTAAAGATGTACAATGTATTTTTCATCCTTCTCTTCTCTCTTTGGTTCTGTTTTAGGCATGTGGAACCAGAATCTCTCCCTAATCTAAGCTCTGTGATAAGTCAATCTTACACAATGTTGACTATCTTTGCACTCACTAACTTATCAGCAAATAAATTTAAACATGCTCAGCTATGATTAGGCTAGATAGCTGAACAAGACATTGAAGTGCTAGTAGCGGCATTTAGACTTGCGCGCTTTCCAAAGGACTGTTTTTTGGAACATGGGGCTTTACCACTGCTTTTTAGAAATTGCCCTCTTTTTCTACTTTTCATTGTTTTTTGTATTTTCTGCTTTTTCACTTTTTCTTCAAACAAACTACAAATGAAAAGGTGCTCACAGGCTAAGCTTATTTTCTATTGTTGTCTTTCTATCCTAATCTAATCTGTACAAAATAGACATTTGTTTGGTGAACTCTGTTTTCCAATGCAACCAGTCAAGTAGATGCTCACATGGGTGATTCTGGTTTAGTTCTTTCATGATGCAGAAATAATGAGAAGGCCACTCCCATTTGGTTTGTTTCTGGACAGTAGAGCTTAAGTTTTTTCTCATTCTTGGTAGCAACTTGTTTATGATAGAACCCACTACCCCTACAGATTTCTCAAGGAAAACAACAAATAGATCTTGGAATAATACCTGATCTAGAGGATTTGATACATAGGATTTATTCAAGACTACTCTTTCAGACTTCTCAAGGAAAACAACAAAAGGATCTTGGAATAATACCTGATCTAGAGGTTTTGAGATATAGGCTTCATTCAGGACTACTCTTTCTTCCACTTGGCTATATTTGGGACCCCCCTGGTAAAGCAACTCTTCCTCATGATCACTCGAACTGTCAGACTCATCATGTATTGCAGTGTAGTTTTCTTTCCCAACTGATGTGTTCTGATTAAGTGGACTGAAAATTGTGTGAAGGTCATTAGGTTGATGAACAAGGATACACTTTGACAGTAAATTATCTTGAAAGGACAGTGTGACAACTCCCATGTGTTTATTAACCTCTACTTCTTCATCTGCAATTTGTAACTCAATGGAACTTGGTGGCTGCAAATCTGGAGTTAAGGAAGATTCCATGTCCAAAATGATTTCTTCAATTATTTCAGGAAAAGGCTTCTCATTTACAACCTGCTCGAGGATTTCATCATCTTCCTCAAACTCATCATCAAAGCTAAAAAACTGTTGATTTCCAATCATGTGCATGTTATCTCTGACGGGCTGAAGTGAAGTAGAGCAAAGAGTCCGAGACTCTTCACTTACTTCTGAACTCTCAAGGTTCTCCTCATGAGTGTCATAGATGACCGGTAATGGCTGCTTACTTTTCTCAAATTTATGAAACTGAGCTTCCTCCCAAAAATCAAAAACTGAATCTTCTGCAAAGTTAGCTTTTGTTTGGAAATCATATAAGTCAACATATTGATCAAACATTTGAGAATCATTAACATAAGCAATGTCACCAACCATGTACATTGGACTGCCAGATTTCTTTTCTTCAACTTGATTTATAAATCTATTTTCTGACTTATGATATGGAGGATTAACAGGAGAAAGATCAGAGAAGTTTTGGTTATTAGTTTCTGCATCTAGTAATGGAAAATGCGTTTGAGAGCTTCTTCCTTTTCCATTATCTTCTTGTTTATATCACTTTCATCGTATAAGATAAAAGAATCTAAATTAGAATGAGTGGAATAAATGGGAGTATTGTTTTCCATGACTGCTTGAGTTACCAGAGGTTGAGTTACTTCCAGTCCCAGGTTTTCCATGACTGCTTTAGGCATGAGGTTATGGGAGGTACCCAAATCTAACATGGCATTATGTAATATCTTGTCCCGTATGTTCAGGCTCTCATAGGAAGGAGAAACATATATTTCTCGGTATTGACCTTCTATTTTCGGGCCGAATAAGAGCTTGGGTTTGTTTTCAGTTAGATTTAAAGTATCTGCCTTGATCCCTATGTCAAAAACTTTGAAAATTTGAGATCTATACCTATCTATAGTTATTAACTCGGTAAGGGGTATGGTAATTTTTATTTCGGAAACTTCCCCTTTGAAACTAAAAGGAGTTTGTAGTTTGGGCAGATTTGTTTAAGCTTTTTCGGACATGACCTTTTCTATGCTTTTAATCTGTCGATTCTGGTTTGAGACCTTGTTTGACACAGTCGCCTCGGGAGTCTTTGTGGAGGTACTAGGAGTATCCGAGCTAAGAGTTTTTTGAATAGCTTTATCTTTGTTTTGGTCGATTTTCTTAGCCACAATTTTGTTGCTATCCATGGCTTTTTTAAAGATGGTGTCAGAGGTTTTAGCAGTGTCAGGGCTACTCTTCTTGGAGTGGTCTTGGTTTTTTCTGCTTCTAAGGTTATACTGCCTATGAGCTTCTATAATGGCATTCTGAAAATCTATGGCAGGATCTTCAAGATCTTCATAGTCGGTTTCGTCCTGACTTGGGGAGCATAACTCTTGCTCTTCTGCTGTGAGGTAAACCTTACTCTCGTTATCAGAACCTATGAGTTTCCAATGATTTTCATCAATGGGTGCAGTATCCTTATTCTCTTCATCAACATAATTCTCACTGAAGGATGGTCTGATCTGCTGATCATTTCCTCTTGGTTTATTTTGAGACTGATCTTTTCTAAAGCCTTGTTTCCGGTTTTGAGGGTTTAGTTGGTTGTCCCTAGGAGGCACTTTTTCACTCATTTTTTCCCACATCTTTTTCATGGATTTTATCAGGCCATCTATTCTAGGATCTAGGGAAGGAGATGAAGTGGAGACCTTATCTCTATATGGGACTTTTCCTTCTAATCTAGTCCTGGCTCTTTTTTCTGCTAAGTTGGCTTCTGTTTTTATGGCTATTTGTTGCATTTCCTCTAGGGTAGGGGGATCCTTGTCTCTCAGATGATATGTCATGTCTGGATCAAAACCTTCGGGGAATTTTGCCAAGATTAAACCAAGTGGGGGTTTGAAGTGAGGCGAGAGGGCGTTATACACACTATTGAACCTAGTGCAGTATGCCTGGACACTTTCCCCATTTTCCCGTTTTAGGTTGTTATATTCTGACAGGATTTGAATAGGGTTCCTTTGGACTTCCCACTTGTTCGTGAAGACTTGGCAGAGTTCTAAGATGTTGTGGATACTGTTTGGAGGCAAACTTTTAAACCATGTTTTGGGTTCTCCACCCAGGCTTTGGGCGAATATTCTCATTCTGACGGTTTCGTCGTGTACTTCCATGTATTCGAAAGCATCGCTAATCCTACCTACATGCTGTTGAGCTGTAGTGGTGTCTTCTCCGGTAAAGTGTGGGATTTTGTCTTGATATTTATTTGGGAGAGGAGCCAAGGGCGGTGGCAACACCAAAGGTGCGTACCAGGCTGCCATGACTGGAGCTAATGGATGATGTACAAGATGAGGACTAGTAAGCTGGGATGAGGTGGTTTGAATAGGTGTTGGTTTGACCAGGTGTGGCGGATGAACTTGGACTAGTGATCTGGTTTTGAGCAGATCTGGGATGATAGTAGCCAAATTGATAAAGAAGCTGGAAATCAGGAGGAGTGGTGGGTGAAGCTTCTCTAATAGGACTCTGTGGTGGGTCTAGGGGTTCAAGATCATCAAAGTTTATCTTACTATATAATTTGCTCCTGGGAAGAGTTTGTGATGACTCTAGTTCCAAAGGTGAATCTAGTAGGATAGTGCGATGTTTAGGTACAGATCTTGCTCTACGGATGGATCTACCAGTAGCTAGATGGTCAGTTTCGGAAGCTTGCCACAGAATCTTCTCTGGGTCATCTACTATGATAGGGGGATTTGGGTCTGGATGGGATCTGGTGTTGATTCTTCGTGAAGCTAGATTTCAGATCCAGAGTTTAGAGAGAATGGTATTGGTGAATGTTCTGGATGAGTGGTTTTTCTAAAGCTTTACTAAGGCGAAGGATGGTCAAAAATAAAAGGAATGGATTAGTGGAGTCGCCAGGTGGAAATGGGTTGTTTTTGTGAAGATAGCTATGGTCCACCACCAGTAACTAATCTAAGAATGTTTTTGGATTTTCTGAGTTTTATGTGCAGCCTATGGTTTGTTAAAGTATCCTAGACTTGTTTTAACACTTTGCTAGGGTGATGAGAACAAAAAGAGTTTACTCTAAAAAATGGGTCTATGGACTGCTTGCTTGTTTATGGTACCTAAAGGACCAAAGAGTCTATAAGAGTTTGCTGGACTATTATGTACTCAGTGTCCCACCATCTCCTGCTATGTTAGTGAGCGATGGGATAGGTCTATCAGATAGTAGCCTGGAGCTTGGTAAAATAGTAAGGCTTACTAGAGTTTAGTGGAGTCTCCAGGTGGATTATCAGTTGTTTTGAGATATACTTGTATGGTCCACCACCAATACTGTCAAAAACCAATCTAAGGGAGTATTTTGGGGTTTTTTTTTTTTTTTTGAGTTTTATGTGCCTACAAGGTTTGGAAGAGTTTTCTATAACTGACTCATCATTTTGCTAAGATGGTGAAAAAGCTATTTTCTACCCTTCAGACAATATCTAGATATACTAAGCTTGATTGAGACTTCAAGAGTTACTAAGGTGTACTTAGATTGTCACTAACTCAGAAGGTCCTACTGTGAGTGTCACTATGTTAGTGAGCAGTGGGATAAGTCGATCAGATAGTATTCTTTAAGGTCTCTTAAGGTCTAGGGAATCTAAGCTTTTGTTACTCAGAGTCCCACCGTGATCGCCATTATGTTAAGGAGCGGTGGGGTAACTGATGGTAGATATGCTTAGTCCAAAAAGGGGCTTTCCGTGAGTCTTGCAAGATATTCAGATTAAAATAAACTCAGAAAGGTCCCACCATGATCGCCATTATGTTAGTGTCCCGTGATGTGGCCGATTGGCGAGCCAAATGACGATGTAACATCAAACCAAGCTTTGGAGCCCAAGGACCTAGCCTTCCTGGACTCAGAGAGGGCTCTCTCTATTATATGCAAAAGATATCGGTGTGTTTTCTTATGGTGTTCTGATATTAGGCTAGTTATGAAGTGAATTTTTTATTTTTTGGGGTTTTTTAAGTTCGTGAGGGATAAAACTGATCAAAGACATAAACTGGATAACAAGATGTAGATAAATTGGGCTATGGGGTCAAATAGTTCAAGGAAGCTATGAGGTGATGATGTAAGGCTGCTGTAGGGTCGATTTGATTCACGGTAGAAGGGATCTTTGGGAAAAATGGATTAAATGGACAACAAGTTTGTGAAAGACAAGGGATTTCAAGTGTAACTAGTTGATAGCAGACATAAACATGTTATAGCAAGCCATTAATCGTGCTAAATGTAACTATGAGCTAATTAAAACATTGAAATCAAACATTCCAGCCATACATAGAGGTATAAGACCCTCTAACTTCGGGAAATGGCTATCAGACTTTGGGGAAAACACATAAGACAAACTAAAAACTCATAAACTACACCGGAACGCCTAAACATAGTCTCTAAGTCATTGGGCACTTTGACAAACAAGCTTTCATAGTTTTAGGCAAAGGGCTAGATCGGGACTAGGCCTCCTTGGTTCAACAAGATGATCAACAAATCAGTCAAAGAGAAATTTTTATGGACATAACTATGGACAGCTTATAGGTAGGCAGGGCACACCATACATCCTACTCAACATGCATAGAACTTGTAAATAAAACTAGCAAACATTATCCTTAGGTTACTAAAGAGCAGTTAAGAATTCTTTAGCATAACAAAGGAAGAAGAAAACATCAAGCTATGAAGATTCAGGAATTTTGAGGTGCCTCCATGGGCATATCTCAAAACTAATCTCTATTGATCTATAGCAGCAAGAAAGCATGTATTATGGATGAAAACTAGAAGACAAAACATAACAAGAAAAACTATACCATTCTACCATGTCATGGAATCCATCACCAATCCTTCATCACTCCTCAAAAGCATCCAAGAGGCAGTCCAAAAATCATAACACAAGTGTATTCTTCAAAGCTCATATGACCAATGTATTAATTCTTCTCTCAAGTTCAGCCTCCTGATTTACAATGAAACCCATGGAATAAATAGGCTTGAGGGAGGAAAACCTCATGGAGCAACTAGCTATCCCATTGGCCAAGTCAAAATATCTAAACTTGTCCTTGAGGCTCTGCAAAGCCCAAGGCACAAAATATCCCATAAAATATCTAAAAACTGCTAAAAACGGAAATTATATTGACTTTACATCATTTCCCAAGTATAAAAATAGCTAAATGCACATTTGGGAAAAGCAGATTTTTGAGGTTCAAAAATTACAAAAATACTTCATATTTATGTCTGAAAAAGGTCCCCTGACTTGCTGGAGGCAATTGGAAGCCTTCCGGATGTCGAAACGAGGCTCATGATAGCTCGTTGGAAAGCTCTCTCTGTCTACTTTTTGACGCAACTAAAATCATCTCAATCTGATGCCTAGAAGTCCTCCAAAACTGTACCTGTGTGTAAAAAACCAGGAAATAGCAGACTGCTGATATGGCGGGCAGAATGTGTAAAAAGAGGGCATTTTTCGCCGTTTTGAGGGGGCGAATGATCTCCAAATGCTCTGAAAATTGCTGAGGACCTGCCCATGAAATTATGGCATCTAATGACATCATCCTCAAGATTTGAGGATGCTTCAAACTGAAATGGCGGCGCCCAAGATTTTATGCAATTTGGCCCAAAAATGTCGAAAAACAAGAACATGTCAAAAATTGCTCAATTTTGGTGAGCAAGTCCCTCAAGGATTTTTAGGAACATGTATAGAAACTCGGGCCAAAAATCCAAGCCTAAAGGTGTCCTTTTTCCTTTTTCTTCTTGAAACTGCTGTCCTTGGGGAGGTTTCTGAGGCTGAGGTGTAACATGCTGTGGCTGCTCCTGTTGCTCGGTTTTACCCTCATCATATGTCTGATGTTCCTCATCATGCTGCTCTATTATAATGCCTTTCTTCTTTGTATGCCAACCAACAAAAATCCTAAGAATAAGCACACAATTAATTCAAAATACATGCACAAACCCAAATGATCTTCTCGAGTTTTTGTGGTAAGGTCACCTTGCCCTTTGGTTTTGGTACAAGCATGAATAGTCCTGTAGCATTCAATAGCAAAAAATCCTCACAATCAACACACTGTTTGTCTTTTCTTTTCCCTCACACATATTTTGACACACATCTCCAAATGGTAGTGACAGCTTTACATACTGCATCTTGTTTTAAGGTCAAAGAGGTAGCACTGGTTCCTTTCTGTTTTTACCCTTTAACGTTGTTTTGAGGACAGCTTATATGGTCCTTTGACAGAAATGAAAATCCACCAGTTTTACTATGTAAAGGTTTGGGCAAACAAGACCATGGAAACCCCGAGTCCCAAACCTAAAACACTACTCCTTCTGTCCAATATTTCTTACCCACAGTCAAACAAGAACAACCTCCAAATGCAATGGTAGCTCTACTTACTAAAATCAACTTTATAGAAAAAAAGAGGCAACAGTGGTTATTTTCCCCTTTTTAACCCACAAAGATGTTTTTTGAATCAACAACACTTATATAGTGATCACTTTCATGGAATTAAACCCACTGTTTTGTTTATTTTAGATACTGTTTTCCTCTCCTTGGACACTGTTCTGCACCTTTTAATGTTTTTTGGAGGGCGGTTGGTGAGGTTTTTGAATCATCAATAGGAACCCATCATTTGGCTATGCTCACTGCTGGGCAATCATAGTTACTGCAAGCCCTGATTTTTAAACAACACCTTAACCCTCCTTAATACTGTTTTTATGAAGTCACTGTTATTTTTAGAAGACTGAACAAAACACCCTTTAAACTGATAAAAACACCTTTCCCAATTAACATCTTTCTTTGTGAGATCATTGATTCTCTTGGCTTTGATGCACATGGTGCTCCTTGAGATCATTGTTTTCAAAGACTCTTTCATATTTGTCAAATATCCTCTACACACACTCTGTTTTGTTTTTAGTAATTTGGAAAACAATGATGAGTGTCCTCTTACCAATTTTGCAAAATCAACGGATCAAATCTTTGTCTCTCAATGATTTTCTCCCTTGAATGAGAGTCTTGAGTAGGATCTTGGGGAATTTGGGAACATTTCAACACCCCCCTATGTGAAAGATCAGCCTTGTGAGGATGTTTGAACTTGTGTGCTGGATCAAGATTTTGCAAAATCGGAGGTTGGCCTTGATCGTGTACAGAGGATTGGAACTTCTTCATCGAAGTTGGCAACAATAATTTGCTGCGTTTTTCTATATTGGCACAATTTATATGTGATGAAGGATACCCAGTTACCCTTGGTTCAAGAATATGATTATGGAAGTATTCAAACCTTTTCCTGTAGGCAACTGATCTGTTTTACCTGTATTTAACCTAGTGCCCCTACCTAAACTCACCCCCTTTTCAAAACAACTTTTAATCATAGGGTGCTGTTGGCTTGGACATTGTTTTGTTGCTGAAAATGCATATTGCATTTTCTGCTTCATACTCTGGCCATACCCCTCCCTGAAACTAGCTTGAGTAAATCTTGATGATGTCAAAGGAGCCCTCATGGCATAAGTAATATGACCTAAAGTGTTGAAGTGAGGCCCATGTACTGCTTTACTCCCTGCAAAAGAACCAATCTCAAGTTTTTGTTCTTGCTGCTCTTGAAACACTGCCTTTCTCCTCTTGTATGCCGATCAACAAGCAATTCTAACAATAAGTGCACAGTCAACAAAAGACACATACAGTCAAAGAGTCACTTTTTTGGGTAAGGTTACCCAGCTCTCTGTGTTTTTTGGTGTGAGAACATAAACAGCCCTGTAGTAAGCAAACACCCTTCTAATCAAGATATTATTCACTTATTCTTCACCCACAGTCAATAACAACACCTTCAAACTGATTAAACTGCTTTACTCATTTAAAGTCTGCTTGATAGAGTGAAGGAGAAAACACTGATTTTTTGCCTCTTTTTTTTAACACACATAGGACACCTCTGAAATGACAAAACCCTTATACCATGGTTACTGCTGTTTGACAATAGACCACTGTCTCATTTTTTCAAATACTGGGTTTTCTGCCTTTAAACAGTGCTTCTACCTTTCATCATTGTTTTTTAGGGTAGTTTGTTAGGTTTTTTGAATCCAATGAATCACTCCTACCAGTCTCCCACTGTGACAACCTTTGTCAATAAAATTTTGACAAATCACTTTGACACCCCTATCAATACCTTCACCCTTTCATCAACACTTAGTCGTTTGAAAAACACAACTTTCAACATCTTTTTAGAAATTCAAAAATACCAACGATGCACCTAGAATACCTCAAAACTTCGATGGAAATATTTGCTTGACTGGTTGAGCAGCTCTGGAAAGATTTTTGGAAGGTTTTTAGGTAATTTTTTGACTGATGCTACAGGAGTGCCTCGGGCTGCTACAGGCGCGTCGCGCAGCAGTGCATTCCTTTGTAAATTTTGTGCACAGGCGCGTCGCGCACTTTTCCAGGAGTGTCACGCAAGTTTGCAGTCCATTTTGAAGGCCTTCCCGGTGTCAGAATTGGGCGCGAGATGGCTCGTTGGAAAGATGTGGAAGTATAATTTCCAGAACAGCTTGAATTTTTTCATTTGGTGTTCATTTGATCTTTCAAAAATTTATTTTCCCAACACTGGTAAAAACTGGTGAATCCTGGTGCAGAAATGCATTGAGCTGTTTGTAGGTCATTTTTGAATGCCTTCCTGGTGTCAGAATTGGGCGCGAGATGGCTCGTTGGAAAGCTGTGGAAGTCTAATTTCCATAAAAACTTGAATTTTTTCATTTGGTGTCCATTTGATCTTTCAAAAACTGACTGTCCCATCACTGGTCAAAAATGGTGAATGCTGGTGCAGAAAAACATAGCGTCGATTGCAGGCTACTTTTGGATGCCTTCCTTTTGTCGAAATTTGGCCGGAGATGACTCATAGGAAAGCTATGGAAGTCTAATTTCCATAAAAATTTGAATTTTTTTATTTGGAATCAATTTGTTTGTTCAAAATCTGACTGTCCCATCACTGGTCAAAAGGATAAATCCTGTTTGTTTTGTTTCTTTGGTGATAATTTTAACACCGAAATTCAAACTTTGAATAATGTCTGGATGACATATAGACCATTCTCTGCCACTTTGTAAATCCTTGATGTTGATATTCATTATGTAAATCCCACTTCAAAATTTGTTTAAAAAAACCTGAAGACTGCTTTGTTTTTGAAAGGATAGGGTTTATATTGTCACCATGCTTTGACAGTTGTTTTTCTTCAAAAGTTTCTTCAACCCTTTTTCTATTGTAGATGCCAAGTTTGCTGACCCTATTTGGACTTAATCATGGCCCTCTGATTTGAGAAAGGCGCCTCTTTTTCAAAATACTTCCCTGCCTGTAGGTGTATTATCTATGATATCTCTGTCTTTTGGAATAATGAAAAACTGTGTTTGTTTCAAATCATCTAAACAATGACAGTCTATTAAAACAAACTCCTTTGCCTATTCATAAACTTGTATGTCTTTTTGGGAACAAAACCTGAAATGCCTCCCATCATTTGTGATGTATATCTGAAAGGGGAACTTTTATGAACCAAGAGGAACAGGTCTCTTTGAAACACAGTTATCATTTCCTTTGATCAGTGCATTGATCTTTTTTGTAACAGAATCATTCCAAGGGTCAGATCTGTCCACTGCTTGACACTTTTGGTTTGATTAGCTTTGCATGCTGCCCTAGGGTTTTTAAACTTCAGATCCTAAACATTTCCTGTCTTTGTATAGAAAATGCAAGTATATAAGATGTGGACAAATTTTTGGCCTATTTCACAGATATCAAAGCTTTCATAGACATCTTCTTCCTAATGAAAAACTGGAAATACCAACCTACTGTATCTGAAGAAAAACTCTGTCTTTGTGGTGAGGTGAAGCTTGCAACAGCTGGGTTTGCACCAGCGCTTTGATTAATAGTAAAAAGTCTCATGTCTGAGATTGTATGCCATTTTCTTATGAGTAAGAAAACCAATATCTTTTGAAACATAAACATCATCTGTTGCTTGTGTAAAGACTTTTGTTTTCCTTCTTTGTCTCTTTCCACTGCATCTTTTACCAATTAGTCTTTAAAAACATTCAATGCTTTGGCCATCTGCTCATAAATGGAGGAGGCCTTTCACTGAGCAAAGTATCTGAATATTATTTGATAATGCTGCATGACAAGGATTTGCTTGGATTATGATGGTAAGAAACCAACTTAAAAATAACATCAATACTGGCACCTCTGCTTGCAATCACCACTATGCTTCAGAAAAACCCTAGCCAAAGTGTCACTGTCTCACTGTACTGCTCTGAGGGTGACTGAAATTTCATCATTTGTTTTGGTCATCTCATGACAAATTATTTGAAAGATTGTGGCTGTGACTATGGAGGTCAGTGCCTTTTGAAAAACAAAACACCTTTCCTTCTGCCTGTGTAATGACATGTTTTGTCAGCACCTCTTCAGTTTGGTCTTGTGGACAAGCAGGCTGCTTATGATTGGAATTATTTTTTGCTCATGATATGCTTTTCTAAAGTTTTAACAATTCACATGATTTGAAAACTTCTCATGACCTCCTTTATAAGACCAAACTCTGTTTTCCTTTGAACTTGCATACTTCAGACTCTATCCCTGCTGTGATTATCACTTACACTTAGAAAACCTGTAGATATTGTTTCACTATTCAGTAAAAGGCAAACCTGGACTTTTGCAATATTTAAAGTCAATCCTGGCCAGCGCCCTCTGCTTGTAGATGAAGGAGGCGCCCTAACCTTCTGATTGTAAATGAAGGAGGTTCTGGGCCATGACAATTTACCCGTTTGCTGAGACAGTGGTGTCCTTTTCTTACTGTTATTTTCATACTGGAAGGAAAAATGCAAGGTCTTGATGAGTGACTTTCTATTTTGCCGACATATCTCAGGCTCATGATACATTTAGAAGCAGTTGTTTCTCTAACTGTAGATTCAAGAATTTTTTCCTGAGATGAAGTTGTATTTCCTGTTCTTTGCAGAATCCATAAAACACTGTGAAACACCTAACAATCAGCTTGAGACTGTGTTTTATGTAGTGCTAAGACCTAGGGGGTGTGAGTGGCGCGACTTAGAGCTGTTTGTCAATTTCATTTACAGAGTGGGAGGTCAGTCATGGTTGGTCTGTATCAGATGGAGGCTTTTTGGCTTTTTGATGATTGCCCAGGGTAAAATGTCTTAAAGCGCCACTTCCTAACATAGGGGAGACTTTTGCATCAGACTTGGATTTTTCCTTTTGGAGCTGATGGACAGACCGGGGGGCTGAAACTAGAAAAAAGAGTGATAATGGATTTTGACTTTGACATGGGCAGACTGATAAGTAAAAGGGCGAAAAAAGTTTTGTGAGGGTTTTCTAGATGACAGATTGACATATGGAATTCAGCTTCTAGAAAACTCAGTTATGGATATAGTCATCACTAACATGTAAAAAATACTGATGGCTAACAGTAATGAAACACTATTTTATATATAAATTGTAGTCCAACCAATATTAAGTTAGATACTCATATTGTAATACTTTGACATTTCATATAATATAATTTATGTGGTTGAGATTATTTATAGTTGTACTTGATATTATTTAGTATTTTAATTGATATATATACCTTTTTCATATTTGATTAGCATGCACATTGTATGGAAATTTTTGTAATTTAGTCGTAAAATCATATTATTTAATTTGTGTTGATTAATAATGAACATATAAAATCAATATAAAAGTACTAAATTAGTATTTTATATTTATTAATGATTATCACAAATAAAATGAATAAACAACGACTAAATTCATATTTTATAATGATTATTAATGAAAGTAAATGAAACGAATATAAAATATCAAATTAGTCGTTTATATAATTAATATTAAACAACCAAAACAAGATAAATTACTATTGTAAATGATAAATTTGTGACTACAAATGACGACTAAATTTTTCATATATATGATTATAAGCAGAAAATTTACATTATCTTATAACATGACCGAAATTTAGTCATATTTATTTGGTCATTAATTAGTTTCAAATGATGACTAAAAGTTGCATATATATGACTATTAGTAGCTAAAATACAATATCTTATAACACGAACAATATTTTGGTCATACTTCTTTGGTCATTAATTCGTTTTCTTGGGTGATCATGTAGTAGTATATTTTTTTTGTGTTTCGTAATTAATTGTACCAATTAATGATTAATTCAATGACCAAATTTACAACTAAATTTACTACTAGACAATAAAATTGAGACAGCTAATCAATCACTAAGATAAATATGACTAAAAGTTGGTCACATTATAAGATACTATAAATTAGTCACTATTGGTCACCGACAGAAAAATGGTTCTTTATATGCAAATTTTACTTGTTTTTTTAGTAAATAATTGGCCATTTTGTACTAGAGATGGTTGTTTAACTTCTTTAAACATTTTTTTTCCTTGAAACACATTGTATATAAATCTTGCACATAAATAAATTGTTTCTTAATTATGCTTCTTGAGTTTCTAATGAATAAAGAGGAAAACTTTCGCATCTTGAATGGTCTTTATGTGATCACCGTAGAATGGAATACACATATGTGAGTCTTTAATACGAAATAATTTAACAATATTTTTATATATATATTTAAAGGCTTTCTTTGTACATCGTGTTTGAGGGGTAACAATATTTAAAGGGCTTAGATCTTAATTTCTTAGTAATGTCATCTTCATATTCAATATTACTCACCACATTCCTTTTCCATTCTACTTACACATAAATACTAAGGGATCACAAGTAAATTCATAAGGGCTACACCTATAACTGTAAGATTGAGCTTTCATAAAGTTCAATTGAAACTTTCGTGGAACTAGTTAGTCACATTACAATTATACATTGGACCTTCCATTATCACCATACTAACGTAGGGATAGGAAACAATGTTTTCTTGGTTGGGAAATGTTGTTATCTTTACATGTGCTATATATCCTCGCTGGAAGTAGAGCAAGGCAAGTGGAATTAGATTAAAATATAATATGTAATCCTCCTACTACTTCTGTTGAGCTAACTTCCAATGTGGCATCTTGACATCTCCACTAGGGCTATGAATGCTCGTTGGTAGTGGAGCAAGGTCAGTGGTATTGGAATAATTCCACTGTGTAATCCTCCCATCCATTGAATGTTATATTTTCTAAATAAATTGAATGAATGGCCTCTAACATGAAGGTAAAACAAGAATTTACAAATTTTCTCATCTCGGGATATTGGATGACTCCATTGGGGTTATGGACACTCACTCGCAACAAGTGACACCCAATTATGAAAAATCATGTTATGGATAAAAAAGGGAACTAAAATCCGTGATGCCTAGCCTCCTTAGTTTCAATAAACTAAAAAATGGAAGTCATTCTTACATATATTAATTATCATATGGTTTACGTAATTTCTTAATCATTAAATGTAAATATATATGACTTGTTATGGTGTTGGATGTTCTTATGTAGTGATACGTTTATATTTGAGATCATGTGCCTTAAAAATTATCATAACTACCTCCATATAGTTAAGATACAAAAAAATGTCTTTTATGTGTGTGAATAATCGTAAAACTTGTTATTCTATACATACTGAGACGTCACATTTATCCCTATTTCGTTCTTGCTATCAATTTATTGAGATTTAAGATGCAAAAGGTTTTCCTTTTATTACTTTTTGTCTCTTCAGTTTACGTTTTTTACTCCTTTCCAAATACGAAGGCTTATGTTCTATATTCTTGATTCTCTGTAGGGGAGTATCATCCTGAGTTTGAGCCAAATGTTATCGCCAATTTGAACCTGATTAGATCTTGGCTCCTTCTGTCTGTTGCACATTGCACCTCCCTCATCAAATTCCTCCCTCTCTTATCCTCGTGATAAAAAATAACTCCCTAAAATACAAAAGAAAAATCGACAAAGGGATTAGAAAGAAACTATGTACGACCTATAACTAAGCAAAGTTAAAGAAATGTCACACTATAAATATGCATATGTAATACCTTATTTTGATTTTAATTTTCAAATCACATATAAGTTTAAAACAAAAAAAAATTAAAATATTAACTTCATTAATAAGGTATATCATTAAAATATATTAACATTTGTATCCCTAACTAAAGAACTTCTAAAAACAGAAAAAATGTCAACAAAAATGGGGGGAAATATATATATATATATATATATATATATATATATATATATATATATATATAAAGAATATTTAATATTTGGTGTTTGGATGATTAAAGGAGTTGAGCTCTAAAATATATATGCATGTATATGTGTAATAAAAATTAGAAACATAATTTTACGAAGGTTATCATGGGTAAATTATGATATCAAACATGAAAGTAAATATTTAAATTTTTGATTAAATAATTAAAGGATTTCCCAACATGTATTGAAAGTATACACTTTAAAATTTAATAAAATCACTGAGGACACACTAGATAAGTGGAAAATAGATTTTAAAGCCATATTTGTAAATTTCAATGAATGAAATAAAACCTCTCTTTTTACTATTTAAATACACTGTAAAATCACAAGTCAAGGTAAAGTTAAAACCTCAAAAACGTTTCAAGAGATTATTGTTAAAATTATGTACTTTTACAAGTAGTTTATTAAATCATATTTAAAATTCCAATGAAAATTTCAATTTACCTATCTAGATGTATTCCCGAACTTATAATTTTCTTTATAATTTCAAATATTTATCATGTTTACTTTGTAAGTGGGTAATGCAAGATTAATTATGAAAACACTTAAATATTCCGGTACGGATCTATGTTTTGTTTTAAATTGTTTTAAACAAAAACCTTTGAAAGTTAAACCATTTTTATGCATTGTAGATCATAAACCTAATTCACCTTATAACTTTTTGTTCATATGAAGCTCTTATTTATCGAATATGCAATAGAATAATTAAACTTAAATACATTTAATGGAGGATTTAATACTAATGTATTATTAGAATATACGAAGGGTTTGAAACATTATACCAAGTTATTGCATGAGGCCAACATTAAATATTTATTAAACATTATTACGTTAAACATATTGCAAGTATTAAATATTTCATTGAACATAGGACGCCCCACTTCACTTGCCATTAGTGCCAGCTTGCCCAACCTCCCTCTTTTCTCCACGGACCTGATGAGGGAATTAAATATGATTAAGAAATATTTCCAATGAGATTTGATACATATATTAAAATTATTATACATAATGCATGTATTATATTTAATTCATATATTTATATGTATCATTTAAAATTAAAATATATATGTATTTATTTATTAGAAATTATAATTATATATAATATGATTTGAAATTCAAATGTATACATTATATATATTACTGAGATTTGATACGATGTTATATTGTATAAGTTGTTTTAATTTTTTTTTTAGAAAATATAACTACGGGATTCAATTTGATTTTATAATGTACTAAAAAAAGATACTGAATTTTTCTACAATTTGCAGATACAAAACATGATCATGCAATTACTAAACAAGCAAGGGAAAGAAAAAATCAATCGTGAAACATAAGATGTATCTGAGGAAAGTCTCAGCTAAATTATCAACTATCTATATATTGTATAAAGTCAATGATCATGAAAAAATGCATTGCTTTCTCTCACAAGAGAACCCCTGCACTTTGTGAACTGCCTCACTCTAATCTAGGTCAAATCGGACAAATACTTAGCCAATTCTCTACCTTTTTTTTTTTTCTTTTTTTTCTTTTTTATTTTTTTTATTTTTTTTTCTGAATAAGGCTAAATCTATTAAGAGAAAACATATGGTACAATCAGAGCTTGCATGCAAGCGAAGCAGAGAAGCAGGGGAGCTGGAGGTGAAAGGCTATCAACCCCGCTCCAAAATAACAGTTAAGGAAAGAGCAACAAGATAACAAGGAAGCAGATAGAACGAGAGTTGGACAGAGGTATCTACCCAGTATGGGTGGATACTTCCAAACGACATTTTTCCCTTTTTTCTTGCTTACTTGGACCCAATCATTGGAACTTGGCTGGGCCGTGATCAGTTGTAGACTATTCTGCACTTAGGGCGGAACATCCTTATCCGAGTCGGAGGACGAAGACACGTGGGAGTGTTTTTGAGGAATTGGAGGGGCAGAGGGGTCCACAGGACTGGCTGTGGGCGCATCCATCGGAGTCCCAACATTCTCCCCATCAGCAACAATTTCCTCCTCATCCGAGCTGGAGGAGTCTGTGTCATCCAATGGGGGAGGAGGAACACAGGAATTCCAGGTCTTAGAATTAGATTTACGATTCGAATTCTTCTTTTTTTCGGGGAACTGAGTGCAAGTATTGTAAGGATTTTGGACACCACATATCTCCACAATGGTATGATATTGTCCACTTTGGGCCTAAGCCCTCATGGCTTTGCTTATGGGCTTTACCCCAAAAGGCCTCATACCAATGGAGATATTTTTCCATCCTTATATACCCATGATCCTCCCCACTTCTAGTCAATGTGGGACTTTGGTCGCATACCCAACAATCCTCCCCTCGATCAAAGGACCATCGAGCCTCCCCTCAAACGATTATCCATCCATCCACTCTCTACCAACCAGGATTCTCTGCTCCAATGCGTTAGAAGCACACGCCTTACATGGAGCACCACCTGCCTCAAGAGCTTGCTCTATCCCAGGTAAACTCCTCTTCACCGTGTTGGGACCAGGACACATCCATGAAGAATCCGGAGCATACTGCCTGTCTAACCGAGCTCATCCATGGATCCCATCGTGATATTACCGGGGCCCACCACCTTCGTTCGGAATTCGAGGATTCATCCACTTCGCTAACTTCGGGGCATGGCTCTGATACCACTTGTTAGGAGTAAAACAGCGAAAACAATAAATAATTTACCCAGAGAAATAAACATAAAAGGTCAGCAACAAATCATTAACATAAACACAAATGTTTAACCGAGAAAAAACCCCAAACTCTGGGGAAAACCCATCCTAATGAAATTTCATTAGCCTTGGCCAAAACCCTGGCCAATCCAGCCAAGTGAGTCTTCACCACTCACCTCCAGGCCTACATTACAATGAAGTCTTTCCAACCCTTTTATAGGCTCCATCACATGCAATACCATGGGTCAAAACTATGGGTGCACAAAACCATGTGCCCCAAAACCACCACCACACTTAGTCCGTTACCGACTCTACCCCCGAGTCATGTTTACCTACCCCCCCCTTAAACTTGACTTGGGATTTCCTGACTAAATCCAGCCAAAAATTGCTAAGTGAGACAACCCCGCTCACTCTAGCTCCTCCCCCTCAAATTTTTACCCAGGGTAATTGTTAACTTGACATCCCCCCTATCACCTAGGTCTAACCCAGAATTTACTAGTGATTACCCAGGGGTATGCATGCCATACCAGGTCTTACAGCAGTATGCCCATTTACATTTAAAAAATTAACTCCATTATATTATATATATATATATATATATTTGTTTCATTGTTGCTATTCTTTGTATGACCATTCTCTACATTCATTGCTATTCATTTATTACATGCATTCCTTTCCTTCTCTTTGAGATGTTTTCCGAGCAATGATGCGAGAAACAGATCCATTCATCCGCCGCTGCAATATCTGATGGGTACTGATCAAATTATTTGTCATGAGCCGTTCCATAACGATCCACAACCTAGCACCCAATACCAGATCGTTTGCAATATGTTGAAATGGTCGTTTCTGAAATTGAGGCAGGAATTTCTAACGTGGCTCAAATCCGTAAACATCGCAGCTGTTTTTCAACCCTCCTCATATTCATCGGAAGAAGATATGATTTGAAAATAATTATTTTACACCAACCATTCTCTCCACTGATGTAACGTCCGGCAGAAACCTTTTTGGCCATGATCGCGCTCTTCAATCTAGCGTAGAGAAGCCCTTGCGCCAGATCTGCATCACCACCATCTCTTTGACCTCAGTGCCCGAAAAATTGGGCTCCTCCATACACGCTTCACCTTTGCCCAGATCTCGAGTTCAATTCTCACGGGCCATAATGCGCTTCCAAAGAAATTTGTTTTGTCAGAACCGAATTGTGAGGGAATCATTCTTTTTCTTCCATCGAACTTGACGCTGCAATCGCACTCCTGCATCATTCAAAGATCAAGCTGAAGCTTAAGGTTCAAGGATTCTGCCCTGTCCATGGTGACTATCCACATCATCCATGTGTGCCAACATTATGATCACCGACGATGCACCTCTTCAGATTCGGATTTCACGGCTCTGATACCACTTGTAAGGATTTTGGACACCACATATCTCCACAATGGTATGATATTGTCCACTTTGGGCCTAGGCCCTCATGGCTTTGCTTATGGGCTTTACCCGAAAAGGCCTCATACCAATGGAGATATTTGTCCATCCTTATATACCAATGATCCTCCCCACTTCTAGTCAATGTGGGACTTTGGTCGTATACCCAACAAGTATTTTCGAGATGCCCTATTTGATGACAATGGCGGCAGCAGAAGGCCATATTCTCGTAGTCCAAGGTTTGTGTCTAGTGTAAGTTCCCAATTTTGAGTTTGATCTGATATGGAAATCCTTTGCTGATGTCTATTTCCACGCATAATCTGCCATAAGTGTAGATTCCATTCTCCCTTCTTGAGGTATCTGTAGCGAGATAGCAGCCTAAGGTGTCTCCAATGCTTAAGAATACCGAGAAATGCCAAAGATGTGCTGGAAGGTTAGGGAGTCTAACCCAGATGGGTATTTTGGTGATGACTGCTGTAGAGGGGTCGAAGTCTGGGAACCAAGAGGTGAGGAAAAGCCCAACCGCGCCCCAGAACCAAGGGCCTCCTATTAAATCTTTCTGGTAATCTTAATTTAGGGCAAAAGCCACAATGAAGAAGCCTTTGGAGCATAAGAAGATCATGCATTTAGTAGTCCAGTTGGAGTGAATCCATTGGTATAAATCTGTTGTACGAGGCCATAGGTCATTAAATCTGCATATGATTGTTGTTTCTGTAAATGTCTAGTAATGATCGGCAAGTGCAGGATGAGAGAGTTCAATAGAAGGAACTTCCTCCAGTTTATCCACCAAAAATGGTTTGGGAGCCATATAGGGCTGAGAAACCTTTGAAGAAGACTGTGGGTAGACTGCATCTTTATGGACAACATCTTTGTATGAGAATGGAGGCACAGAAGAGGTCTGCTCGAATGCCCCTCCTCTTAAACGAAGGGAAAATACAATAGAAGCATCTCTTTGAATACAATAAAAGGAGAGGGGAAAAGGGTCCTCTAGCTGTTTACCTTTATACAACAATCTCTGGTAAGAGGAGGGAATCCCCAGCTGGAGTTCAAGTTTTCACATAAGATCCTACACTAGATTAGTAGCACACACCCAAAGCAGCAACGATTTGCCGGAGAGGAGAGTGACTTGGATCTGAAAAGCAGGTGCTTCTGTATTTTGATCTAGCAGGTCCAGGAAACAAGACCGCTTCTTGCAAACGGTGGAGGTGGAGTCTGAAGGCCCACCTGCTTGGAACTCATGATCCCTATGGACATGGTTTTCTGAAACATCCCCTGTCCAGCTACTAACTGCCATTTCACTGTGGAGACGTGAAATTATTTTGGCATTCTCTAAGGCGGCAGGATCACTAGTGAAAACCCTTGATATCTTTCTTTTAACAATATCGGCGATGGTCCAGAATGGTGGAGAATGTCCCCAAAATAGCGTTGTAGCTGAAACCCTAAGATTTATAGAAAGGGCGACAAAAGTAGAACCTCCATAAGTATATGCAAAGAATGGATTCTCACCAGCCACGAGTGCATCTGCGCTGAGGAGAAGCCAATACCTGATCAAGCGTCCCTGCAGACTTAGGATTTCATCCAGTAGCTTGAAAGAGAGGAGATCAGCTATCAGAGCTATAATGAAGGAGCTAAAAGAATTATCATCGTTGGTCGTGATGGATTCATAAGTTGCAAAGACCAAACCAAGCTTTAGGCCAGAGCAAGTGCTCAATGAGCTTGAGTCTGCCGAAAGTTCAAGGCAACGAATACTGCAAGAAAATGGAGATTTGTCAACGAAATACAACCAGTAGTTGGGGCCTAGGACCTTCAGGCCGGCAATGAGCCGCCATTGTCTAGAGAACTTGAAAGCAGGTGCCCCAGCGCCACTGAAAAACCCAAAACAGCAAACCCTAGACGCAACGCTCGACATCGCTCTTCCACTCGAGTTTTTGGAAATATCGAATTTTTAAAAGCCCACTATTGTTATTGTTGTGTCCTTACATTATTATTGTTATGTAGGCTTTCATTCTCTACCTTTTCTTAGCCTGCCTTGCTCACACATATCTTGAGGATCTAAATCCCTATTAAATAGGAAAATCCCTTGCCTTAATTGTGTAATCCTTCCTAGGCCTCCAAATGACTCTATAACTGACCTGTACAATTTTCTAAATAGACAACTGATAGTTATCATCCCTTTGACCTCTGTCTCATCTATGTCTTCCTCAGAACTCACATGCAACAATTGTTTATAGTGAATTACCAATTAGCTGATTGATCACTCATTGTGAATTAAATCATATTTAATTAAGTCGGCCTATCTCTAGCTCATCACTTAGTTGGAACTAGTTAAACTTATTTTAACTCAATTAATTGAGTTAACTAATCACAACTCATGCATAACTACAACCAAGCCCCCTTCAATCATGGAATCACTATACATGCATCCTCTTAGAACCTCAACTCAAATTTCCTAAGCTAACTCATTCATTCTCACTTATTTAACTAGTACAAGTTGATATGAGATGAAATTATAATTTGTCTTCCAATTTAATTAAGGCAAAAATTAAATTAGAATCCTCACTTTGGGGTGTCATTTCTTGGTACCATTTCAACACTACCTCTCAACAAGAAAGGGATTATATGCTACCTCGATCCTATCTTCGTGCAATTCAAATTTCTTCTTTATAGTGCCTTCATCAAGATGTATGCATCTTGCTCCTCCGTGGGAATAAATCTAATGACATGATCCTCCTCTGAACACAATCTCTGAGATGGTGATACCAGATATCAATATTATTGGACATGTCATGGAATAATGGATTAATTGATAGTTTGATGCAACTATGGTTATCAAAATGTGTCACCGTTGGATCCATCTGTTGACAAAACAAACCAACAAGTATATTCCTCATCCAAATGGCCTTGAATGTTGCCTGAATGGCCATCATGTACTCCACCTCTGCTGAACTGAGTGCAACTGGTCTCTTTTTCTTGGCGTACCAAGAAACTATTGTTGATTCTAAGCTAAACATGCCTCCGGATGTTCTCCTTTGATAAGATGGACTCCCTACCCAATCTGCATCGATGAAGCCTTGAAGCTTCACTCCCTTTTCCTGTTTGTATCATAATCCATACTCTATAGTGCCCCTAATATATCTCAACACATGCTACCATGCCTTCCAAAAGAGCTCGGTCGACTTAAACATAGCTTGGCTCAGTTTTTTAACTGCGTAGCATATGTCAGGTAGTGTTTTAACAAAATACATGAGTGAAACCACAAGCTTCCTATAAAATGTAGCATCCACTACCTCTCCCGAAGTATGATTCTCCTTCCTCCAGTTCCTTACAAGAGCAGTCTCCATAGGTATTTTTCCCTCCATGTGGAACTCCCTTACAATATCCTTGGCATAATTGCATCGATGCATAAATACGTCACCATCTCTCTATTGTATTTCCAATCTAAGGAAATAGTGCAATAGCCCCATGTAATTCATCGCAAGCTCTCTTGCAAGATCATATTTGCAATATTTTATGAGTTGTTCATCACTTATCAGATTTAGATCATCAACATAAAGCACAATAATCAAAATATTTCCATCAACCACAATATGATATAGGTTCACATTCGCTTCACTCTAGGTGAAGTCTAAATCATTGAAATAGCTATCAATCCTTGTGTACCAAGAATGAGGTTCTTCCATCAACCCATACAATTCTCTCTTGAGTCTACACACATACGACTCCCTATCTAAGGTCTCAAAACCTTATGGCTACTTTACACATCTTCCTCAATAACTCCATTGAGAAAGGTTATCTTTTAATGCATATGATGTATCTACCATCCCATCTGCACTGGGAGTGCAAGGATCAATCTAATAGATGATTACCTTGTGACTGGGCCAAAAGTCTCATCATATTCAATCCCATCCACCTGACAGAACCCTTTTGCAACAAATATAGCCTTTTGTTTCTCCATACTCTAATATCCTACCTGCTTCACTTTGTAGACTCATATGGATCCTACAACTGACTTGTCGACTAGTCTTGGGACAACTTCCCATGCATTATTTCTGATAATGGAGTCATACTCCTCAACCATGGCATCAACCCACACTGGCTGCTGCACTACTTCCTCAAAAGAGGATGTTTCTATCTCAATAACTTCTCTCATAAGAGCCATTTATCGAGTGTCCCGTTATGGGGACCTTCTCTTCCTTTGCAATTATGTGGGCACTCCCACACTATCTCTTGCATCTAGCAATAATCTCTCAACCTCTCTCTTTCACTTCCTTCCATATCTGGTGAATGGCTCTACATGAGTGGTTTCTACCACTCTTTTATCCTTTTCTTGTGGTTGCTCCAAATCGTGAGGCTCATCCTTTTGAGCTACGATCTCCTCAACTGCATGCAACTCAATCTCCATCTAAAGGGGAAATATCATGGCTTTGTCTTCATCAAAATTCACATCTCTTCTAACCATTTCCATTCGATGTGCTGGAAATACACTCGATAGTTTTGAGGTGTATCAGTGTACCCCAAAAAGATTCCCAAATCTAATGTCACCTCTAGCTTCTTCTTGGAATATTTGGTCACATGGAAATAGATATATGAACCAAAAATTTTAAAATATGAATCATATGGATTCTTACCTGAAAATGCCTCCTCTCATGTACTCATCCCAGGACTCCGACGAGGACTTCTGTTTTGCACAAATACTATTGTATTTCATGCCTCCACCCACATATGCAATAGTACACCCTAATCATGCAATATATCTCGTGATTCTCCCACAATAGTTATATTCATTCTTTCTGCAACCCTGTTCTTCTATGGGTTATGAGGTGCAGTAAAGTTTTTTCTAATTCCTTATAAGGCACAAAATTTCTTGAATTCATTAGAGATTTATTCTTCAATGTTGTCTATCTTTAGAGACTTCACCTTCTTTCCTATATATTTCTCGACAAGTGCCTTGAACTCACAAAACTTTTAGAATGTCTCATATTTATTCTGCATGAAGAAAATACAACATTTTCTTGAAAAATAATTAACAAAAATCACATAATAACTATGCTTTGTTGTGGAAGTTGTTTAGAATGGTCCACACACTACTAAGTCAACTTCTCAAGGATTTGCGTTCCTCGCCTTTTTTAATCATGAAGTTTTCCCCATAGTACACCCTTTACATGTCTCTCTTTCCACAAGTATACCCTTTGGAAGCATAGTATAAATCTGATGCATGATCCTCAAAGCTTTGTGGTGTAAATGGCCCAACCTACTATGCCATAACTCACTGATGTCTCCACTTTCCACCTTCTCTACTTTATTGCTCAATGTTGCGCAGTCATCTACATCAGGTTTGTAGTGGTTATTCACTCGAACCCAGATCATTTTTAGCTATCTCGTGGCTTTGTGACGAAGGAACGTCTTTCCTTCACTAAAATTCACATCATATCCATGATATTCAAACATAGCAATAGAAACCAAATTATTATGTAAAACAAGTACATTCATGACATCGTTTAGTATGAGTGGCTTACATAAATATCTTTGGAAAGTAACTGTACAAATATCGGTTGTGATATACCTCCAGTCATCACCTACGTTGATGTACTCTGGATATCCTTCTCCTCCAAGTTGCTGAAGAATTATTTGTTTTCGTTCACGTGGAATGAGGCTCCATTATCCAAGTACGACACAGATCCCAACATTGATGACACCACACATGCGATGAGGGTGAAGTCCAATTCGAATTATGAAGCCAATACTTCACCTTCTGCTCCTCTTGGTGTCTTCTTTTTTCTCTCCTTTTGTGGACAATCTATGGCATAGAGTCCATGCTCATGAAAATTGAAACATTTCACCTTTGAAAACTCCTTCTTATTTCCTACTTTGTCATTATCATATTTGGAATGGGACACCTTCCCTTTTACTTTCTTTGGATTACCAGCCAAGTCATAGTTCTCGTCATCATCAATCTTTGATGAGGATCCATCTTCCCTACTCTGTCGAATTTATTCTTGTTCCAAATCGAACCATAGGTACTCCCAATCTAGCAACTTCTACCTCCATTAACAGATTCTTGGTATCTATGTTGGCTCTTGGGAAGACCTAGAAGATATAGGGTCACAAAATCATCCCAGACAACACTGATTCCAATGCTTCCAAGCTCATCTCGACATTGAGTGAACTTGGTCAAGTATTTCTAGATATTTTCACCCTTCTCCATTTTGGTCTTCTTGAGCTTGTATTTCATCATCATCTTCCTATGGTCATTGTTATTATGATACAGATATGTCATGACCTTCCACATTGCATATGGAGTCACCTTCCCGTGGAGGCTTGAGAAAATATGGTATTGAACTCTCTCTAACAAAATCCTTCTCACTTTCACAACATTCTTCTTCAATGCATGAAGAAGTTGAGCAACTTCTCTTGAGGGCTCTGGGACATCATCATCTATGAAAGCCTTCAGTCTATTTTACTCAAGCACTTCCACCATCCATTACTTCAATGCAATATAATTCAAATTTCCCTTGAGTGCATATTCGAGTCTCAAGCCACTGAAAAACATCTTGATCTAATGTTGGATACCAAAGAATAAATATGAAAATTTGAACCCGAACAAAACAAACTTTTTTATTATCTTCTTATTTTTATTCTTGGTGCTATGATACCATGTATAAAATGTAACAAAGGGATTAAATATTATCTTATAATGTGCTAAAACAAGATACTTAATCATTCTACAATATGGGGAAACAAAACACAATCCCACAATCACATAAACAAGTACGGGAAATAATAAATAATTGCACAACGCAAAATGTATCTAGGGAAAGCCTTAGCTAAAAACCCCACTATTTATATATTTTATAAAGTCAAGGATGATGAAACAATACAATTCTTTCTCTCACAAGATAAATCCTGCACTCTGTCAACTGTCTCACTATGATCTTGGAAAAATCGAAGAAATACTTAGCCAATTCGTTGTCGCTTCTCAGACTGCCTTGCTCACACATTCATTGAGGAGTTAAATACATATTAAATAGGAAAATATCTTACCTTGATTTTGAAATCCTTCCTAGGCCTCCAACTGACTCTATAACTGACATGTATAATTTTATAATTATACAACTGATAGTTATCATCCATTTAACCTCTTTCTCAACCGGGTCTCCTTTAGAACTAACATGCAACAAATATTTATAGTGAATTATCAACTAACTGATTCACCACTCATTGTGAATTAAACTAGATTTAATTCACTTGACCTATCTCTAGCTCATCACCTAGTCAAAACTAGTTAAACTTGTTTTGACTCAATTAATTGAGGTAACTAATTCCAACTCTTGCATAATTGCACTTGGACCCCCTTAAATCATGGAATCACACTACATGCCTCGTAGGCCCTCCACTCAAATTTCCTAAGCTAACTCAATCATAGTGACTTAGTTAACTAATACAAGTGGTTATGAGATGAAATTAAAATTTCTCTTCCAATTTAATTAAGGGAAAAATTAAATCAGAAGCCCCGCTTTGGGGTGTCATTTAAACTAAAAAAAATTATTTCTAATGGTTGGGTGAAGAAATTGTGCAGATTTCAATTTAGCATCGGAGGAGCATTGAGATTTCATGACCAATTTTGTTGAAATGCAAGCATTTAAAAGGGAAAATCATTTTACATTTAGTATTTTTGATCCTATCTTTCATTTCTAGAAAATGCGTTCACCTTAAATACATCATTTATAACCTAATGTTTTATATAGTTGGAAAATTTTATGGGGTCTCCCCTAACGTAAAAAAAAAAAAAAAAAATTCATGATTTTGTTAAGATGCAAGCATTTAAAAGGGGAAATCATATTACATTTAGTATTTTTTAATCGTATGTTGCATTTCTAGAAAATACTTTCACGTTAAATTTCATGACTAATATACGTGAGATAATGAGGAGAAAACTATGAAAGGGTGAGCTGTATTTTAGTTTCATTTATTATAATGTTTCAGAGAATTAATTTATATATTTCCTTTTAATGCATGAATATTATTCAATTATTTTCAATGTCGAGAATTTAAGTGGGGATTTATTTAAATGATGTAGTTTGTATTTCATTTAGTTAAAATAACAATTATTAATGTAATTTTACTTGGAATTTACAAGAACTATATGAGAAACAGATTCCCGGAAATATAAAACAATATGTAAGGGTTTATTTCGAGAAGAAGTTTTTTGATAGAATATTTTTGACAGCTTGGAGGATAGTATCTTTGAGGAACAATACTTTAACTATTACAACCATCTTGTACATGCAGAAAATAGTATCCTTGCTGTGACATTGATATTTTAGTAATAATATTTTAATTCATTTTGTTTCTTCCTTTGTGTTATTTTTAATTTCAATTTTTATGCACTAATTCATTGTTGGAGAATGATGGCTTAACTTGATTATGCATTATTCTTGAATACATTAAATGATTTTAAATTTTTAAATACTTGATATTTGGGGTTTTAAAATCATATTTTGAATTAATTGGTTCCAAGTTTAATTTGATGAGTACATGATATTTTAGGGTTATGTGCATTGTAAATTCAAATGACATTAAAAAATAGTTCTTTAAATTTTATTTTATTCATGTTTTCACTATTTTTCCTCACTCGAAAATGTGAAATTATTAGTCTTTAGTTGACTTGTTCAGATTGTGTAATTTCACACATTACATTTAATTTAATATTTCTTTAATAATTATTATTAGAAATTATTAATTTAAATTATTATAAATTTTATGCTAGTTAAATAATAATAATACTTGACGTTATGTAATTTAAATGACATAGTTCAATGGGATGTATTTAACACCAATGTGCTTAATTTCTTCTTCTTTTTCAATTTTAATTTTATTTCTCACGAACCTTTGTGATATATATATCATTAATGAAGTTTTAATTTAATAAGTTTTCTTTAGTTATGTACTTACCATGTATTTTTCCCAAAAAAATATTTTATTTAAAATGTTCTTTATTCAATAATTTGGTCTAATTATTTCTTTAATTAGAAATATATATATTTCATTCTATTTTACAACGGAGATCAACCCATGTCACTTAAAAGAGAAAATCTAGAATCCTAAGTGATATGGTCCACTTGTCCTCAGTTACAAAAATAATTTGAGCAACAACATGATCCTCCTCAAAACAATTGATATGGTCCCAATTGTCCTTAGTTACAAAAATAATTTGAGCAACAACATGATCCTTCTCAAAACAATTGAAAATAGTATTCGCGGATTTAGAAAATACAATGTCAAAAATAATATTGAAACTATTTTCGACACTTTCTTATACATCATTTATTACTGACGTCTAAATACCGCGATCTTCTATTCTCATTTTCGATATGCTATGCTTCATATAACTTGCATACTATCTTGCACGTGCTTTGTAATAATAATTAAGGAATTTAATTTAATTGTAATATTCCCTTATATGACTAGGGACTTGCTTTTAGAGGCTTCAAATTTCAAATGATTATTTCTTAATATTGTTGAGAGTCTCTATTATAACTTGAGTTTTGAAACAATATGACCAATGTGCTTCTTATGATATTTATAAGAAGACTTTCAAATTTGAAATGCAAAAATAACTTTTTTTTATAATAATGGCGGTGATATGGTCTCAGTCTAATTATCCGATGGATTCTTATTTCGACTTCAGATGTAGGTACGGCGGTATATTTTTTTTATTTTAAATATTATTGGACCACTGAGATTAGCTTTAGGGTGAATATGCGCAGAATATCCTTCATCTTAATCCCCCATCTACGGCTCTGCCGCGAGGTAGCATTGAGTCCTTAATGTGATTTCACTGTCCTGATTGTGCATTACAAATGGACAGTCTCCATGTTACATTCTCCACCACCGTTGTTTGAGCATCCATGGGAAGGGAGAGAACCACACTAAGAGCACCACTCCGACGGCAATCAAACTGATGAGAAGGTCAATTTTCATCCCCCTCTCCGATTTCCCTCAACTCTTTCCATGTTTGCGAGTACTTTTCACTAGCCAATGAGAGAAACTACGGAGAGCATTACAAAACTTTTTTCGATACAGGAAGCTCTACGAACCAACCACTTATTCAGCCAGAGGAAAATGTTGGGTGTGTAAAAATTTCAACCATAAAATGAATTTTTTTATTGGAACGATGGAAACCATTGTAGATCGATTAGCCCAAATAATTTTATTGACGAAGCTTGTTAGATGATCCAAGTATAATAATGTAAAGTTTGGATAAAAATATTTATTAAATTAGAATATTTAATAAATATTAGAGACATTTAAAAATAGAATATTGTTAGAAAAGATAAGACTCCAGAATAGAATAGAGTCGTATCTTAGGCTCTAAAATAGGAATAAAGTTAGTAGATTGGATAGAAGATTATTTATTGTAAATGGACACTTGTTGTTTTACCAAGCGGTTCATAACTAAATTAAGTTAGGACATATAACTTATAGATAAGTTAGTTTCCTAATTGTAAATTAGTGGAAGTTTACATTTGTAAACTCCATCAATTTTTCTGTAATTTCTTTTCCATTATCAATAAAATTACATGTCTCAGGAAACTTCTGTATTAGTGTAGTATCAGAGCTACACTAATGCAAATGATGTGAACGTGGAGATTTCAACTATGCAGGCTTTGAAAATTCTGCTAAGAAAATAATTGGTATGCAATCTATTCAATTTAATTTTTCCGGAAAATAAATTTACTTATAGTTTGGATTCTAGATTATTTTGATTCATTCCTTATTTTATTTTATTTTTTTATGCTACCCTCCAAATCCGCAACAACAAGCACCCCTTTGAAAGCAATTTACAGCCCTTCTCCTCCACTATGCGTACAACAATCTACATCCCTTGAAACGTTGGCCAAGAAATCAAAACAAATTGATGTCCGATGACTCTCCATCGCTATCCTTGAATTCTTCTTGGGCTCTTATTCTCTACCTCCCTCTGCATGTTCACAAGATAGCTTAATCCATTGCCATCAAGGATCAGGTGATAACACAATAGTAGCTTCAAATACTATACGGCTTACTAATGCAGTCGAAAAGTATATCCACTGTGTTTTAATCATGAAATGTTGTACAATCCGTACTTGCAGTTTCATTTATTTTTCTTGGTGATACTTTTAATGATGTTGAAGATTTTTGCATAGTTCAAAGCATTGGAATAATTTAATGGAAATCCGAGTTGAATCGTGATGAACAACATCATCATTTTCCTCTACTATTGGGATTTGAACCAAGGATCCAAATAATTATAAAAGTTGTTTATTTACAGCTTTATCGCCTTGAGCATAAATAAATGTGGCTTTTGTAATAATTATATTTAACCATAAACATCAGTGAGCTACTCTAAACATCAGTGAGCTCCATGGAGGACGACTTTTATCATTTGGATATTTTCCAAGGGGATGTAGGTGAGATGGTCTTCCTGCAACATATTATCCACGCCGAGGACGAGTTTGCAATCATCATTTGATTCTTCGATCCTCCTTTTCATGGAACACAAGAGTTTGTACTCTTTATCCATCGATTTATCCATTGATTCATCCACCAGTCCCAACTAATTGCACTGATTTCACGCAGAAACCACGTTATCCATCGATTCATGTCTACGACTTCCTGTTCTATTTTTTTGTATTTTCTTCATAAAATATCACTCAGATTTTAGGGGACAAACGGTTTTTTCTTCAACAGCATTGGCATCATCATTCGCCATGAGCTCAGCAGGGACGGAATCTGCAGGAGGATCAGTGAAAGCCATGCATTACAGAAAAATTAAAGAGCATAGAAGTAAAGAGGATCAGTGAAAGCCATTCAGTTCGCTTCGTTTTAGCTCATTGGAGTCCGACGTGGCAGAGAATTAGCGTACGTTGCAGAAGTTTATTGATAACTTTTGTCATCGTTGAAAATGAGTTTTGTTTTCAAATATTTGTAATGTAAGTGGAATTTTTTTTTGGGTGATTATTTGACAAAATTTGTAAATTTGTGGAGCAATAAGAAGATGTATTTTGTAATTTTATTTGGAGAGATAACGCTATATTTGTAATATTATTGGAGAAAGAAGGTGTCAGAAGTTATTTGGAGCCAAACATTTTGTAAAATTTTGGAGTACTAAGTAGATATTCATTGTAATTTTTTATTTATTTTGGAAAAATAAGGGCCATTATTTGTCACTCAAAGTACTTTTTTTTACTTTGAGGGGTAGATTTTTTTTACAAGGAAAATTGTAAGATCATTTTCAAGCGGTCAAATTTTGCAAAGATTTCATTATAAACACTCAACGAGAAATTTACTAGAGCCAAGTGCAAGCACAGTCATTTTTTCTCTCTTTTTCAACGACTATACATGGATCAAGGCCAAGCCCCGATAGATCGTTTTTTTGCATGGCGTGTTTTGTGTAACGAGTTGATAATTTTTTTCTTCTGCTTGATTCTTTTCGTTCACTGCTTCAACACTACCATGTCGAAGTTAATTAATCTGTTCTTTGAATCTCATAAGCTAGAAGGGGTGAAATCTTATAAGACATGGAAACGTCTAACTGAAAGCACTCTCATATATAATGAATTGTGGCATGAAATATGTGAAGGCAACATTAAGCCGAATACACCAACAAATGCAACTTCACTTGCAAAATGGGAAGTAAAAAATGCCAAGGCAGTAGCTCTTATAAAGGCTTTAGTTAATAATGAAACATACATACATATTGAAAATTCCTCAAATGCATGGACTGCTTTACGTACATTCAAAGATTTCTTCGATACACAACCTAAATCAAAGAAGATTGATCTTCAATTAAAATTTCTTCAAAAAAAATTAACTGAAGGTGGTGATGTCCTTGAATATATTTCATGGCTTAAAAACATCAAGCAAGAAATAATAAATGCTAGTTTTCAAGCTGTGATGAAATTTTCTTAACTACAATTTTAATTGCTGGATTGTCGTCATCTTACACACATTTTTTGGAAACTTTGTAAGTCACTTGAAAGTTAGAGAAGATAAAGTTTGATGAATTGAGTGACAAGTTAGCCCAACATGATAAAAACTTTGGTAAGAAGAAACAGATTGGGAAAGATGTCTTCTTCACCAAAGTCAACTCGAGTAACTCCTCAGCTGGTAATTGAAGAAACCAAGAGGAAATTTCAATCAAAGTCAAGCAGCCTAAGGACGTGGTCGCAGTCAAAACAAAGGAAAAAATTTCAATAGTGGCTACAATTTAGACAGCAGCAATTTTCAAGGAAAAGGCAACGATCAAAGTAGAGGATATAATCAAGGCAGACGACAAAGTCCAGGTAGAGGACAAAGTCTAGGCAGAGGAGAAACTCAGAACGGAGGCCAAAGCAGAGGCAGAGGACAGTATCAAGGCAGATAACAGTCTCAAGGCAGAGGCAGAGATTTCAGTCAAATTGTTTGCAGGAGATGTAACAAAGTTGGCCTTTATGCAGAAGATTGTAGAACTTCTATTGATAAAATTCCCAAGTTTCATCAAAACTCTGCACAGTTTTCAAATGATGAAATTGATCCCGATGGTTCAGAATATGTCTTCACCAAAACAGAATCAACAACTTTATACGTTTCAATATTTATTAGAAGTGATTATGAAGATGCATGGATTATGGATACTTGCGCAACTCAACACATGACTTTTCGATGGGATTTCTTTTGGAGCTTCTAACAATGCCATCTAGATTCAATCTACCTTGCTGATAAAACGAAACATACTCCTTCAGGCAAAGGTGTAGTTAAAGTTTTTTACCTGGCAATGGAGAAAGAATGATTTCAAATGTATGGTATGTCCAAAAATTTAAGCAAAATTTGTTATCTTTAGTCATGATTCGACAAGCAGGACATATGGTGATTATGGAATATGGCATAGTTAAAATTAACTCATTCAGACAAAACATGAAAACAGTAATGATAGGTTATGAAGATGGTAAATTGTTAAGGATGAAAGGGACAGTTATTCCAAGAAATTCTGACTTTGCAGGAGTAGCAAGTACAGACATTTCACCGATCAGATTGTGGCATGTAAGATATGGCCATCTCAACTTTGGCAGTCTCTCTCAATTACAAAAACATGGAATGGTTAAGGGACTTCCAACCTTCAAAAGGGAAAATGCAAAATGTTAATCTTGCATTTTTGGAAAACAACATCGAGAGACTTTTCCTACAAGTTTATGGCGTGCAAACAGGCATTTGCAATTGGTTCACAATGATATTTGTGGACCCTTACTAACTCCGCTCGGAGGATGCAAATATTTCTTACTCTTTGTTGATGATTTTAGCAGGATGACTTGGGTATATTTTTTGAAGAAAAAATCAGAAGCATTTGAAAAGTTCAAAACTTTTCGTCAGCTTATTGAAAATGAAGTAAAGTGGAATATTGACACTCTTAGAACTGACAATGGCAGAGAATTCACTTCAAATGAATTCAAAATGTATTGCATGGATAATGACATAAAACGACATCTTATGTCTACACTCCACAGCAAAATGGAGTAGTAGAAAGAATGAACCATACCTTGTTAGGAATGGCGAGATCTATGTTAACTTTCAAAAATTTAAGTCCTTTATATTGGGTCGAAGCAATTCATACCGTTGTTTACTTAAGGAACAGATCTCCCACTACTTCTTTAGATGGAATCACATTTTATGAAGCATGGTTTGGCTTCAAACCTCAGGCTAAACATGTCAGAGTATTTGGATCAGTATGTTATGCCTTAGTTCCGAAGGAAAAATGAAGTAAGCTTGACTCACGAAGCTTGAAGTGCACAATGATTGGGTATTCTGATTAGAAGAAAGGGTACCGAATTTTTCCGAATGGGAAATTTATTGTAAGCGGAGATGTGATTTTTGATGAAAATGAGAGTAAGAGTGTTGAAGAAGTTGAAAGTCTTATTCAAAAGTTAGAAACAAAAAGTGATAAAAGAAACGAAACTCTACAAAGTCAACCAAATTCACAAAATTGGTATGAACTTGATTTTCCTTCATCTGAAAATGATTCATCCAGTCCGTCTTCTTCAGTAGTGCCATTTGGGTCTTCTAGTAGTTCTTCCAACTCTCGTAGCAGCAACAGTTCTTCTAACAATGAATCTCTGCCCCCAGAACCTATGGTTGATCAACAAACATCAATTTACATCAACCGTCTTTTCAATGATGGTGATTTTTCGCAATCTCAAACCAGTGAACATCAATTGCCAAAATGGGCAGTTGAACTTTTGAAGATGTAAGGCCTAATGAACAGAATAAAATAGGAACAAGGGGATCATAAAGAAATGAAGGAAATTTTTCCTTGATAGAAAATGATTTTACTGAACCTTCTACTTACCGAGAGGTAGTAAAACATAAAGAATGGCAACAGACTATAGTTAATTAATATCAGGCAGTTCTCGACAACAACACTTGGAAACTTGTTGATTGTCCCTAGAGTATTAAACCCATCAGATGCAAATGGGTTTACCGAATTAAGTACAAGAAAAATGGCGATATCGACAAGTATAAAACAAGACTTGTTGCTAAGGGTTTTTCATAGTAGGAAGGGATAGATTATGAGGAAATGTTTGCTCCTACAACTAAATGGAACACCATCCGACTCACACTCGCCTTAGCAGCTCAAAAAGGATGGAAATTTCATCAAATGGATGTAAAAAGTGCTTTCCTCAACGATGATTTACAGGAAGAAGTATACATGACACAACCACTAAGTTTTGAAATTGAAGGACATGAACATAAAGTCTGCAAACTGATAAAGGCTTTATATGGGTTAAAACAAGCTCCTCGAGCTTGGTATGCCAAAATGGATGAATACCTTCAGAAAGTTGTTTTTCAATGAATTGAATCTGATGATACCTTGTATGTATGCCAGCAAGGTAAAAACTTGGTGATTCTGGTTATGTATGTAGATGGTTTGATTATCACTGGCAAAAATGATGATCACATTGCACAGGTGAAAAAGGAGTTACATGCAGGTTTTAAGATGACAGATTTGGGACTACTTCACTACTATCTTGGAGTTGAAGTATTCCAACGTCCACATCATATATTAATTTCTCAGAGTAAGTATGAAGCATAAATTCTTTAACGATTTTGAATGCAGGATTGCAAGCCTATTCTTACCCTTATGGAACAAAACTTGAAACTTTCAAAATTTGAAGGGGGGGAAATGGTGGATAGCACTACTTATCGACAGCTGATTGGTAGCCTGAATTATTTGAAAACTACTCAACTAGATCTTTCTTATGTCATCATTATTCTTTCCTACTTTATGCAGGAACCACGAAACAACCACTAGAATGTAGCGAAAAGAGTTCTTCATTATATCTAAGGAACAAAATATTTTGGCCTTCTTTACAAAAAGACTACAAAATTTGTACTTGGTGGATTTTCAGATGACGACTTTGCTGGCAGTATTGATGATAGGGCATAAACCTTAGGTTATTTAATGAACATGGGGTCAGCTACAGTGTCCTGGAGTTGCAAGAAGCAAGGTACAGTTGCCACTTCTTCAGCAGAAGCAAAATACATATCAGCATGGGAAGCAGCATGTGAGATTGTTTGGTTGCATATAGTTTTACAGGACTTGGGTATTCCTCCAGCAGAAGCTACTTCATTATTCATCGACAACCAGTTGGAAATAAATCTTGCCAAGAATCCAGTTTTGCATTCAAAGACAAAGCATGTGGACACCAAGTATCATCATATCAGATCACTCACTGCAAAGGATGTCATCAAGCCAATTTATTGTCCTTCAGAAGATCAAACCTCCGATATCTTCACCAGACCTCTTGGCAGAATAAAATTTACTAAGTTCAGGGATGAACTTGGTATATGTTATAAAGTATCTTTTGATCATGGGGGGAATGTTAGATAATCCAAATATAATAATGTAAAGTTAGGATAAAAATATTTATTACATTAAAATATTTAATAAATATTACAGACACTTAGAAATAGAATATTGCTAGAAAATATAGGACTCTAGAATAGAGTCATATCTTAGGCTCTAAAATAGGAATAAAGTTAGTAGATTGGATAGAAGATCATCTATTGTAAATGAACACTTGTTGTTTTACCAAGTGATCCATACCTAAATTAAGTTAGGACATACAGCTTATAAATATGTTAGTTTCCTAATTGCAAATTAGTGCGAGTTTATGTTTGTAAACTCTATCAATTTCTATGTAATTTCTTTTCCATTATAAATAAAACTACGTGTCTTAGGAAACTTCTGTATTAAAGCCAAAATTATATATTATCTGAGTTTCTAGAGGTTTTTGACCTCAAAATTCAGGAGTGACATTGAGAGTTCTCGGAATAGTGGTGCAAAGTGAAAATGCAACTAGCCCTACTGGTTTGAAATAGTTAATAAGTAACTTATGTTATCCAATATGTTTGAGTGAATCTATAGTTCGACATGGTCATAGGGAAGATAACGATATGATATTATATGACCCATGTGTCAAGGATCGTGGACATAATTTCCAATTTTTCCCTTTCGAGTAAGACACCTTGAATAACCACGATTCTACATGGGATGAAATCATACCCTAAACACAAGTGGCACATTTCGGCCCTTGACACTATGACACTAATTGTGTTTTATGGCCTGCTTGTGTTTAAATAAGAATTCCCCTAGATAATGTAAGCATCCTTGTCATGACTACTGCATGAGTATAGTCATCATGGTGCTTAAGTAGCAATATGTCTATTCCAAATATGATAGGTAATCATTTGATAAATATAGTTTTCTTGAACTAAGAATTCCTTGGACAATGTATGTATTTTCAATGGAATCATTAGGTTGAAGTAAAATTTAGAGATCGGGAATGATTAAATTTAAATATTTACTTGCTTATGAACTAGATCTTTTCAATATAATACCATAAGATGAAGTTTTACATAACTGTGACAATTCTTATTTCTAACACCTAATTAAAGATTCAATAAATAAAGTTTTCTGCAATTATAGAAAATACCAGAACCAAACATTGTTAGGAGTATGAAAATGATATGATTTAAGGAATATAGGTGAGCATGTTTGTCATACAGAATTAGAATGCAATCAATCCATGTCCATATGTAGTAACCTCGCTTTGTAAAATTCTCCAGAATTATGAGGAGAGAGTAAAGTGAAGCTTTAAACAAAAGTGTTTTGAACAATTTTACTAGTATAGTAAGGACGAATTAAGGGAAAATTTATGGATTTATTATTAATAACATCACAAAATATAGAGATTCCATTGGACCAACGTATAAACAAATATTGAAATTGCACGCACCACTTGAATGGTTTACCAATTATTTTTTATATACCATTATGCATCTCATGTTTGGATTTTTTATCACAACCATTTTGTTGGACCATTGTTATCGTTGAAAATCAAGTTTATAAGAAGCCAATTATTTTTTAAGAAGCGAATGGTGACACACCTTTTAAATTTCACTCTGAGTGCGTGCCATGGAACACAATGAATAAACGAGTACGAGAAAATTATTCAGTAATGACACAATATCGTTTTCATTATTAATGGTGCATTGAAAGCGTTTTGATTGTGATGTTTTCTTTCGTCAAATTACAACGGTTGGCCCTGTTGAATGACAAATTCTTATTCCCGGGTTCCAATTTATTGCTTAATCAAAAAAGAGATAAAGAACTTGGTGATATTGGCCGTAAAACAAGCTAATTTTGCAGGAAAGGAATTGATTTGGAATTTGACCATATTTTAAATTTACATGATCCCAGTGTCATTGATGGCAAACCTTTGTCCAGGGATTTCATCGCATTTTAAATTAATTTGCTTGCCAAAAATATCAATCATACGCCAATTTATCGAAAATTTAAGTCTTCAAATTCTAGCAAAAACAGAAAAATTGCTACACGATTAATGGGAAAAAGTTGCAGCAAATGGCTCAGAAAAAATGAAATAGGCGGCTATGGAATCCCCTCGTATTATGTCATTTGCACGCAACATGTTAAACCATTGAGGCACACAAGCAAATCTCCTCTAGAATGTTTGGGGTGCTTTCTTGATGTTGTGGATAGCAATGTTCTAGTCGGTTAGTTGGTTTGGATAGACATGTTTGATTTGTTGAAAGGCTGTAACTTAAATAAATAACCTTTTGGAAGAAATTGATTCCACTGATTTTCAAAAGAGGAAGAAATTGACTCCACCCATTTTCAAAAGAGGAAAAAACGATTTCTAGTTAAATATATATATGGTGTTTTAGATTAGTTGAATGATAAAGTACACGAGTATGTGTAAAATAATAAAGCAACAATTTACTTGTTCAAGCTAAGATTACCTTATCTAAAAGATTTAGGTGAATAACCTTTCAAGAAATATTTTTATGAATTATATTACTACATTAAAATACAAAGTCTTAACAAAATAAAAATATACTAGTTAACAAAAGAAAAATAACAAAAGTTTTATTTTACTTTTAAAAATATTTTGGACTAGTGTTTGTGTGGTAAGGTTTAATTAATGTATGCCAAATTTATAACACTCACTGAAAAATTATCAATAATTATGTTACAAATGGGAGAATTTTTGTTTTATAGATGTGTCTCAATTTATTGAAAAGATCTAATGAAAAAGTATATATTTTCTTGCAAAGTTTAAATTAAATATTTTTTTTATTAATGGTTTAGGATTCGCATCATTTAATTTTTTTTTTCTTTTTATTAAATTATTTTCATTTTCTTATCCTTTCTTATTGGTCCATTCTATTTCTTATATAAAGTATTTAGATATAATTTTTTCACTACGTTTTCTTAGTACTTTATATGAATTTATCAAGATCATATTTGTGTTTATCTTTGAGTTAATTTGTGAAGAGGATGTGATATATAGGTTGTTTTGAAAGTTGTGATGTTTGTATAGGAAAATTTTTGGTTACACCTATTGCAAATCCGAACTTTATTCCTGTAACTCTTATTACTACAACTAATAACCATGTTTTCAACTCATTTTGCTCGAACTCCATTTCATACCATTTCTGCAATTCCAACTCAAGTTTTTATTGCAACTACGAAATTACACTACAATTTTTAGAGTAGTGTTTAAATCATAATGAAATTATTTAATTATTAAGTATTTATTTTAATTGTACTTTATAATTTCTACAATTTATCATTTATTTAATTAATATAATTTATTTCTTTTTACATATTTATTTGGTTAGTTAGTTTGATTTATTTTTTTACATGTTTATTTTCTTTGCATATTTATAAAATATTAATTTATGTTAACTATATTAGTAAATTAAATTATTTTAGAAGTATCACAATTGAATTATAAAAATTATTAACTAAATGTTATATATAATATTTAAATTAATACATTTTAATTTAATATTTAAATCAAAATACTTTAATTTATTGAAATGTTATATATTGAGTGGGCTTAATGGTTAAGAGCATGTGCTTCCACCTAAGAAGTCAGAAGTTCAAAGCCAAAGAGGGTAGAGTATGTATGCCTTCGTAGACTTAGCAGTCAAATCATTGCACGACGGTGGATCCTTTGTCCCACAAACAAGAGGGTCTCTTACACCAATTTGGTGTCTCGCTTGGTCGTGACCTTAAAATTGAACATTATTAATAATATTGATATATATATATTTTTCTGAATAAGACTAATTCTATTAAGATAAGAAACATATAGTACAATCAAGCTTGCATGCAAGCGAAGCTGAAAAGCATGGGAGTTGTAGGTGATAGGCTATCTACCTTGCTCCTGAGAGACAATCAAGGAATGAGAAAAAGAAAACACGGGAATGCAAAGAAGCTAGATCTGAGCTAAGGTATCTACCCAGTGCGGGCGGTCACTGCTAAACGACATTTTTTCCCTTTTTTCTTGCTTACTTTGACCCAGCCAGTGGATTTTGGATGAGCCATAACAAGTTGTAGACTATTCTGCTTTGGCGGTGGAATATCCTTTTCAGAGTCTTAGGACGAAGATACATGAGAACGTTTTTGAGAGATCGGCAGGGCATAGGGGATTGCCAGACTGGCTGAGGGAGCGTCCAACGGAATCTCATCATTCTGCTCATCTGCTTCAATTTCCTCCTCATCCGAGCTGGAGGAATCTGTATCATCCATAGGAGGGGGAGGAACACAGGGATTCCAGCTCTGGGATTTGGGTTTGTGATTCAGATTCTTCTTTTTGTCGAGGGACTGGGAACATGCATTCTGGAGGTGCCCCATTTGATGACAATGGCGGCAACGGAAGGCTGTATTTTCGTAATCCAAGGTTTGTGTCCAGTGGAAATCTCCAATCTTGAGGTTGATCTGATCCGGGACTCCTTTGTTGATATTTGTTTCTGCACATATTCTGCCATAGGTGTAGATTCCATTCTCCTTTCTTGAGGAATTTGTAGCTAGGTAGCGTCCTAAGGTGTCTCCAATGGCTAAGAAGACAAAGATATGCCATAGATGTGCCGGAAGATTCAGAAGCTTGACCCAAAGCAGAATTTTGGTGATGACAGCTGTAGAAGGGTCGAAGTCTGGAAACCAAGGGGTGAGAAAAAGCCCAACCATACCCCAAAACCAAGGGCCTCCCGTTAAGGATTTCTGGTAATCTTCATTTAAGTCAAAAGCCACAATGAAGAATCCTTTTTAACATAAGTAGATCTTGCTTCTTTTAGTCCAGTTGGTATGGATCCATTGGTATAAATCTGCTGTGCAGGGCCATAGCCCATCAAATCTGCATATGATTGCGGATTCTGCAAATTTCTGGTAGCGATCGTCAATCTCAGGATGAGAGAAATTGATAGAAGGAATTTCCTCTGATTAATCGACCAAAAATGGCTTAGGAGCCATAGTTGGTTGAGATGCTTTCGAAGAGGACTGAGGGTGGGCAGCGTCTTTGCGGACTGCATCTTTATAAGAGAAAGAAGGAGCAGAGGAGGTCTGCCCAAAGGAACCACCTCTTAAACGAAAGGTAACCACAATAGAAGCGTCCTTTTGAATACTGTAAAAAGAGAGCGGAAGGGGGTCCATAAGTTTTTTACCCTTATATAGCAATCTTTGGTAAGAAGAGGGGATCCCCAACTGGAGTTCGATTTTTTGCAGAAGAACCTGCACAAGATCTATTGCATGCACCCATTGCATCATCGTCTTTCTAGAGAGTGTGACTTGGATCTGAAATGCAGGTGCTTCTTTTGGCAGATCTAGCAAGTTCAAGTAAGAAATCTGCTTCCGGCAAATAGTGGACAGGTCCACGTTCAGATTCGCCAGTCTTTGAGCATTAACCAAAGCTGGACGAGGAGCATAGATGCAGTCGATGTGTACTGCCAACCTTAGTGCCTCTACAGGCATATCTGGTGGGTTCGAGAAGTAGATCCGCTGCTTACTTACGGTAAAGAAGAAATCTATGGGATCTTCAGGGTTGCTCTTATTTGGGTTGTGAGAAACTGTAAAGGTGGCAACTTTAAAGCTGTCTGGAACCTTTACAGGGAGTACAACTACCCAGACGATGAAATCATTTATGCCAAGGGGAGCTCTGTGCAGAAGCTTGCTAACCTGCAGATTCAAATCTGCAACCCAGGCGATGAGTATTGCCAGCGTTGGTGCCTCTGCAAGAAGATCTGGCAGGTTCAAGAGGCAGATCCACTGTTGGCTTACTACTGAGATGAAAGCTATGGAATCTCTAGAGTGAGTCTTATTTGCGTTGCGAGCAACTGTAAAGGTGGTGGCTCCTAAGCCGTCTGGATCATTTACAGGGAATGTGGCTGCCCAGATGGCGGCATCATCTATTCCGTGAAAAACCCTGTGCAGAAGCTTGCAATCATGTAGATTCAAGTTGGTGATCTGTTTCTTGAGCAGAAGAAGGCAACCAGCTCTTTGAGAGGCTGAGCCGACACAAACTAGAAAAGAAAAGATGCAAACCCTAGACACTTCTTTCTCCATCGCTTCCTCCCGTTTTTCCTGCCGTTACAATAATATTGATACATTAATTTAAACATTTATTGAAATTTTTTGATAACAATAAACATTAGTTCAAAATTTTTAAAATTAATATAGTATTATTAATGGATATTAATATTATTTTCATTATTATTAAACTAATAATATTAATTAATATTTAACATTAATAAGGTATATTAATATGGTATACTAATAATAACAATATTATTACTATTATTATTAGTAAATAATATTAATATTGATATTAATAATAATATTAATATTTGTCATTTTATATTCATTAGTTTCTCGTGCTTATTGTTCCCTTGGGTTTATAATATCAATCATGCTCAAACATGGTCCAACATCGCATTCTCAAAAGTATTGTCTCAATATGAAACTCAACATGGTCAACCATGGTCTAATGTCACATTCTCACAAAGATTGTCTCAATATGAAAATCAACCATGGACAACCATGGTCCAATGCCGCATTCTAACCAATCATGGAATACTATGTTTGTTTTTGAGATTATAATATCTACCTTAGGGATTATATGCCTTGAGTTTATAATATTAATCCTTTGGGTTTAATATTATTCCCTTGGGTTTTTAGTATTAATTCCTTGGGTTTACTTTTCTCTTATGTTTATAATATCAATACATTGGGTTTATTAATCTAAGGGTTCATATTCCTAGGATATAATATTATTGATAAGGTTTAGAATATTTATCATGAGGTTTAAAATAATTCTCATGGGTTTATAATCATGTTCAACCATATTTTGACATTTCATTATGATAAATATTGTCTCGATATGAAAATCAACCATGCTCAACCATTGTAAACCATGGTCAGTCATTAACCGATGCCACATTTTCATAAATATTGTCTCAATATGAAAATCAACTATGGTCAAGCATGATTCTAACATCATATTGTGACAAATATTATCTCAATATGAAATTCCACTATGATTAGCTATGGTCAACCATTGTCGAATGTTGCATTTTGACAAAGATTGTCTCAATATCAAAATCAACCATGGTGAACCAATCACGGTCAACCATGTTTTTTTTAGAATTTATAATATTTTTAGGGTTAATAATATTTATCTTAGGGTTTATACTTCTTGGGTTTATAATATTAATCCCTTGGGTGGAATAATATTATTTCCTTGGGTTTATAATCCCTTGGTTTTTTAACATTTATCTTAGGGTTATATACCTTGGGTTTAACATTATTCCCTTGGGTTTATAATACCTTGGGGTTATTATAATTAATCCATTGATTTTATACTATCAATCCATTTGGTTTATCAATTGAAGTGCTCATATCCCTGGGGTTTATCAATCCCTTGGTCCAACGTCACATTGTGACAACCATGCTCACCATGGTAAACTATGGTCCAACATCACATTGTGAGAAGGATTGTCTCAATATGAAAATAAACCACGATGAACCATGGTAAACCACGTTTATTATGGGATTTATGGTCACATTGTCACAAATATTCTCTTTGTCCAACGTCGCATTATGACAACCATGGTCATCCATGGTCATGGGGGCTTCACTGCGGGAGCAATACCATAGCACGTGGGTTCATATTAGGGGATATATAATGAGGATAAAATGACATAATATATTAGGGGATATATAATGAGGGAAAAATGACATAATATATTGGGGGATATATAGGGGGTAAAGGGTTTTTATATTGGAAGATATAAAAAAATGGAGCTCAAATTTAATGAAAAAATATAAAGGGGTATAAAGAATTATAATGAAAAGATAGATACTTACAATATATAGTGAAAGAAGGAGATTTTTAAATTGGGAAGGTGTATTAGGCTTATATTGGTATGGGGTTAAATCATGTGATTTTTAGAGGTAATTTCTAATATGTACTGAAATTAAGTGTATTGTTTAATATGTTATGATTGCACATGACAAGTTATAGGTTCATTAATGAAGCCCCCGTGTCCATGGTAAACCATGGTGCAACATGACATTGTAAGAAATATTATCTCAATATGAAAAAAAATCGTGGTTAACCACAGTCCAACATCGCATTGTGACAAAGATTGTGCCAATATGTAAATCATATAAGGGCAACCATGGTCAACCATGTTTATTTTAGGGTTTATAATTTATCTTAGGGTTTATATACCTTGGGTTTATAATATTTATCCCTTACGTTTAATAGTATACCCTTGGGTTTATAATTATTTGGGTTTTTAATATTAATCATTAGGGTTTATAATATTTAGCTTAGGATTTATATACGTGGGGTTTATAATATTAATCCCTTGGGTTTAATATTATTACATTGGTTTTATAATAAATTGGGGTTTTACAATTAATATCTTGGTTTATACTATCAATCCCTTGGCTTTATCAATCGAAGTGTTCATATCCCTTGGGTTTATCAACCCCTTCGTCTAACGTCACATTGTGAAAACATGGGCAGCCATGGTCAACCATGGTTTAACGTCTCATTGTTTAAAATATTGTCTCAATATGAAATTTAACTATGATCAACCATGTTTATTATAGGGTTTATGGCCACATTGTGACAAATATTGTCTCTTGGTCCAACATCACAGTGTGACAACCATGTTCATCCATGGTCAAACATGACCCAACATCGCATTGTCAAAAATATTGTCTCAATATGAAAATCAACCATGGCCAACCATTATTCAACGTCATATTGTGCCAAAAGTTTTTCTCAATATGAAAATCAATCATGGTCAACCATAGTCCAACGTCGCATTGTGACAAAGATTGTGTCAATATAAAAATCATTTGTGGTCAACCATGTTTATTTTTAAGTTTATAATATTTATCTTAGAGTTTATATATCTTAGGTTTATAATATATCTTCTCAATATGAGAACAAATCATGGTCTACCATTGTCAACCATGGTTCAATGTCACATTGTGAAAAAGATTTTCTCAATATGAAAATAAACCATGATCAACCATGTTCGAAAGATGCATTGTGACCAATATTGTCTCAACATTACAATCAATCATGGTCAACCATGGTCACTCACAATGTGACTATGGTAAATAACTATGGTCACAATGTGACAAAGGTTGGCTCATGGTCCAACGTCACATTCTGAAAACCTTGGCCATCTAAGTTCAACCATGGTGAAATGTCACATTGTGATAATATTGTCTCAATATGAAAATAAAAAATGATCAAACATGACCAACCATTGTCCAACGTCACATTGTGACAGAGATTGTGTTAATATGAAAATCATTCGTTCTCAACCATGGTCAACGATGTTTATTTTAGGATTTATATATTTATCTATGGTTTATATACCTTTGGTTTATAATATTTATCCCTTGGGTTGATAATATCTTAGGCTTTTAATATTAATACATTAGGTTTATAATATTTATCTTAGGGTTTATATACCTTGGGTTTGTAATATAATCCCTTGGGTTTAATATTATTCCTTTGGGTTTATAATACCTTGGGGTTTTAGAATTAATCCCCTAGGTTTATAATATCAATCCGTTGGGTTTATCAATCAAATCGTTCATATCCTTTTGTCCAATGTCACATTGTGACAACCATGGTCATCCATAGTCATCGATGGTCAACCATGATCCAACATCGCATAGTGAGAAATAATTATTTATTTTTATTATTTGTCATTATTATTTATTACTTATTATTATTAGTAATAGTATTTAATTGTTATTATTATTAATTTATTATTAATTATTATTTTTAATTATAACAATAATAATATTTTTATTATAATAGTATTTTTTTAATATTATTTTTCTTATTATATATTTATGTGGTAGATAGAAATGAAGTTTTACACATATATCAATCATTAAATATGATTGTGTCAATTAAAAACCTAGAGAAAAACTAGTTACAAATTTACTTTAGGAAGAAAAAATTATTTCTTGGTGCAATAAAGAGTGTTTTGTAACTTGTATTTTTTACTGCTGAAAATGAATAAATATAGGCGGGTATAATCATTAGTTATATTACATGTTGACTAGATTTCTCACCTGAACACCCGTTTGACCATTCCACGGGTCTTCAATATTTGTTATGTCAAACTTGTTAATAGTCACAGGGTTAGCTGTGCTATTGGATACCTTTTTTTTTAAATAATGGTCCATTAAAATTTATAGTTAAGGACAACTAACCTTCCGTTAAAGAAGACATATGGATCGTACAACTCTGCTAAGAACATGACTTGGTTTTATGTTCGAAGCATCCAATTGTAACGTTTTGTGGAATTGCAACACAAGATCTTATTCACTACACCGAATACCTGTTTTTCAACCCTAACATCTATTGTGAGGCAAGTCAGTGTAAAAGGAAGTGTGGAGTATATGAAATATTAACTACCTCTAGTGGAGTATATGGAAGAAAAGGAATATCTCTTACATGAACTATGCTTCTATAGCAACTATCATTGCGTTTACGACCATATCTATTGGAATATGTTGATCATCAAACCGAGCAATATCAAATATATATACTAAACAATCTATATATTTATGAACAACCATATGGGACAAGCTAGGGGGACTTGACGCTGGAAGAAATCAAACTGACTAACCACATCTAAGTTGAGGTTTGGCTCAACTTAGAAGAATGAGATGAGTCCTTTTCTGTATTGTATTATAAGAGTGTACATAGTTCTGTATCACATTTTGACTAACCACATCTAAGATGAGGTTTGGCTCAACTTAAAAGAATGAGATTTGTTCTTTTATGTATTGTATTATTAGAGTGTCCATAGTTCTGTATTGCATTCCGAAAAAGCACATGATCAGTGTGAATAAATGATATGATACCGATTTGAATAGCATTATTATAAAATATTAATCTGTGTTTCTACGTGCTAGCCAGATTCAAATATTGGCCTGTCAGACTGGAAGATTTTCCCTTAAAATCGCTATTAGCATTTCCCCATAGCGTTGGTAAATGTGTATGTATTCGTCCACCCAAACATTCTTGCCCTATTCAGATGTCCACCATGAATAAACGGGTCTAATAAGTTTCGTTTCAAGTGAAATTGATGCAAATTACAATGATAGACGTATGAGAGTTACTAACCTTTCTGAACCTAATTCAATGAGACGTTTCACTCCAGCATCTTTTACAGAACTTTTGCTTGCACTGTGACTAGTCGACCCGACCTGCAGTGTGAGTTTTGTTTTCTCCACTAGGTCAAATTGTTCTTCATTATCTAATTTGATAGGTGGACTGCCAACGTCCTCGAGTGCTTTGCTGGACGTTATAGATTCCCCAAATTTACAGGACTTTTTATGATTCTTCCACTCCTACGTCCCACAACGTAAGATTACATAGATATTAATCTGGTAATAGTGGAGAGTGATATTCGTCTTTATGAAAGGTAAATATATTTATCTTAGTTACGGTTAAAAATGATACTCTCTTTCTTATTCGAATGTATATGGTGTTTCTAGTACTATTCTATATATTTTTAACTTCAGATAACTAAATTAATATTGATTTATTTCAACTAGAAAGATATAGTAAGTGTTGAAGGTAGTAGGTGTCAAAGGGATGAAAATTTTTAATACGTTTTTTTTTTAATGTAAAATTTTAAAAATAGCTACCTTTGGATAAATTTGATAGATTTATGGTTATATATATATATAATTTTTCAATATTTAAAACTTGTAAATTTGAGAAGTCTTGCTTAAAGTTGAGACCAAGTTGATCAAAAATATATATGTTAGGAATGGTAAAAATTTAGAAATATTTTATTTAAGAAGTACATTTTTCATATTAAGATGTTTTTAATTATTAATATAGTTTTAATACACATCAATATTAAATACCTTACATATTGAAATATTTCATTTATGACTTATATTTCATTTATTATTATTATTAAATGCTTCTTACTAATCTCATGTTATATATTAAATGTATTACAAATATTCTTCTCATTACTCTTATTAGGAATAGGAAGTAATTGAGCTTTTTCTTTTCAATTATGGTGTGGAAAATTACACACAACCACTAGGAATTATTGTTCGTAGTATTATTACCCTGACAAGACTACCAGATCAAGGAGTATATACGAAAATTAATAAAAAAAATAGATCCCAAACCATATCATCCAATCCAATCATTCATGCACAACTTCTTAACGAGGGTTTGAGCTGAAACCTGTGATCCTCACAGATCAATGACAGATGTTGGGTTCGATGCAGAGAGTCCTTGTTCCAACTAAAAGATCTCGTCCTGCACAATAAATTTAGAACATGTGCACAAGGACCAACAAATAGAGAGCACAAATGGCTTTCCATAGAGGACCGTCGTCTTATATAAAAAACATAAAATTGAACAATATATTCTACATTCAAATCTGATAGGAGGGAACATTCTCTTTTATTAATCACAAAATAGATACAAAATGTATACCATCAAAAAATGAGATCCTCTCCTCAAGCTTGTAGCATGGTGTCCTCCCCTCAATACAATAGAGTTCTCGCACTATAATATGGATACTAGATCTCACCCCCTTTCCTTTTGGTGAGATTATATAGGTTCATTCTATTCTTTGTGAGAATGTATATAGACACCTAGGGGCTTGAAAAGTTAGGAAACCTCTACAGTAATGGAACCCTATCCATTTCATACACAAGTAGGTCATGTTTATCTCCTTGGGAATGAAAAGCTATAGAAACCTTTTTCACAATTATGAACATTTTCTCAATTGTTTCAATTATGAAATAATTATTATCTCATAATTATAATATTTTTACAAAATAAGTATGGGAAATAACTAAATCATGTTATTCAACCCTTTTAACATGGAATAAATCTCAAACAAGAAAAATAAAAGGTTAAAGGGGGTGCATTCTTGCGAGAAATTGATGTACATTGAACTTGGGTTTCTCTCACTATAATAGAGTGGAAAATTAATTTAGCATAGTTAATATTATTAATTTTTAAAATATTTCTTCTTTTTATATACACATATATATGAAGTTGATATTGAAAAAAAATAGTTAACATGGGTATACAAATAGTTTATTTAATTTTTGTAGTAAAATATTTTTAAAAGGTATAAGAATTGTACAATTGTCTCAGCCTTAAAAGTGAAAATATATTTGAAAACCCCTAATTAATTCCCCTATTGTAAACATTGTAACAATTTTGTTATAATTTAAATAGTTGAGATATGGGAAACATAGTCATAGATTTAGGTCATGAGGTTCTTGGTAAAATTCAGAATGTAAGTCATATATGGCAACATGACTAGCTGAGATATTTCTGGTAGTGACAATGATAAATGATAGGGTAGCATATTTATGGGAACCAATAGGTTCCTTGACCATGAGGCTTTCCATTTGTGGATAATGCATGGAAGCATGCCTCGATTATACAGTTAAAAAATCCATCATAATGGAAGGTAGCAATGGGATATTCCCTAAGCTAACATGATAAAAAATGGAAGATACAAAACATTTAGGTAGGAGGCGAGTCAAGATGACTAAAATAGAAGCTCATATGAAGAAAAAAAGGTATATAATCAACTAGAATGGGGTATTTTCGCTTCAAAGTACTGTAAATTAAAATTATATGTGAATATGGGCACCCCCAATGGAGAATATATAACACTCAGTGCATTGAAGCAGTGGTTGAGTAGTATAAGAGAAGAACAAGACATAGATGGGATGAAAAGAGAAATAATTTTCAGTTTTGAGCAAAGAAGAGTGGTTTGGGTATCTCTGAGGTGAAGGACAAAGGATCTCTAGATTCCCCGGTTTGGGTGGAGTCCTTGTTTATTTAAATTCCTGGACATGACTTTTCCTAGAAGCTTTTTTACATGGTTATAGGTTGAGTAATTAATTCAGTGAGCTTTGGATTCCCAATGTAGTGTGGATCCACTAAAGGTATTATGCATGGTTATTCTGAGTGAGCTGTAGATTCCTAATTTAAGCTAGATATACTGAGGGCATTGGTTTAAGGGTATAGGTGGTATAGCCTCAAAATTTCCATGTACAAAGTGAAGTATAGATATTGAGCAGTCTTTATATTCCTTGAATAGTTGGTGGGTGGAGATAGTATGGTATCTATATTTCGTATTCCAGCTATCGACATTTATTATATCCCCGAATCCCTCCTCCTCAATAAATGTATCCAGCTCAGGGATGATTGGATTGAAGAAGGATTGTAGTGTAATAATGTATAACATTGAGTGGATATTTGAAGTCCCAATCCTCGTTGTCAGGATTTATATCTTAAGGTATTTTTTTATCTGAATCCTTCGGTATATGAATATTTTAAAAGTGTTGTGAATTCTCACTATGTTTTATAGTTTTTACTATGCCTATTATGATGTAAGGAATGGTTTTTTTATATATTTCTAAGGAGAAGTGTAGTTCCTGTGTGATTAAAAAAAAATGTCAAATATTTGTGTTATGATGTGCCTAAAATTTGTTTCAATTGCATGGGTATTATATATGGGTAGATGTATGTTGGTTGAATAAATTCCTAGAGTAAAATTATTTCTCATAATGGGCCTTTATATACAGAAAATATAGAGAGAGATAGGCCCTTGTGTATGCCTATTAAGCTCAGATGATATATATATATATATATATATATATATATATATATATATATATATATATATATATATATATATATATATATATATATATATATATATATATTATTTAATTTTGAGATGGGTTGAATTCTCATTAAGTTAAGGAGAGATTGCATATATATAATATACAAACTCAATAGGGATATTCCTGCAACTCCATGTCTCGGTATGTGGGCACACAATCTCAAGAGGGAACTAGATTAGCTAAGTGCTAAAGAGCAACATTTCCACAATATGAACGCATATATACATATATACTTCGTTGGGTTTAATGGGCTACTTTACATGTTGATACAGAGACGTTGGTTTGGTAAGAGATGATGATAATTATCACCTTGGGACCTTACAGTCTTAGGGCCTCAGGTAATCCCAAATGTAGACAACGCATTTTTGGTGAAAGTTGAAGGGAAACTCATGGTGCTCCTAGAGAAGAGGGTGTGGATAGGATAACATCAGGGTGACATCATCACAACAATTCAACAAGGGTGGTAGTGAGAAATTGGGGAGGCTCTTTATTGAGACAGAGAAAGTTTCACGTCAGTTTACAAGAAAATTTCCATGAGGGTGATGTGATATTACGTAATATCCCTAGAATAAGCTATCGTAAAAACTCTTGTAAAATAAGGGTTGGTGAATAAGTAAATATTATTAATTCTTATATTGATATTACATGAACAATATTCTTGTAATTCTTAATTATAATAATATTAGAAGAATTAATTTTTTAATTATTTTATTTAGAAAAACTTATATTCTTCTATCTAAATAAAATATATTTTTAGGTTGTTATATTTTATGAGTTTTAGAAATAATGAGTAATATTTTTAGAATAACTGTGGATGGGTGATATTTTTTTCATAAGGCAAAAGAAAATATATCTTGAAAAGAAAAGCATGAGATATTTATGGATGATTTATGGAGTGATTAAAAATCTCATTTATGGAGTGATTTATGGAATCATTTTAGGATTTAGAAAAGCTATTCCATTTTCTTAATTCTACTTATTGTAAGTCTATGGGAAAATTATGAGAACTAATAACTGAACACATGTAGAATGGAGCCAAGAGAGAGTAAGGAAGGATTCCAAGAATGCATTAAGAGATAAGTAACTATGCTTTTTGAAAATTATTGTGTTCGCATATTGTTCATGAAGAAATAAGAATCAAATTTATTTGCTTCAAAATTTGCATATGATAAAGAGTTGAGATTATTTTATTGGGAAAATCTCCATGGAATTTCATGCTTAGAAGAATAAGAGTTTTGTTGAGTTAATTTGTAAAAACTCTCTTGTACATTGAATTCTTAAGATATTTTCATGGCTCAATAATTGTGTGAATTGAATGAATTATTGGAAAATAGGGTCCAAATATCTTTCTGTATCTCACAAAAAGTGATATATATATATATATATATATATATATATATATATATATATATATATATATATATATATATATATATATATATATATAAACTGAAAGAGGTTTTTGTAAATGACGTTGTTGTCGCAAAAATACTCTTTCATATATGAAAAAATCATTTTCATCTTCTCAAAAACCATGTCCAAAGTCCTTTACAAAAATAGCGAATTATTTAAAATTTAAATCTCAAAAATTAGGATCGAAATATTTATTCGAATATTCCAAATAGTGATACCTGTGTAAAACATAAGAGGTTTTTTTTTAATGCACCCGTTCCAAACAAAAAACTCTTTTGGTTTTTAAAAAATAGGTTCCATATGTTCGAAAACCATGTCCAAATTTGATGACAAAAACATGAAATTATTTATTATTTAAATTTGGAAATATGGGCTGCAAAGATCCATTAGAATCTTCCAAACTATGACACGTGTGTAAACAATGAGAGGGGTGTTTTTTAATAAACCCATTCCAAAAAAACCTTCTTTTGGTTTTTTGAAACTCATTTCCATATTTTCTGAAACCATGTCCAAAGGTGATGACTAAAATAGGAAAAAAAGATTAAAACTGAGTGCGTCCATTTGATTTTTCTGACGGATAGTTGTTCATCTTCATATAGAGATAAGTATTTTGTTAATATTCTTGAAAATAAATAAATTATTAGCATGCACAAACAAATAACTATTAAGTTTGATGTTTCTTGAAAATAAATAAGTTATTCACATGCATACAAAAACATAACAATTATGTTGGTAATTCTTGAAAAGGAATTAAGTTATTCCATTTAGGAGATTACCAATGATGTTTTCATGATGCATATGCATTAAATTTTTAAAGAGAAATATTGGACTCTTAAAGATAATATGTGCTTATGTGCATAGGAATAATATCTACTAGATTGGATTTACTACAAATGAATATGTGACTTTACATGCATTGGAAACTTGAGTGGTGCCGAAATAGGTGAGTAACTTTTTTTAGAAAGAGTTCACATAAAACCTTTTCATAAAAGAGAATAGTTTGTGCTACTTGAGAAGGATTTGTTACTAATACTATTTCTTGAGTAAATACTACAAATTTTTCTGATCTGTGAAATGATAGGAAAATATTTTGTATCACATAAATAATAGCTAGTGAGTTAGCTAACTTTTGCAAAAAAGATAATTAGTGTGTTAGATTCCTTGGAATATATATATATATATATATATATATATGAAAATAAGTATTTTGGGTGTTAGAGCTCCTTAGAGAGGAATATAAGGGAAAAAAATGTCCTTATATGCACTATTAGATTTGATTAATTGAGAGGAAAACTTGTAATCGCATGTTGTATTGAGTTAATATTCTTTTAAAGATTCTTTCGAGAAACATATACACTTTTATGCAAATAAAAATATATTTTTGGTATTAGATTTCTGGAGAAAAATAAGGTGAAATAAGATAATACTGATTGTATTAGCCTTTTTTTTGGGAAAAATAGTATGCATTTGCACACCTAAAGGGATTAACTATATTATTAGTTTTCTTTTGGGAGAATCTTATGTATAGTTATTGGGGTAGATCTTTTCGTAAGAGTAAAATGTTTCTTTGCATGAAAGAATAAATAATATGTGTATGATCCCTTGCAAGAGAAATGTGTTTGTTTCTCCATGCAAGATTTAGTTAGTTTTCTTTTGAAATAAATATATGTTTTGCATGCCAGAAGAACAAGATATCATGTTATTTTCTATTGGATAGGACAAGTAGTTTCATGGATGATATTATAAATATTATGTTAAATTTTTTTGAAATAGAGCTTCTTTTTTTATACATGTAATAGCCATTGTGAATAGCTCTCACGTGGAAATATGTTTTTGGAAAATAACATGCATTCACATGCATAAGTATAGAATCTATTGTGTTAATCCATTTGGAAAAGAAAACATAATAGTAGTCACAAAGAAAATTTATTGTTGGGCTAGTTATCTTGAAAGTCTGTTATGCATTTGCATGAATAAGAATATTATCTAGTATGTTAGCTTTCCTTTGGAAAAAATATGAAAGTGCATGCAAGATTTTGTTAGTGTTTGTTGGAAATATGACACTTGAAAGTGATTTATTTGTTACTAATTCATATAAAATGATGTCAAAGAAGGTCTTTCATGACATTCTTTTTATTTTTTATACATACATACAAATAGTTGTTGAAGTATCACAGATAAAGATTGATTATTGGTTTATTAATATTTTATCTAATCATGATATCAAGTGTGTTGATGACAACAATGGAAGGAAATGATGGTGAATTGAGAAAATAATTATTCATGTTTAACATTGTAGTAGATAAATATCTTATAGTCCATCCAGGTTTAGGAATTTCAACTGCAGGATGACCCAGTGATCGAAACAGTCCGACCACAAAGGTAAAGATTGAGGATTCATGGGAAAATGATATCATGATGATTGAAATAGTGTATAGCTAGTTATGTTTCATTAATATGATTTTATATGTAATATTTTATGACAATTGTCAAGGGATGGACTCCCTTGTAACCATTGAGTGAGGGTGAACACCCTCACGAGCGTTTAATAATAAAATTAAACATTTTTTCTTTTTCACCCTACGAGGTTTCTAGGGTATATCAATGTATAATTATTTGATTATTCATTGTGCCATTTTTATGCTATTAATTTATTTCCTGATGTGATGGTTATATTATCAATTTTTTGTTTTACTAATTGTGTTAAAAGAATCATGGAATCAATGCATAATTATAGTAGTAAATTTAGGTTAATATGATACAAAAATGATCGTTAATGGTTGTGTAACTAACTATGCTTTTACTAAATATTTATATAGGCAATGAGGATGGTTATTCTAATGGTCAATGAGGGAATATAGAGATTAATTTAGAAAGTTAAACATCGGTAAATATTGAAAAAATTTACTAACTCCATGCATTTGTCTGCGAGGTTACCAACGGATGTTACAAATGGTATGAGAGCATAATGGTGCAACACTTTCACTTTTTGGGAATAATTAAGCACAAAAGAAGTACATGTATCATGATAGTGGGTATCATCTTGGTATTATTCTAAGTGAACTTGCAGTAGACTAAAATTGGCATGAGATAAATGATGCATGATTAATGACTTCATTAAAGTGTAGAAAGTGATAATGTTTCTTTAAAATTTGTGTTCATGACATTTGAATATGGATGCGGATAAAATAAAATAAAACCTCTATTGAACCTATGAATAATATTGAACACTCACTTGTTATAGTGCATATTAATTACAAACCATTACATGCATAATATTAAAAGAATGATTATGGTGCCAAAAACAAAACATGACTATAGTCACAATTCACTGCTTATAAAGAATGAATGCAAGTATGGTTTGTGCGATAACTAGAGAATTTAGAAGTTGGGGTTGACCCTGAAGAGGACAATGGAATGTTGTAAAAAAAAACAACATTGAAAGAACCTAATTAGATGTTAAAAATGAACAATGAGTCAAGCGGAATTCATATAGTGAACTTAAATTCAATGAAAAAATCATACTATCATAATTTCGGGCTATCTTTACTTATGTAGAGTTGTAGATAAAATTTTGCACTCCATGTGGTTGACAAAAGTGGTAAATGAGATCCCATGTTTGGTTGTTTTAAAGAATTCCATCCTTAGGATTTTTGGACGTGATTCAACTCAAAATCAGGGGGTATTTGTACCATAAGGCCATGTAACCCCACTTTATTCTGAAAAAGTTATCTTTAGACTCAGATTCCATAATCTGGTCAATTTTTCTGATTTGTCGTTGCCCTGAAGGAATTGTTGATTGTGTTTTTTTGAATTTCTTTTACCATTGATGATATTAATATGATTCATGGTATTTTTTAAATTATAGTTTTACTATCTCTTTGATAATTTAATCATCTTTATGGAAATTTATTTCATGTCCACTAATTATTTGCTAAAATGCCTCAATGATTGTAGAACACATGCTTGAAAATTATTTGTTAAAATGTCTCAATGGTTGTAGATTTCATACTTGCAAACTGTTTGATAAAAAGCCACAATGGTTTTATATTGCATGATTGCAAATTATTTTCCCAAAATTTCCAATGGTTGTCGCTTACATGGCTGCAAGCTTATTGTAAAAAAAAAACACACATTGTTTGTCCTATTGTTCAATGGGCATATAATTTCTCTGTGATATCGATGGTTTGTAATGAGAGACCTTAGAGTAAGTATAATGCTATGGTATGAAAGACATGTTAATGTTTTTTTTCTAAATTGCATGATTAATGTTATGTGTAAATTTGGAATGCATACCACTTGTATGACATGTCATGAATTGTTGTCAATATACTTTGAAAAATTATGGGACACATGTTGAGGGTAAACTAAAGATTCATGGTGTACATAAATGTTCCTTTTCTTTAATGATAGTATTGAAATGGAAAATTATGTATATTACAATGGATTTTTAGAAATTGACTATTTTTAGACATCAAATTACTATTGGATTGAATGGCTATGGAAGCCATGATGGGACTCATGTGATGCTGAAATATTTTATTTTATCATTGAGTTAATGAATACATTGTTTGGTATATTCAATAAATAACTCTAGAGTTTTACAAGAATTCTTGTTAGCTTAGGAAAATCTATTCATGGTTAAGTCCAAGATGGACCTTCCCTAAAAGTCTCCCAAAAATACCCAAGAGAAAATAATAAAGAGGAAAATATTAACATAATGGTAGAGAAAGGTTATGTTAATCACTTAGTTGGAGATAAATACTACGTGGGGTGAAATAAAGAACAAAATTACAGAAAGGTGTGCTTTAAGAAAATAGAAAACAATCTTTTTTGAAAAAAACTAAAACAAAAAGGCCTAGGAAAAAGGTTGGCAGACCTTAACGCAAAACACTCCTAAAAATCTAATAGGAAGAAACCACCAAGGAATCAATGAGGTTGTTGATTCCAATGGAAATTAGATCTTAGCTCGGTGCGAAACTATTGGAGACAGTTCACAGTTAGGTGGAATATACTTTGTTCTTGAATAATTCTCCGACATTAACTACGGTTCGATGAAATTATATCTATATTTTTATATTGATTTCGAAATTGTATAACAATATTGGATGTTATAATATACCATAAGTTTCACATTTCTATGTTTTTATACGCGTTGTAGTTCTGCATGCATAATTATTAATTTATCTAGGAGACACTTTCGATCAAATAAGTTGTATTTGTAGGTTTGTATGAGAAAATGAACATATCATAAATGAATTATCTATATGAATACTAGAGGAAATAAATTATATATGTATGTACTTATGATTTAACTTATTATGGGTATGGAAACAATCAAACTAGAGGAAAAATGGCTCAAGATAAATTCCATGACTTTGAATTTGATTCAAATGACCGTGGGAGAGAAAGGCAGTAATTTGCAAACAACACCAGTGGGAAAGAATAACTGGTGTGAGCCAAAAATAAAAGACAACATGCACTTGATACATTTTTTTTATCATTTTGATGATTAGCAATTTGGTGCTCTTCGAGTAATTGTGGGGGTATTATGATCAATGTATTATTTGACATTGCATAAACAATTGCTAACAATAAGTAAAATTTAATGTTCCAACAAGAGAAGAACATCGAGGACAATGTTCTAATATCCATGGCGTAAGCTACAGTAAAAAACTCTCATAAAATGAGGGTTATTGCTTTATTAAATAGTATTAATTCTTATATTGATATTACATGAATAATATTATTGTAATGCTTAATTATAAGAATATTACAAGAACTAATTTTTAATTCTTTTATTTAGAAGAATTTATTTTCTTCTATCTAAATAAATTATATTTCCAATTCAGAATATTTTATGAGTGTTAGATATAATGAGTAATATTTTTAGAAAAACTATGGATAAGTGATATTTTTTTCATAAGGAAAAATAAAATCTACCTTGAAAATAAAAGCATGAGAGATTTATGCATGATTTATGGAGTGATTTTGTGATTTAGGAAAACAATGATTTATGGAGTCATTTATGGGTGATTTATGGAATGTTTTTAGGATTTAGAAATGTTGTTTCATTTCCTTAATTCTACTTATTGTAAGCCTATGGAAAAAATAGGAGAAATAATGATTGAACACATGCAAAATGGAGCCAAGAGAAAGGAAAGAATAATTCCAAGCATGCATTAAGCGATAAGTAACTATGCTCTTTGAAAATTATTGTGCTTGCATATGACACATGAAGAAATAAGAATCATTTTTTTTCTTGAAAATTTGCTTATAATAAGGACGTGATTATTTTCTTGTGAAAACATCCATGGACTTTCGTGCATGGAGCAATAAGTGTTTTTCCATTCAATTTGTAAAATATTTATTGTGCATTGAATTTTTAAAATATTTTCATGGCTAAATATTTGTGTGAATTGCATGAGTTATTGGAAAATAGTGTCCAAATATGTTTTTGTATTTCCCAAAACAATATAGATGTATAAAGAGTGAAATAGGTTTTTGTAAATGGGGTTATTCTTGCAAAAATCCTCTTTCATATTTGAAAAATTCATTTTCAACTTCTAGAAAACCATGTCCAAAGTTGATGACAAAAAACATGAATTATTATTATTTAAATCGAGAAAAATGGGTTGTGTAGATTCATTCAAATATTCCAATAACTGACACCTGTGTAAAACCCGAGAGAGGTTTTTTATAATGTACCCATTCCAAACAAAAACCTCTTTTTGTTTTTAAAAAATAGTTTCCATATGTTCGTAAAACGTGTTCAAAGTTGATACACAAACTTGAAATTATTTAATATTTAAATATGGAAAAATAGGTTGCAATGATCCATTAGAATATTCCAAACGGTGACACCAGTGTAAAAATGCAGAGAGGTTTGTTTTAATGAAATCGTTCCAAACAAAAACATCTTTTGAATTCAGAAACTCATTGCAATATTTTCAGAAATTGTGTCCAAAGGTGATGACCAAAACAAGAAAAAAAGAGTAAAAGAGAGTGCTCCCATTTTATTTTTCTGATGGATAAGAATAGTTGTTCATGTACATATAGAGATAAATGTTATGTTAATATTCTTGAAAAGAAATAAATTATTCGCATGCACACACAAATAACTATTAAGTTTTAAATTTCTTGAAAAGAAACAAGTTTTTCACATGCATACAAAAATAAGAACAAATATGTTGATAATCCTTGAAAAGGAATTAAGTTATTTCATTTAAGAGATTACTAGTGATGTTTTCAAGATGCATATGCATTAAATTTTTAAAGAGAAATAGTGTACTCTTAAAGAGAATATGTACTTATGTTCATAGTATCTAGTATATTGGATTTACTCCAAATGAATATGTGACTTTACATGCATGGGAAGCTTGAGTGGTGTCGAAGGAGAGTAGTAGCGTTTTTGAGAAAGAGTTCACATAAAATACAATAGGTTGTGTTATTTTCGAATTATTTGTAATTCATTCTATTTATCGATGAAATACTATATATTTGTCTGATGTGCGAAATGATAGGAAAATATTTTGTATCCCATACATAATAGCTAGTGAGTTAGCTAACTTTTGCAAAAAGAATAATTAGGGTGTTAAATTAATTGGAACATAAATTATATATATTTGTATGCAAAGAAGTATTTGTGGTATTATAAATCTTCGAAAAGGAAGATAAAGGGAAAACATGTCATTGTATGCATTATTGGATTAGATTATTGGAGAGGAAAAGTGGTAATCACATGTTGTATTGTGTTAATATTTCTTTGCAATATTATTTAGAGAAACATATATACTTGCATGCAAAAAAAATTATAGTTTTGGTATTAGAGTTCTAGAGGAAGGGAAGGTGAAATCACATAATACTGATTGTGTTAGCCTTATTTTGCAAAAAATAATATGCATTTTCACACCTAAAGGGATTACATAAGGTATTAGTTTTATTTTGGGAGAAGATTATGTATGGTTGTTGGGCTAGATCTTTTTGTGAGAGGAAAATGTTTCTTTGAATGAAAGAATAAATATTATGCATTTGATCCCTTGGAAAATAAATGTATTTATTTTTGCATGCAACATTTAGTTAGTTTCCTTTGGAAATAAATATATGTTTTAGATGCAGGAAGAACAAGCTATCATGTTGTTTTCCATTGGAGAGGAAAAGAAGTTGCATGCACGAAATTATAGCTATTATGTTAACATTGGAGATTGCATTTTTATACATAATATCCATTGTGAATAGCTCTCATGTGGAAAATATATTTTTGGAAAAGAAAATTCATTCACATGCATAAGTATAGAATATATTATGTTAATCCATTTGGAAAAGAAAACATAATAGTAGGCAAAAAGAAAATTTTTTGTTGGGTTAGTTATCTTGAAAGCTTGTTATGCATTTGCATGCAAAAGAATAGTATCTAGTATGTAAGATTTCCTTTGGAAACAATATGAAAGTGAATGCAAGGTTTTGTTAGTGTTTTGGTTGGAAAGATGGCACTGGAAAGTGATTTTTTTGTTACTAATGCATATGCAATAATGTTAAAGAAGACATTTCATGACATTCTATGTATGTTTTATACATACATACAAATATTTGTTCAAATGTCACAAATAAAGATTTATTTTGGTTTATTAATATTTTATCTAATCATGATATCAAGTGTGCTGACGACAACAATGAAACAAAATGATGGTGACTTGAGCAAAGGATTGTTCATGTTAACATTGTGGTAGGTAAATATTTTTTAGTCCATGCAGGTTTAGGAGTTTCAACTGTAGGATGAACCACTAATGGAAACAGTCCGACCACAAAGACTAAGATTCAGGATTGATTAGTAAATGATATCATGATGATTGCAATAGCGTATAGATAGTTATGTTTCATTTAAGATGATATTTCTATGTAATATTTTATGACAATGGTCAAGGGATGAACAATATTATAACCATTGAGTGAGGGTTGAACACCCTCACAAGCGTTTAATAAAAAATAAAATGTTTGTTGGTTTTCACCCTACGGGGTTTGCAGGTTATATCGATGTCTAATGATGTGATTATTCATTGTTCTATTTTATGATGTTAATTTCTTTCGTGATGCGATGTTTATATTATCAAGTATGTGATTTTATAATTGAGTTAAAGCAATCATAGAATCGATGCATAGTTTTAACTGGAAATTTAAGTTAATATGCTACAAAAATGATCGTTAATTTTTGTGTAACTCACTATTCTTTTACTAAATATTTCTCTAAGTAATGATGATGGTTATTCTAATGGTCAATGAGGGAATATAGAAAGTAATTTAAAGAGTTACACGTTGGTAAATGTTCAAATTTTTTCTAACCGCTTGGATTTTCCTATGAGGTTATTGAGGGGTGTCACATATTAGGATGACATCATCTTGTTCATTTTCCCTCGGTAGCGAAATGAAAATTTTAAGATGTTCATGTCCCGAGATACAAAAATTTCAAGATAAGAAATGGTGAACTTGTCATCTCAGTTGATACGGACTTGTGCAGGAACTCAATAAAATATATAAATACATATAAACATAGAGATGCTGCAGAAATAAAACCTAATTTCATTAATATCAAATAACTCACATATTATTATAGATAGAATGGAAATAAACTACCTAGGGCATCGATATCTTATCTCTAAGAAGAGATGTGGCAACTACATGCCTATGAATTGTGTTACAATGAGGCTCAGGGGAATTTTTATTTTAAAAAACATAAGAAAACCATAAACAACAAAATCCCTAAACCCAGGAGATGAAACACCAAGAGTTTGTGGGCCTCGCTGGGGTTAGTTGGGCATCCAATTTCCCGGGTTCGTAACTTGGTCATATTATCTCTGTTTGGTGTGTACGATACATAATTGGAAATATCTCTCTGAGTACTATATTTTTTTTCGCATTACCATGCCTATAGCTATGAGCTTACTGCAGAACTCAAAAAAGTGTCGTTTAGGGGATCAGAACTGCTCTGGAAGTTCAGGACCTGAAAAAGTGCTAAAAATAGTAAATGCTGGTATTAAAAAATGAAACTGATGAAACTAACTGGAGGTCTAGGTGGAATAGTGTTGTGTAACCAGCTCCAAAAAGAGAAGAAAAGAGATATCAACGCTTCAGAAATGAGCCACTTCGAGGGGGAAACCTCCAGTACATTACATAAATGAACAATTCTTGGATGATACAATTTACAAAACCTCCTTTCTATATATAGGAGTCCATGGGGCCATAATGTAATCCTAGTGGACCACAATGTAATCCTAGCTGACCTAACAATAATAATTTAAGGGCACAATAATAACAATATGGGGGTTATAGGGGTACAATAATAACAATAAGGGGGGATACACTAACATAATAAGGGGCTATACTATTAATATAGGGACTTAACAAATAGGTGGGTGGCCACCAATATCCACCTGGATCATTCCTCCCCCCTTAGGAAGCAATGGTCCCCAGTACGTGCAGAGCCTCCATAAGGTGAGGAATTTCTATTGAGCTGAGTCCCTGGTGAACCACTTTCCCTGGTGAAGGCGTTGACCTACTTTGACAACTCGATATGGCTGGATCCTCTATTGGCAAATGTTCTTGATCTGTTTCCATGTTTTGATCACTTTTTGTTTGTTCCATGGAGTCTGGGTTTAACTCTGTTAGTGTGATTTGTTATGCCATGTCGTATGTGTCCAATAAAGGTGGAAAGTAGGGTTGAAGGTGGTCCACATTGAACACTAGGTACATACCAAGGAATGGTGGAGTATTAAGCTCGAAGGCATTTCCCCCTACAGCCTTGGTGATGCTATATGGCCCATAGCGGAGTGGGCAAAGATTGTGGTGAGTTCCAGCAAAGCACTCCTTCTACAAATGTAGGCACACTTTTTTGCCCACCTGGAAGTTGTGTGGCACCCGATGTTGATCATGTCGTTGCTTCTACTTAATATTAGCTCTATCCAATATGTCATGAGCCTATTTGCGGATGTGAAGAATTCTCTCAATGAATTTTTTCACCTTGTCTGCTTCAGACTAGACATGAGAAGAATTTACGTGAATAGCCATAGATGGCATGGATACATCAATGGGATAAGTGGCTGGAATCCCAAGCCCACTTGAAAGGGGTTGTGGTCAGTTGATCTATGGAGATCTTGATTATAACTGTGTTTTACATAGGGGAGGCTCTTATCCCATGTGCATGCATGTTTTGAGTTGTACATGCACAGAGTGTTTACGATCATCTTGTTGAAAACCTCTGCTTGTCCATCGATTTGGGGATGGAAAGTTGTGGACTTGGTGAGCTTGGTGTCCATCATCAAGTAGAGGCTGGACCAAAATGTACTGAGGAACTTGCTATCTCTATCCAGATGATAGATTGTGGGATCCCAAAGTGTACCCACACTCATTCAAAGAAGGGTTTATCAGTGGCTGCTACTGTGATATTCTTGTTGCAAGTCGCCATAATGACCATCTTGGAGAATATTTTGACGACCGCAAAAACACAGTCGTTTCCATGCTTAGTAGAATGAAGGACTGACATGTAATCGATGGAGATGGATTCCCGAGGTCGACTAAGGGTAGGAAATGGAGTATATAGGCCTTGCTTCTTGATGGTCAATTTGGAAATGGCACAGGAAGTGCAGGATGTCATGTACTTCTTGACATCTTGTCAAAGGTTCAGACAATAGAAATACTTCTACAGTACTGTTATTGTTTTCTTGACCTCGAAATTACCAATGACCTGACTGTAGTGTGCTTCCCAAACCATCTTGGCATGCTCACTTGAAGGAACACAACGGTGTCACATGTGACATAGTAGTGCATCCTGGAGGTGAAAATTTGGAATTTTCTTACCCTCCAAGAGTGTCTTTTATGTGTGGCCGAATTCTGGATCTCTTCTGTAGAGAAGCAGCCAATCATAAGTCTCGTGCCCACAAGAGTTGATCACGATGGTTAACGCCACGATCGGTGCTTGGATGAGGTATTCTACAACATTATTGGTGCTTTGCTACTTGTAATTTTTGTTCAATTGAAACTGTTGCAGGTATGTGGACCACTTATGATGACGATTTTTCTCCAACTTCCCTTGTGTCTGTATGAAATGTAAGGGTTGATGGTGTGTGTGGATGAATGTTTCCTTCCATAAAATGTAATTCTTTTATTGTCAGTGAGCCTGCATAATGGAATAAATATCTTTCACATAAATGGGATACTTTGATATTGTGTTGAAAAGTGCCTCACTGTGATATCCTATAGGATGCCCCCATTGAGTAAGAAATGCCCCAAGAGCATACTCAGAGGCATCTGTCTTGATATCACAAGGTTGTTGCAAGTTTGGTAATGTGAGAATTGGTGCATAGAAGAGGAAATGTTTCAACTCTATGAATGCCTTCAGTTGAGATTCAAACCAAAATAATTTTTATTTCACTCCTCCCTTGGTGACTTGACTCAAGGGCTAAGCGATATGAGAGAATCCCAATACAAACCTGTGGTAGAAATTGGAAAGACCCAGAAATATGTGGAGCTCTGTTAGAGTGGCTGGGGTTGGAAAATATTGAATCACTTGGATCTTGGCTAGATCGACATTCACCCACCGCTCATCAATAATGTATCCCAGATATCGAACCTGGTTCATGCCAAACATGGACTTTTCCAAATTGGCACACAACTTGTGTTGTCGTAGTGTTTGGAGGACTTGTAATATGCGGTGGAGGTGCTCTTCCCAAGTCTAGCTGAAGATCATTATGTCATCCAAGTACACCACCACAAATTAGTTGGTGAATCGCTGAAAGATCTCATCCATCACCCTCATCAAGGCTGTAGGATCATGTTGTGTAACTAGCTCAAAAAATAGAAGAAAATAGATATCAAAGCCTTAGAAATAAGCCACTTCGAGGGGGCAACCTCGAATACATTACATAAATGAACAATTCTTGGATGATACAATTTACAAAACCTGCTTTCTATATATATGAGTCCATGGGGCCATAATGTAATCCTAGTGGGGCCACAATGTAATCCTAGCCGACCTAACAATAATAATTTAAGGGCACAATATGGGGGTTACAAGGGTACAATAATAACAATAAGGGGGTTACACTAACAACAATAAGGGACTATACTAGTAATATAGGGACCTAACATGCCCCTCTCCTTCAAAAAAGTGTTGTCCTCAACTATTGAGTAGCTCTGGGTGCTTCTGTATAAAATTCTCATCCTCCCATGTAGAATATTCAGTGGGTAATTTCTTCCACTTGATGAGATACTCTGAAATTAATTGATTCCGTAGTTGTCAAGTTCTCGTTTCCGTGACCGCTTCATGTTCAAAAATGATTTTTCCTTCCTCATCAAGTTTTGGAAATATTGTTTGAACTAGAATATTTTCACCTATAACCTTCTTTAAGCATGAAACATGGAAAAATGGATGCACTAGTGAAGAAGCAGGAAGCTCCAATTTGTATGCCATAGTACCAATCTTTTGCAAAACCTTGTAAGGACCATAGTACATTGGCAATAATTTATTATCCTTCTTAGCTTGCTTGATGGAAATTTGTTAGTATGGTTGTAGCTGTAAAAATACCCAATCTCCTACATCAAAAATTCTCTCGCTGTGATGTTGATATGCCTGTTGTTTCATTCGTTTTTGTGCCAAATTCAGGTTATCCTTTAAGAGTTGGAGAACTTCTTGTTGATGCTCGATGTGATCTTTCACTACTTGAACCTTTGAATTTTCCCTTAAATATGATGTGATGGATGGTGGATGATATCCATAAAGTGCCATAAATGGGGTCATTTTTGCTGCAGTATGGAAGGAAGTGTTATACCACCATTCAGGGAGAGGTAACCACTTGACCCATTGTGTTTGTTTATCAGATACAAAACAACGAAGATATCCTTCCAAACATTTATTTACTATATCAGTTTGACCATCAGATTGAGGATGATAAGATGAGCTATGAGCTAATTGAGTACCCAAACAAGAAAATAACTCCGTCCAAAAATTTCCAATAAAAATGGGATCTCTGTCGCTCACAATAACCCTTGGGCTTCCATGTAGCTTTTGAATTCTGTCCATAAATGTAGTAGCAACCGTACTTGCTTTAAATGGATGAGATAATGCACAAAAGTGTGCATACTTGGTAAGTCTATCAACTACCACCATGATGACACTCTTTCCTTCAGACTTAGGTAAACCTGTGATAAAATCCATTGAAATCTCCTCCCAACGTTGACTTGGAATGGATAAAGGTTGTAGAAGTCTCGGGGTCTTAATTGTCTCAACTTTATTATGCTGGCAAACCAAACATTCTGCCATAAACTTTTTAATATCAAATTTAAGGCCATCCCAAAAAAATTCTTTCTTCACCCTATGGTAAGTTTTTAAAAATCCTGAGTGTCCTCCTAAAGGAGAAGTATGCAATTCCAAAAGAATATTTTGTTTTAGTTGGGAATTATTATAAAGATATAAGCAATCTTTGTACCATAAGGAATCATTTTTCCAACTAAATGTATCATATGTACTAGGATCTTGCTGCAACTTTTGAATGAGTATCCATACATCTTTGTCCTTCTTCCATTCTTCTGTTGCTTCAGTTATCCAATCTGGTTGGATAATAGAGATGGAACAAAGCAATGCCTCCACCTCTTCATTCTTTCTTGAGAGTGCATCTGCAACAACATTAAGATTTCCTTTTTTGTAGATTATTTCAAAGTCATAACCCAACATCTTTGTAACCCATTTCTACTGCTCTTCTGATGATATTCTCTGTTCCAAAAAGTGTTTAAGACTATCATGATCAGTTTTTACCTTGAAGTGTCTTCCCATTAGGTAAGTTCGTCATTTCTTTAGTCTATGCAGTATTGCTAACATTTCCTTCTCATAAATAGGTTTCTGTAAATACTTTCCTTTGATTGGACGACTTTCAAAAGCAATGGGTCTTCCTTCCTTCATTAAAATAACACCAATTCCATTTCCTGAGGCATCACATTCCACAATAAAGGTTTTTGTGAAGTTTGGCGTAGCTAAGACCGGTGCTAGGCACATTGCCTCTTTAAGACGTTCAAAGGCCTTAGTTGCTTCAGGAGTCCATGAAAATGCATCCTTCTTCAATAATGTTGTTAGAGGTGCTGCTATTCTCCCATAATTCTTAACAAACTTGCGATAATACCCTGTTAACCCGAGAAATCCTCGCAACCGCTTTATGGTCGTGGGGACTTTCCATTCCTTAATGGCTTTAATTTTGTTAGGGTCTACTTTAACACCCTCGTGAGATATAATATGACCCAGATATTCCACCTCTTGTACTCCAAAGAAACATTTGGATGTTTTTGCATATAATTTTTTCTCTTGCAATAGTTTGAGCACCCTGTCAACATGTTCAACATGATCCTTCCAAGACCTGTTGTAGATTAGTATATCATCAAAAAATACTAGCACAAATTTTCTAAGGAAGGGTTTGAAAATGGAATTCTTCAACCCTTGAAATGTAGAAGGTGCATTGGTAAGGCCAAAAGGCATGACCAAAAATTCATAATGACCCTCATGAGTTCGAAATGAAGTTTTTGGAATATCTTCAGTCTTGATTCTAATTTGATGATATCCTGAACGAAGATCCAACTTGGTAAAATAAATTGCTCCATGTAATTCATCCAATAATTCATCAATCACAGGAATGGGAAATTTATCTTTAATGGTGAGCTTATTGAGCTCCCTATAATCTAGACACGTTCACCATGATCCATCCTTCTTGTGTACCAATACTACAGGAGCAGAGAAATAACTTTGACTAGGTTGAATTATACCCGTCTCTAACATTTCTGCAATCATACGTTCAATTTCGCTCTTTTGGACATAAGGATATCTATAAGGCCTGATGTTTGGAGGAACACTTCCTCGAATCAAATGAATAGCATGATCATGATCACGAATAGGTGGGAGTCCTTTGGGAGTTTCAAACACCTTGGAATGATTGTCCAAGACTTGTTGGAGATCTGCAAAAATAGATGATTTTGATGTTGGAACTTCTAGTGAGCATAATTGTGAAATTACGCCTCGTTGTTATTTATTTAGAAGCTTTTTCATGACATTAGAGCTTATTATCTTTCCCGGCTTCCCTGCAATACCCCGTAATTCGACTTCCTTTCCTTCTGAAAAAAATTTCAAGAAATTTTTTTGAAAATTAAAAGCTACCATCCCCAAAGATTGTAACCATTGTACTCCTAGTACAACATCAACACCTCCCATAGGAATGGAAAGCATTGGACTAGTCAATACATATTCCCCCATGGTTAACTTGATATTATGGCATTTTCCAGAGAAATTTATAGTTCCTCCATTTGCAACCATCACTTGACATTCTGGTGCTGGGTATAGGAAACAATTTAATTCCTTGGCTACCTTACAATGAGTAAAATTATGGGTGCTACCTGAATCAATCAACACTATTACCTTTTTCTTCTTGATATGTCCTTCTATCTTGAGAGTTTGAGGAGTGGTAATTCCTGCCAGTGCATTACACGATATGGTTGGATTCATTTCTTCCTCTTCTAGGGATGGTTCCTGGTGTATATCCTCTTCTTGTTCATTTTCTTCTTCCTCTTCACAATCTATGTAAAATAATTTCTTCTCAGCACACTTATGACCTTTAGTGTATTTGCTATCACAACTGTAGCAAAGCCCTTTTGCTCTTTTTTTTTCCAATTGTTGTGGTGTCAACCTTGTAGGTTGTGGAAATCTAGACGTAGCAACACTTCCTTTTTTATAGAATTGAGTGGTAGGCTTCCTTGTCGCCATAATTTTACATTCAACTTTTCTTGCCAACCTGAATGCCTTCTCCAATGAATCAGGTTCCAAAACACGAACTTCGTGTTGGATGTTATCCTTTAGAGTACCTAAGAAGAGATCAATCCTGTGTTCCTCTGGAATATTAGTTACCCTTATATTCAATTTTTGGAAGTCCTCAATGTGCTGGCCCACTAAACCCTTTTGTTTGAGATTTATCAATTGGCTAAAGAAGGTGTTGCTCTTTGTATCCTCATAATGTGCTATCATTTCCTCCGTAAAAATTGACCAAGTGACAATTTTTTTACGGAAGAAAATCCATCGATACCATACAAATGTATTTTTTTCTAAATGTAAAGTTGCAATGTGTACCTTTTGTGTGTTTTGCATGTTATGGAGATCAAAATATTGCTCCATCTATAGTTTCCATGTTATAGGATCCTTTCCATCAAACTTCTTCATATCCATTTTTGGAATATGGTGGTTCTTCTTGCCAACATTAGAGTTTATGAAATCACGATTAACATTTATTTTTTTCTCATCATGAGTTTCTTCTACTATATTTTCGCCATTAGGAAATATTTGTTGTATCAACCTTGTCAAACCTTCCATGTCTGCTTTTAGATCATTCTTCATGTTTTCCATGTTGTCTTTCATGTCATCCATATTAGCTTCCATGCCAGCTTCCATGCCATCCATCTTAGCTTCCATGCCTTTCTTCAAAACTTCCATTTCATTTTTTGTTGCTCTTTGCGAGAGCGAAATTTGCTGCACTTGCTCTTGTAATTTTGATAGATCAAGTTGCAATTCTTCATCTTCATGAGTCCTAGTAGAGCCTTCTAAAGGCTTAATGGGTGTTGAATTATTTTTACGGGGCATCTTTTAGAACCCAATACGGATATCTATTCTACAATATTCCCTTGTAATAAATTCAAATTGATTCTTCAAACAAGGCTTATGCAATTCGGGAAAAAAATACACACCTTTTTCTTGCTTTTGAGGAGCTCGATGTTGAAATTGGATTATCTCTGTGATTGCAACTCTTCAATATTTGAAATTTGGCATTGGTGTAGCTTTCCGAATTCTCTTTCTAATGCCACAAGTCTGACTTGATTTGGATTCTCCAAGACAAAGTTGTGTCCAATGTCCCACAATGACCTAATTATGGACTGGTTTAGTAGAGCAAACTTGTATGACTTGCCATGTGTCACTGTTTCGTCCTTCGGCTCTAAAATTGATATAAAAGAAACCACAGTCTCTGTAGTTGTGACCACTATTTACAACACTCCAATCCGATGTTCAGAGAGAGTTATGAATCTTTTACCACGATCACCTCTTTGAGATGAAATTCGGGAGCCTGAAAAATCACTACCTTCCACAGATCATATCTCCAAAAATATTGTGAACCAAGGTTTGAAATTTTTTGACGTGTTTCCTTAGGAATTCGGCTTTGCACCCTAAAAATTTCATATTCTGAACCTTCGTAAAAAAAACGTTATAGCGAAAATTCCACGATGACCTGTTTAGAGTAGCGAAACCCTAGAATCCAATGTTTTGATACCAAATGTTGTGTAACCAACTCCAAAAATAGAAGAAAAGAGATATCAACGCCTTAGAAATAAGCCACTTCGAGGGGGAAACCTCCAATACATTACATAAATCAACAATTCTTGGATAATACAATTTACAAAACCTCCTTTCTATATATAGGAGTCCATGGGGCCATAATGTAATCCTAGTGGGGCCACAATGTAATCCTAGCTGACCTAAAAATAATAATTTAAGGGCACAATATGGGGGTTACAAGGGTACAATAATAACAATAAGGGGGTTACATTAACAACAATAAGGGACTATATTAGTAAGATAGGGACCTAACATAGTATTTGTCAACCCGAAAGGCATAAGCAACCATTCCAAAAGGTCGTCCTTGGATTTAAAGGAAGTATTTCACACATCGGAGCGTTCGATTGGTACCTGGTGATACCCAGACTTCAAGTTGATCTTGCTAAAATATTTTCCTCCTTGAGTAGGTCTAGAAGGTCATCAATCCATGGGATCGGGTACCTATTTCGGACAGTGACATTGTTTAGCACCCGATATTCAAATAAGAGTCTTCAAGTCCCATCCTTCTTCTACACCAATACGATCGGGTCCCCACGGTGCAGTGAACTTAGCTAGATGTGACCTTTCTACAATAACTCTTGAATATTCCTCTTTATTTCATCGTTCTCCACAATAGAGTGTCGATAGATTGGCTCATTAGGTAATGGCGCACCTTGGTTCATATCAATTTATTGCTTGACCTAAAAGTGAAATGGCACGCCTACGGGTGAGGTGACGATGTCCTCATAGTCCTCCATGAACTTCTCCATCTGTTGTTGTCGTGCGAAGGAGAATTGTCTGGAGGTCGTGGCCACCAACTTCTTCTTTCCCTGAGGGCAGATCATTATGAAAACAATTTTACTGGTTTTAGAAATGCGCATAATAATTTTTTTTTGTAGTAACCAAAGATATGGTGGTAGGCGGTGCTATCTCAGGTATCCTTTACATATTATTTCCCAAAGTAACAATAACGGCGCAAGGCATAGAATCATACACAACATATGGCTTCAACAAGTATGTTTGGCCAAATAATACATCACAAATATGAAGAGGATCAATGTCACATAATACCTCATCCATGAAGGGCTTAATGTTGTAGGGAATGAGACACTGGTGGCTAACATAGAGATCCCATCCTTGGTGAAGTGACCCGATGGTGTACAACTGTGGGTGTGTTGTTGTTGGCAAGCCCTATTGCTTCATGACCTCTGCTGAAATGAGGTTATTTTGGCTCCTGCCTTCAATAATGAATTGTAGTGGGGAACCCTTTACCCACATCTCGGAATGGAAGAGGAGCTCCCCCTCCTCTGAATCTTCTGGTTTCTCCTTTTGGATATTCATTGTGGAAACGGTGGCATTAGGATCTGCATCGATAATCTGCTTCCATTTGTCATTCCCCTTGTAAGGTTATGATTCAAAGTCGGAGCATGCATTTGATTCAGAAAAATTCAACTCAGCCACCAATGATTTCTTGGCCCGACACTCACTTGTGTTATGAGTGGAGCTCTTGTCGAACTCACACCATTTTCCCATGTCCTTATTTGGCTTCACAACATTTTTCTTTTCTTACGGCTTTGCTGCATTGTCTTGGGTCACCCCGTCATGGATTTTCCCCTTGTTACGTGGTTTGGGCAGACCTTCTCATTGCTTCTGATTCGCAGATCCAAAGTCCTGCTTCTTCTGTTTGAATTTATGCTCAATCTTGGAAGCATACCAATATGCTACACCAAGCGAGGATATGTCGAGGAACTCCATTTCCTCCTGAATTCATCTATGCAAACAAGTGTGGTACTTTAGCACCAAATGTTTCTCTAAATCATTTATACCCAACTTTGTGCGTAGGGTATGGAACAAATTCATCAGCTCATGCACATCTTAATCCCTTTGCTACCATAGCGTAGTCCATTGTATGTACTTATCCTCATAGCTTCCCACAGGATAATAAGGTTCCTTGATGGCATCTTGAAAATAATCTGAAGAGAGTGTGGTCAATAATAGTGAGGGTTCCCTCTCATCCTTTTGCTCACAGTAGGTTTCCCACCAGTCCTTGACATGGGGAGCAGATTTTAGGAGCGAAAAAGTAAATTTTCCTAGTTCGAAAAGTCATGAACTGATATATATCATTCTAATAGATTCAACCACCTATATACGACGTTTGCATCTATTTGATCCTCAGATATGGGAATTTCAAAGTTTAATTGTACCTTAAAAAGAGTGGCACCTCCAGAGTGTCTGGTGGATGCAAATGCATTGCCGGTGGGTAGCCATTTAAGAATCTCGGCAAAGTTATCCATCATATCATTCCTTTATTTCTAGAGGGATTCCTCAAGAGATATTTTGATAGGATATCCTACTCCCTCATATTTCTTTTCTTCCCCCATGTGCAGCTGTTGGGGTTTGTGAGTCTGATCTTGTAAAGGTTCCACAAGATCAATCCCTAACTCTTTATACCCCGACTTCGTTGGGGAAATGCAAAGAAGGATCGAGAAAGAGTAGATCGCTCTGATACCACTGATCCGAACTATGAAAGAATGCAATAAAATAAAAAAATACACATAAAACAGAGATGCAGCAGAAATAAATCTTCATTTCATTAATATTAAATAACTAACATATGCTTACTGATAGAATGGAAATAAACTAGCTAGGGCATTGGTAGTTTATCTTTGAGAAGAGATGTGGAGGATACAAGCCTCTAAACTGTGTTATAGTGAGGCTCGAGTGCTATTTTATTATTGAACAACATAAGAAAACCCTAAACATCCAAAACCCTAGCCCTAGGAGATGAAACACCAAGATTTTGTTGGCCCCATTGGGGATAGTTGGGAAACCAACTTCCTGGGGTTGTAACTTGGTCATATTATCTTCATTTGGTGCGCAGAATATATCATCAGATAGATCTCTCCGAGTAATACAATTTTTAGAGCAAGCCCCTTATTATGGCTACAGGCTTGCTATAGACCTAAAAAAAACACCGTTATGGGGTCAAAAATGCTTCGTTACTTCAAGACTCGAAAAAACGCTAAAAATAGTAAATGTTGCTATAAAAAGGGAAAATGATGAAACTGACTGGAGTTCTAGGTTGAACAGGTGGGTGGCCACCAATATCCACCTGGATCATCAATGCTAACATCACCTTAGTGCCGCATAACATGGTGCATATGAAAAGGGGAAAGGTTTTAATGTCCCAAGATGGGAAAATAACTCCTACAGTGGATGATAAATTTGGCATCTTGCCATGGGAATTTTTAGTAAGTGCATAGAACAGTGCCCAAGAGATAATGCTAAGGGCGAGGGCCGAAGATAGGAACTCTTCTCATCAACTGACATGGTAGGATTCATCTTTGACCCCGAAAATTTTATTCGCATGCCACAGATTTTTACTAAAAACAATGTTTTAATTTAAATGTAAAATTGATGAATTGCAAACCTTGGAAGGGGGTTCATAAGGGGCCATGTGTGGTGATACGGCCTATTCCATAGTGACACTACATAGGATAGTCCACTAACATGGAAATTCTTGGGAAATGATATGGAAGTAAGATGGGACGCACATGGGAACCACATGGGGACCATGTGGGTGCCACGTGGAAGAGCCCAGTGATGTGGCAAGAGTTTATTGGTTGAATCTTTAAATGGCCATGTCTTTTTATCTTGAATCTATATTGGGAAAAAAAATATAACTCTAGAAATATCTCAATGAGACATATGAAAATGGTGATGCTTATTTTAAGTTTATAGGAGTTTGAAAAAGGACAAAATTTTTAAACCATTTCCATAACAGGGTATTAGAGGTTGGTTCAATGATAATAACAAATATTTCTACCCTTATTATGGAATATTGGGTGGATGGGGGGTATGTTAAAAAGTGGTATTAGAGAAAAATATCAAAACTAAGCCTTTAGGAATAACCATTAGATCTTTGTTACAGAGTAATTCTAGAGAAGAAGGTTAAACACTGGACCTATGGAGATGAGTGGAGCTAAAAATCTCAGCGTAGTAGCTAAATGTGAATATGAATGTGTTATACTAATAACATTTGATTTAGGATTGCATGATGACTACAATTATGTTTGAATTATTTAACAAATGCATTGACATAGCATGTGTTTTCTAACTCTCATATTGAAGGTATGGACAATTTGTTATTGTGAACTTGGATGACTATCATTTGTTTTATTGTTGCAAGACTTCCTACATGTTTTCATGTATCGTTATTTGTAGTGTACAAGCAGTATTGGCTAAGTGGTGTGTTCTTACACACTTGGATTAATTATACAAGTGAATTTTCATGTGATATAAGGGATTTGGGAAAAAAAAATTGTTGTTAGTATCTACATCATATTGCTTGATCCAGTGAAGGAAAGGTCTTTGTATATGTATGTTGATTTGGATGTGGGAATCCCATAATTTATATGTGGTATGTGGCTAAGAACCTCGGTGGATTAGAGGTTGGTTGTTTTGGTATAAAATTTTTTGTTGTCATGCTATTTCATATGGTTTCATGTAAACAATAGCCAATACCTTCATTGCTCAAGAAATAATGTATAGTATACAGGAAGGCTAAATAAAACATATAGTGGTTTTTTATGTTTTATTTCAATGTGGGGCTACAACGTCGAGGTTCACTATTTGAACTGGATGGGCTCAAGGATAAAGGTGATGTTCTATACCTTTAGGGGCATAATATCTTATGACTCTAATACAAAGTAATTTTAATTTTTAATGATAAAAAGTGGGTGTTGGTTGTGGCACCGTGTTTTATGGTTGTATGCTAATTGAAAATTGTATTGCATGCATTTACATGATGATTTTAAAATTTATAGAATGACTTATGTTGAAGTGTCAGGTTGTTTTCTAATTGACCATTTAAAATTAAATATATAATGGTCACTAGCGTCGGTAAAGAGGTTGAATATATACCCTATTATTGTCCTTGTTATATAGTTTATTTTTAATTAGTGATGATGATATTGGTAAAAATATCAATTGAAACTAGATAAACTAATATACATTGGTGTATGTAAAATTTTATTTTTTAAATTATGCTCAACCTCATAAATGTACATCTTTATGTCATGGGTTTTGATACATGTTAATGATAACAATTTTAGATATGTATAACTATGATAAACATGCTTGTAACTACCATGGAAAGGTAAACAACTGGTTTTATTTTTTAAATTAAAAAATGAATGGTTGTGTGACAACACATAACAAGCCTTGATTGCAACAAGAATAAAAGGCATGGCCAATAGAATTCAACATGAACATGAAATGAGAAAATCCCCTTATTGAGAAGGAACCTTCAGGAACTTGAAGGTTGAGTTAGCAAGTTGTAAGGGAAAAAATAAAAAGCTTTCCAAGGAGTAGCAAGGGTTGGCTGAGTTAGATGCAAAACTAGAAAAACACTTGCAAGAATTGATACAATGGTCCTGATACTAAAAAGGTGGAAATTACATTGACATAGTCAAAAAGAGGCCTTATAAGGCTGAGAAGGAAAATAAGGTCATTTCATGTTGTTTTAGTTGGGAGGAACATGTGAAAAGGGATTGGAATAGACCAAAAAGGAAGAAGAAAGAGGATGTTTCACCTCAGTTTCAGGCACAAGAGCTGATAGAAAGTAACACATGAGGAAAGGAGGGAGAATCCCATCACGACCTATGATTCACATATATACATGTAATATGAATCAAAATTTCCCCTCCATGGACTATTTGGGGGTTTTTGGACATTCTGATGTTCCATAAAATATGGGAAAGCACTGAGCTAAAACATTGAACATATACATATATTTCATACAGTGGTAATAATTGCAATGAACATTTAACTTGTGGGAATTGAGTCTATTTTTGGTTGTTGTAATTTTCATGTGTTTCAGGATTGAAATTTTATTCATTTGTTGTTTGAATATGGACTGTACACATGGATATCTTGTTTACTTTTATGATTCTCTGATTATCATAATGAAATTATTTTTTATTGTTACCCTTGTTCCATCTAATTTTCTCCTTTAATTTTCATGCTTTTGGTCCTGGGAAAATTGATTGGGTGTGCAAAGAAATATCTAGAGCTCTGGGGAAGTGTTTAGTAAATTTAATGTCTTTAAATGCTTACATAGATTATCAACCGAGGTTTGTAACTGATGAAGTGTGGTGCACTATATGTGCTTAGTTAACCTTCTTCATACTTCATTATATATATATTTTTATGTTGTTTTGGGGGTTTTTTTCTTTTATGTCTAAATTTTAATCTAAAATTATGAAAAGAATCAAATGAATCTAGTGAAATTTAAATGTTTGAAACTAATTATAAATAAGGCAGAAAAGGAAGTGTTCTTAAGTTAAACTAATTTGCATAAAAATGAATCAAATACTATTGAATGGTTAGAATTTAATTTGAAAACATAGTGTCTATTCTAATGACTTCTAATTTAACATTAGTCCTACTCCATGGATATAAATCTTCTGATTGAAATTTGAAGTTGCAATTCTACTCTAGATGAAAGCAGATTCAAAAGAAAATAACTAGTGTATATTAAATCACTCCAGCATCCAATATGGAAGTATGATAGAATCACCCTCTTGAGATGATGTACAAGCAACCGATTATACTTTAGTTTTTTAAAGCTAGGAAAGCAGTTAAAGTGTGCAAAGGTAAAAACTCAATAATTGCATAGGTTAGACATTCAAGCACCCAATTGTGATGTATGACAAGCCGCCTTCTTGGCCTGATCTTTAGGAACACCCAATTATATAATTGACGAAGGATGTTAATCTAGAAAATAATGTAAAATCATAAAAATCAAAGCTCAATGATTTCATAGGTTAGACATTCAAGCACCCAATTGTGAAGTATGAAAAGTCACCTCCCTAGCCTGATCTTTAGAAACATCCAATTATACAATAAACTAAGAATTTGATCTAGGAAAGTAAATGATAGAACATGAAACAAACCTAAACAACTGTGAGCTCTATTGTGTCAAACATAATCCAATTGGAAGATAGATAAATCTACCTTCTTGAGATGTTTTAGGAAAGAAAATATTACACATTTATTCTATCATTGATGCTAAGAAAAAATTCATAACTTAATTCTACGATATTGAAAGAAAACTGCAACACAACATTAATCTACTCAGGAAATTGACAAAATAGAGTAAATAATTAAACTAAAAATAATTAACGAAAAACCTCCTCATATGCAGGGGCCCTTTGTAACAGATTTGGTTGAGACCCTAGATGACTATATACACATTAAGCACTAGAACCATAAACACAATCCTTGTATTATAAAAAGAACGGAGTTTAAAACAATACACAATGTTTTAAAAATTACAACTGCCTTCCAATTTTTGCATAACCAGTATTTAAATAATACAAAGCATAACTGTGATGAGTTAATTTCGCCTACAGGTGGCTATCTTAACCGAAATATAGAATTTGATTTTAACTGGTTAACTCTTGATTTTCTATGTCAGAGCAAATCAAGAGTTTTTCTGCTCTCGGCTTACGTCCTTTGACCGGACTTTGACCACCATTTCAGGCATCCTTTTCTTTCGATTTTGATAAAGTAGATAGGACCAAATCCATGTGTGAATTATTATGGAGATTCCCATGTGGCTCGTTTCTCTAATTTCTCCTTGGAGCCTGTAAAACCATGAAAGTAGCTACGGAACCAACGATTAGTTGTAGAATAGACTGCATTCTGTAGCCAAATTACAAAAATCCATTCGAATACCAAGAACATCATAATATAACATAGAAATAATTTAAATGCATTCCTTGAGATAAAATGTGGCATTTATCATTCATTGGAGTGTATGAACTTATGAGAAAGTAAGGAAAAAGGGTGAGAAAGGATTTCAAAGAGAGGGTAATTATAAGGTTCAACATACCCCCACTAAGAAGTCATTACATGTCCTCATGCAATTTACCAAAAATATAAGTTTTCCTTTCCTACTACATTTATTCAGACACTTCTGCTAACACATCTAGTTTCCTCCTTTTTCTTTTCTTTGAAGTGATTTCCCTACTGGGCTTTCTCATAAGGAGCTTCTATTTGAGATTAATGACTACCTTGTTTAGTGATTTGTTCTTTATTTTTAACTTCCTGTTGTTTTTGTACCACAATCCTAAGTGAAAAATGGTATTATCACTAATTTATTTCTCCAATTTCTTCTGCTGCTTCAAGGCTTCATTATCCTATTTAATATGTCTATTCAATATCTCTAGTTCATAGATTTCCTATTTGAGAGTATCAACTAGAGGTTGTTGTGGATTGATAGGAGGTTCTCGATTCATTGTTGCATTTCTCTTCTCCGATGACTCTATGTAATCATATATTTCTTGTTGTACTGGGTCTATGCCTGGAGATCTTATGTTGGGACTGCCTTCAAAATTATGAACAGGAGAATTTTCAGGATTATGTGGAAGAGAAATATTAATGGGAGATTTTATTGGAGGTTCTTCATCTAAACTTACAAACTCTGTCTCTTTTGGTAGTGTTTTCTTCACCGAACCTCAGAGTCTGGAGTTCCTTCTTAGCTGTGGAGGATTTAATTTTTCTCTAATTGTAAACTTTCTCCTCTTTTCTATTTTACCTCTTGTCTTGACTTTACCTTTCTTTTTGTTCTTTTTCAACTCTGCAGAGATGAGATTTTCATCATTTTTCTAAAATGGAGATGCAGGTTTTTCTTCAATGTTTGTGTCAATATTCTTCCTTCTTCTTTTTTTAATATTGTCTTCTTTAGGCTACACTGGTACTTCTTGGAAATGGTTTATGATATGAAAATTCTCCGAGGAATCTCTTATACTTCTTAAATGAAACTCAAGAAGTATTTTTACTAACCCATGATGGTGCATAGTGTTGTCTATAAACTATATTCTCTTCTGCACGTTTGTGGACATTATTTTTAGGCTATTCAGTAGGAAGAAGGGAAGATTTATTTCACTATACTCTAAGAAATTCATCAACAATCAAATATGATATACATACATGAAGCCAAACCTTCCTTCAGAGGTGATAAACTTCTGCAAAATTAAAAGCATATTCCTCCATTTTTTCTTGAGTACAGAGCTAGGAATACCTTTTCTGAAAATAGAAGTATCCATACCTGGATTTTTGAGGATAACCTTCCATGATTCACTGTCAAATTATTTATTTTTGAACCACATTTTTCCAACCCTTGGGAGTTCTGTGGCTTTAGATATGAACGCTTCAGTTATTGAGAACTTGATATCTCCTATTTCAAATTTTATCCCATCAAAATACCTCGCAAAGGACTTAGTGATATCTTTGTGGAAACCATCAAAATTTTCTATGAATCTGAGCCATTTAACCTTCTACAACATCTCTTTTATCTGAGGATATCCTTCCATATATTTTTTTCCCACCAGTTTTGATCTGACTATTAGTCCCATGCCTTATATTATGAAGATTCTAACCTTCAAAATTATCCTTCTCTATTATGAAGTGAATTGGATCAACTTTGATGAAGGGTGTCGAGGGTTTGTAGAAATAAGTGAGATGGATTGGGGTTTTGAAGAAACGTACATGGATATGTCACATCAATAGGTCATGACCATTAATCGTAAATGGGGGAGTCTATTGTGGACTATTATAAAACATAATGCAGACGATGTGGTTGATCTATGATATGATGGAAGTCCCAATCGAATCAAATGATGACATGTCAAGGTAGCATATGATTATCCATATTATACATGTTAATGTTTTAACCTTGCTATTAAAATAATTTTTTGCAACTTTACCTTTAGAACTAACCTTTTGTTGTCGTTTCTTTGGTGTTGATTCTTTTGGTACCTTTTAGCATGGTGGTCTTCAAATGTAGTCCTTCAATTTTATGTATTCATCATTTTTTTAGGAGGATGTACAAATGTGTCAGAGCTGCAGAATGGAATGGAATGTGGCTGCAGAATACGAAATCAGCTGCAGAATGTGGAATCAACTACAGAATGGAATGTAACTGTAAAATGGGATGTCGCTGCGGAATGTAGATTCTATAGAATGGAATATAAGCTTCAGAATGGAATATGACTGTGGAATGGAATGTAACTACAAAATAGAATATGAGTTGCAAAATGGAATGTGACTATGGAATGGAATGTAACTGCAGAATATGAGCTGCAAAATTAAATGTGACTATGGAATGGAATGTAAATGCAGAATTGAATGTAGTTCTGTACTACTACTTATTGTAGAAAAGAAAGGGAAAATATAGGATGTCAGAAATTTCTGATTTTCATTCTCTATTTTCTGTATAAGGATGCCAATCATTAATTGGTTTTCATACTTATAAAATTTATTTATTTATTTTTATTTACATATATATAGATATATATATATATATATATATATATATAGGAAAAATAAAAGCTAAGTTAGTGAAGAAGAAGGATTCTTCTTCACTAACTTCATATCAAGATTATCTTGGAAAATTTTGATAAACTCTTCTCTTGAAATTGGCTTATGATATACTTTCAACCGATGTCCATTCACAAGAGGATGTACCTTTTCTTATCAATTGTCCTTATCCTGACTGCTCCATTGTCAAAGAATTTTTCAATCTCATAAGGCCCAAGCCAATGAGTCTAAAAATTTCCTTTAAAATATTTGAATTTTGAATCAAACAAAAGTACCCAATCCCCTGCTTGAAACTTCTTCTCCTCGATATATTTATCATCCCATTTGGACCTTTGCTACTGGACTATACTGGTTCTTTGAACTTCATCTTGCCTGATTTCATCAAGCCCATTATGTTGCTCCAATCTATGCTTCTTTGCTTTTGATAAATCAAGTTCCAATTAAATTTCCATCTTGAAGGTTTGAATCTGAAATTCTATATGGAATAGGAATTTCTTCCCATAAAAAATTTCATAGGGAGTATGTCATGTTGTATTCATCCATGTAGTTCTGTAGGCCCATAAGGATTCACGAAGCGTTTCTTCCCAATCTATTCTGTGTAGATGTACAGTCTTAGTGATAATTCCTTCAATCACTTTATTGGTAGACTCTACTTGATCATTTTCTTGTGGATGATAAGGAGTGGATTTTATGTGCTTGATATTGTAAGTTTCCACAAGCTTTTCCACCAACTTTGATGTAAAAGGATATCCTTGATCTATCACAATTTCTCTTGGAATAAGGAAATGAGTGAAGATATCCTCAAAAGTAAATTTAACTATAGAATTTTCATTAGCTAAAGGAAGTGCTTTAGCTTCTACTCATTTAGTGACATAGTCAATACATACTAGAATATATTTCTTTTTATTAGATGGTGGATTGATTGGTCCAACAAAATCCAAGGCTAATTTTTCAAATGGTTCGATGAGTAACTAAGGTTGTAATGGAATTTCATCTGAAGGAATAGGTTTCCCCATTCTTTGATAGTTGTCACACCTTTTGACATATTCTTTGGTATCATTGAAGATGGATGGCCAATAATATCCTTAAGTGAAGGATTTTATAGGTTGTCTTCTTATGAGCAAGGTTTCCACCACATGGTTCATCATGACATGCTTTAAGAATCTCATGCATTTCATCTTCTCAAACACATCTTCTGATAATGAGATATGGGCCTGTTTTATGCAGTTCATCATTAATCCATGAATAATTTTCACTTATTTGAATAATTCTTCTTTTCCCTCTAGGAAACAAGTGTGAAGGTAACTTTCCTGTGAATAAGTAATTAGCAATATCTACAAACCAAGGGATTTTAGTAGTTATTGCAAAAAGGTATTCAACAGGAATTTTATCCTCAACTGGAGTATCATTTTTGAAATTTTGAATTCTATACAAGAAATCAGCAACTATGTTTTGTTTTCCAGGTCGGTCTAGAATGGTGATATTGAATTCTTGCAGGAGTAATAACCATCTTGTGTCTCTGCCATTAGTAACAGATTTATTTATCAAGTTTCTAATTGTAGAGTGATCTGTATGAACAAAGGTTTCATAGCCTGTAATATAATGTCTAAATTTGTTGATAGCATGAACAACATATAAGAATTCATTTTCAGTTACAGTGTTATTTAACTTAGTGTAAGTCAAATTCATTCTTATGTAATAGATAAAATAGGGGATAAAATATTTTTGTCCTAATACAGCTCCTAGAGTTGTATCTAATGCACCTGTTGAAATATGAAAAGGTAGTTTCCAATTTGGACCTCTTAAGATGGGTACATTAGAATTTTTTTTTTTTTTAAAGTTTCAAATGCCAATTGGAAATCAGGATTTCAACTGAATTCAAAATATTTGGTAAGTAACTTGAAGAGTGGGGATGCTATTTTAGTGAAATTTTCTATAACTCTCCTATGATATCTTGTGAACCCTAGAAAACTTCTAACATCCTTTTGACAACTTGGAATTCATAATTTGGAGATGACTTCAACTTTAGATGTGTCAACTTTAATTCCATCTCCTGAAATATGATGTCCTAAAACAATCCCTTCAGTAAACATCATAAAGAATTTTTCATGAGTTAGTGAAAGGTTTGATTCCTTACATCTTTTAGGAACCTTTTCCAAATTCTCTAAAGCTTCTTCAGAAGAATTACCATAAAATTTAAATTCATCCATATATACCTCTACACAATCATGTATTAGATCAGAAAAAATTCCTAGTACTGCCCTTTGGAATGCTACAGGTGCATTGCACAATCCAAAAGGAAGTACTCGGTAGGCATAACTTCCCCAAGGATAGGTGATTGTAACCAGTAAACCATCCAAGAATGAGAAATACTTCTTACCTACTAATGTATCCAATACTTGATCTATAAAAGGTAAAGAAAAATGACCTTTTAGGGTAGCTTTATTCAACTCTCGATAGTCAATGTATACCCTCCACTTACCATTATTTTTGGGTACAATCACTAAAGGAGAAACCCACTGACTGTCTGAAATTAGGTAAATGAAGTTCACATTCAACAATTTTTGTAATTCTTCTTTCAAGATTTCCCTAAGATTTGGATTCATCCTTCTTTGAGGTTGTCTGATAGGTTTACAATTTTTCTCAATGTAAATTTGATGAATACAAGTCTTAGGACTAATTCCTTTCATGTCAGTGTATTCCCATGCATATGCAAAAGAATGTTGTTGTATTGTTTTGATGAACTTTTCCTATTGTAATATTTCCAAGTTTTTTTTTATGTTCACAGTTTTTCTTGGAAATATTTCAACTGTAGAGCTATCAAATTCTTCCATAGAATGAAGAGACATCTTCCTGGATGACAAATATTCAATATTTCATTGTTCTTGAAATTTTTCATGTTCATACTCTGAAGATGTTTCAAAATTTTCTACTGAATTTAATATTTAACTATCTTCACTAATGCTTGAAATAGTAAAGAGAGGTTGTATATCATTTTCATCATCAATCCATTCTTCATCTTCTAATTCTGTGATTGTTTTTCCTGGAGGATATAGAGTGAATGTCTTTTTTGAGTTACCATTATAGATGTACATATCACCAGATCTAGAGCGCATCAGTTGTAGCTATCCAAGGTCATCCTAATATTATTGGATGTCCTCCTAGATTTTTCTTAGGGGTTAAGATCATAAAATCAATAGGATACTCCCAAGAGTCTATGGATACAAAAATATCTTCTAATACACCATCTTGCTTAATTTCAGATCTGTTTGCTAATTGCAGTAATATAGGTGTATACAGATGGCTAGGAAGTTTGACTTGTTCCATGGTTTGTTTGCTCATGATGTTTATAGTTGCTCCTAAATCAATCAATGTATTTGGAATTTCAACACCATTGATATGTTCTTTTACAACTGGACTTCCTCGATCTACATATTTTTGTATGGAAATTTTTCCCGTCATTATGTTTGAAATTTTTCCTACTAGTTGAATTTTTTTTTATTTCTTTTGTTTTTCTTCCTGATTTATTCATGCTCAAGTATTTTATTATTTTATCTAGAATCAAAATATATTTAATGGCCTATAAGAAAGGGATTTTGATACAAATATTTTTCAATTCATCTAGAAAATCATAATTGGGAAACACAATATGTTTTTCTACCCCTCTATCAACTTGTAATTTTCAGGAAAAGGAGGCTTAGAAGTAAGTATGACAGGAGTTCAATTTATTGGTTCTTTTTGCTTTTAATTTTCAGAATTCTGGTTTTGAAGAGATGTTCCTTCCTCGAAACTTTTATTTGGCTATATAGAATATTCCTCAAAATTATCTTGTTCATCAATAACTACAGAAGGCTTTTTGTTTTCTAGTATCCTACCAGATCTAAGTTGGACATCATTAAGATCTAGTGGAGTAATCATGTAGGTTGGAAATTGTTGTCCTTCTATCATGTAAGTATTTTGAGGATTTTTATTATCTGGGTTTGGTAATGGTTGGGCAGGTAATTGATTTTGTCTTTGTGGGAATGGCAATGAAAGTTTTGGATATGGGTTTTGGAGTTGGGGTTGTTGATTTTGTTGAATAATTTGTTTGGGAGGATAGTACGGGTATAGTGGAGGATATTGGTAGTATTGAGAGTATCTACCATAGGGATTTTTCAATCGTTGTGACCAAGATTGAGATTTAGGCCAAGGTTGTTGTCAAGAATTCCAATTATTTGGTGGGGGATGAGTATACATTTGATTGTTAAAGCCTTGATTTTGTGGCCCCTTCCATGGTCTTCTAGAGGCAAAGTAAAGAGATTCTCTTGGATTTGAAGTTGTTTCTTCTTAAAAAATAGCCTTAAGACCTAGAATTGAATGGAAACTCTTAGTTTCATGATTTTTTGAACAAATCATACAGGTCTCTATGCATTTTTCATCAAAAGGACATTCTCTCAAAGCATGCTTCTTTCTGCATTTAGGATAGAAAATAGCTAAAACGTCAGTCTCGTCTTTTTTCTTGTTTTATAATTTAAGGGTGTCTATCTGTTCACTAATACTCCCTAAGATATCTGTTTTAAATTCATCAAGAATATTTCCAATTTCTTCACTACTTTTTGTTCTAGTTGTAGATCTATTCACTCTAGCAAGAGAAGGATCTCTTCGATTTTTCCAAATTTTTTCTTTTCCCCTTGAGAGATGAATACATAATTCAGCAATGTCAGGTAATGAAAGTTTAGAGATATCTCCCTTCCCCATCATGTTGAGAATATATATCCACTCATTTCTAATGGATTTTAATAAAAGAGCTTTAAAGTATTTTGATCTAAATTATCAATTTTTGTTCTTTTTTATGTTATAATTGAATCTTTCAATTAAATCCTCCAAATTCTCATCCTCTTTTTTCATCATTTTGAATACTTCATCCTTGTGATTAATGGGTATGCAATAATCCAAATATCTTTCTAAAAATTCTTTCTTCATGTCATTCCATGTTTTGATAGACCGAGTGACTAAACCCATGAACCATTTTAAAGCTACTCCTTTCAATGTTGAAGGAAAAAACTTATGTTTTTGAGAGTCTTGTAAATAATCATAAGTTCTACACAAAACTTCAAATGCAAACAAAAAGGTTTCAAGATCTTCACTTTTTAATCCATGAAAATCTGGGAGGACAGAAGGTGATATATTTTTCATTGTGGCATTTGTATCCTTATCAATTATAGGGAATCCAAAAGAACTATCAATTTCCCTATTTCTTATATTTTCTTCATTTCTTCTACATCCTCCTGCATTCCCTATACCTTGTCCTCCACCTCCTCCTCCTGCATAATTTTGATGGACCCTTCTACACGAAAATGAGAAATACATGAAAAACATGATTGCAATCATGTTTTTTCATGTATTATTCATTTTTCATTTAGTATGGTCAATCGAAAGTATGAAACATGGGTACTCCTTGGATGAGGAATTAAATTTTTCATCCAACGAGTACTCTTGCTCAAAATTTGAGTAAAAATTTTGGGAGATAAGTTGAAAATATGAGTTGAAAAAGTAGTTTTATTATTTTATTATTTTTTAATATTTTTACCCTTTTACATAAAAAATGGTGAATTGTCGCCCATGGTTGACATTATCATCTTGAATCCTATTGGTTATAAATTTTATTTTGGTTGTACATTTTTCTTAGGAGGCCCATTTTAGACCTCAAAATTCCCCTAATGGGGACATATATGCCACCAAGGATTGGGGGCTTTGTTTTCCTATGATAATATTGCGACAAGTATATTACTCAAAATTGGGGGTTACCTTGGCCTCGGTCAAAGTATGAAGGCTGCATGGAGCATATCCCCCACTAGATAATCTATTGAGTTTGGCAACTGCTCCAGTGTGTATGAGTTGAAGACTAAAGATTTCATGGACCATGTCCACCATTGCATGTTTTTGGGGTATGGAAACCATTTCAGTGTGTGTGAGTTGAATATTTCTTGGAGTTATATGACCACTGATAAATACTAGTTGGGATTGGAAAAACTCTTAGTATGTGTGGATCCAAGAAGAAAAAAAAACCAAATTTAAGTATCTCGCATTTAATTTAATAGAATATTTAATTATGGCCATGATTTAATTTTATCTAAAATTGTGAGTTATGATGATGTGAATTATCGAAAAATTAGTTTTACTGTGATAGGAAGTAAAATATGATTATAGGATCTCCTCGTGGATAAATATGCTATTGAGGTATGGTTTAAATTCATTTCAATTTTATTATGATAAGTCTCATGAAGAAATGTATGTTGGGATGTAAGAGGACATCAGACTGCCTATTTTAGGTGAATGAAATTGGTTGAAAAGTTAAACAACGACAACATAAATATGACAGGGTGCACAATAGAAAACAGGGCCATTGCGGTGACACTAAAATCCAATATTAACCATTGATCTCCAAGAATAATGCCATGAAAAATATGACTTGTGTAAAAGTAGTTGAATGGATTAATTATGAACAATTTCTACTATAAGGAAACCTTTCCAAGGGAAATAGGGTACTTGAACTTGGAAGGTGAGTGACTACATGGAAGAGGAACAATATTTCATGAGAGTCTGAGAATGAGATAAGGGGATGCAAGGAAATGACTCAGTTCCTGAAGAGTCATGTGAAATATGGATTAGGATCAAGGATACATGGGACGTGTCTTAAGAAGCGATGATCCAAATTTGTTCGCTGAAGGAGCATTGAGCGTTGTGGAAAATAGTGCTAGACATGATGACAGGAAGCACTCCAAAAGGAAAGATATCAAGATGAATAAGGCACATCAAGAATAATTAAGAACCACAAATAAGTGGCTAATAATATTTAGAAAAAAGTCCATTTATTTTGTTGGTTAAGAAAATCATTATAGAAAGCTACGTATATAAAACTCACAATGTTGTGTGCTTGGGATAAAGAATGTTTCTAAATTTTTTCAGCTATAGAAAACTGAGGACGATGTTCTTCCAAGGGAGTGAGGTTTCTGAAAAACCCTACTTAATTCCCATATTGAAAACATTGTAACCATTTTTTATAGTTAAAATTGTTGATATATGGAACACCTATTCAGAGCTTTGGGGAAAGAGGTGCTTAGAAAATTTGGGCTGAGTCATGTATCTGACTGCATGACAAATTGGGATATTTTTTGTATGACAATGATAAACGGTAGGATGACAGAATTGTGTGAACCAATGGATTCACTTAGAAAGGAGCTTTCCACTGGTGGACAATGTGTGGAAATATTCCTCGATCACATATTTAAAATAATCATTATGATGGAAGGAAACTAGAGGACATTTCCAATGTTGAGTTGAGACAACATGGAAGATACAAAAAATTTAGGAAATAAGGGAGTCACAACGAGTTTCAGAGAACCTTAGGTGGACCATAAAAGTCACTTAATCAAGGATAAGGGAGACTTTTTCTTGGGAAGTAGTGTAAGAGAGGAGCATCCATAGTGAGGGAAGATACAACACCAAGTGCATTGAAGTGGTGGCTAAGCAACAAAGGAGAAGAAAAAGACACATATGGGAGGAAATAAGAAAACCTCTTTGTATTTTATCAAAGAAGAGGGGTTTGGGATGAAGAAAATCCTTGAAACCTTGCAATTTTATTGAGAGAAAACTGATCACAAAAGACACAATACTTCTCTACCAAAAATTTGTGGAAATAAAACAATGAATAGAAGCAAAATCATGCATAGAACACACAATATACCTAGGGAACCCAAATAGGAAAAAATCCTACTTGCTTGTATTGAATCAAATAAGAAATATTATCTATTACATAGAATTTGTTTTAGGATTGAATATCCTTGAAACTATAATAAACTCTCTACACAAGAATTTCCCAAAAATTAGGAAAATAAGGCCTGCTAGGAGCTCTTATTTCCTAACACAAATCTACCCCTAAAATATAGGAATTTATCCTATTTACTTGTGCAATTCCCAAGATAAATTTCCATCTCAATCATCAAGATTTGCACATAAAAACATGTGTACAATAAATCAATACATTTTTTCCTTCATTCAATCTGAATAGGAAATTCTATTGCATCACCTATTAGGGATAAAATTAGCGTTTGCTACTGTTAACTGAGATTAAGTTGAGTTAACAAAAATTAAACTGCTCAACTAAACACATGCTTATATCTATTCTAGAAGTAGATATCAGTTAATTGAGAGAATTAGAGTTAACTTCACTAGATAGCTAATTTTAGCCATCAACTAGTCCAAAACTCAATGTATGCCATCTAATTCGAATTAACTCACAATAACACAGTGATAGGCCACATGAAATATTCTAATTGAAAACTAACTCAAGCAACTATGAGTCTAAATTTAAATTGGCTTATTTGATTAAGGCACAAGTCAAAGAAGCCATTCTTTGCTACATTTTCACCACTCCCTCTTAGCGAGGAACTGATTCTTGGAAGAACCTTGTCCACCTGGATATGTATTCAACTCTATCACGTTCTATAGTTTTGTAGCTACTCCCTCTAAACTATAAGACTTCTCTACTTCATTTTGTGGAACCTTCTTTGAAGACCCATCCATTCCCACCATGCTCTACGAGTTAACAAATTTAGTCATAAGTGCTATGTACCCTGTGTTCCTAGGTTTTTTCTTCTTGATGTTGCGAGACTCAACTCTCTTCCAATCTCCCTTAAAAAAATCCTCTACCCATTTAGCTACAACTTTCCCTCTACTAGAATTCTCTGACTAAGTGTATGCCTCCACTCGCCCTGGGCTATGGTCCTCATCATCTTGCTAGTTAGGCCAGCTGCCTACGAGCTTAGACTAAAATAAAGATACTGCATGAGGCTCCATCTTGAGATCTCTATCATTCTCTCACTCAACAAACACATCTATAATTTGAGAACTCGCTACCTTGCTGCTCAAGGTTGCACATGCATCAACCTCCAATTTATAGAGGTTCTCGAACCTTACACCAATTTGCTTGAATTTTCCTACAACACAATGCTTTAGGTAGGCCTTTCATTTGCTAAATACTACATCATACCCTTTTTCTTCAAGGAATACTATTGAGTCAAGTTTTTTCTTCAATCCTGGTCCATACATCAAAATGTTCTTAACCTGGAGAAGGGAATCAGATTTCGAATTAAAGCTTACTCTACCAAATAATTTGGTCATGTAGCTTCCATTATCTCCAAGTTTGATATGGAATTTCATGTCTTTCTCCTCCAAACTGTTGAAGAATTCTTTATCACTATCATGGGGAATGAATACCCTAAGCTAATGTATCACATACTACCTCGATCTGAGTTTTCCATGTAATATATCAAAGATAAATCCAATTCGAACTAAGAAGAGAGTGCTTCACCTCCTACTATTTTTGCATCATTCTTATTGGATTTCTTGTTTAGACATTTTGTAGCAAATTGTCCAACTCATGACAATGAAAACACTTCATCTTGATCATATCCTTGTTTTATTTTCCTCCATACTCACTAGATGCATTTTTTCCTTGGGCATTTTTTCCCTTGGCTTTCTTCCCTTTGCGAGCTAAAGCAAGTTTCTCCTCATGTTTTTTCCCATATGAGACTCCATCCTTTGTGTTACTCCTTAACTCTTCCTGCACAAGATCTAACCATAGTCTCCCCCAATCAGGGAGCTTATCTCTCCCATTCACTGAATTTTAGAAACTATGCCAAGATGTGTGAAGCCAAAGAAGAGAAAGGCCCACAAAATAAGTTGGTGTAATTTTCTTTCCAACACCTCCAATTTCATCCCTCTCCTAAGAAAACCTGGGTAGATATCTAAAAGTGGGCTCATTCTTTCACATTTGAATGTTCCTCATTTTGTCCTTCAAACCAGGTTTTCTAGCATTGATACTAATTTCAAACAAATCATTAAGATCCTTCCACATATATAATTTTGTCTCCTTCCCATGCAAATTTTGAACAATATGGTCTCTAACTCCTTCTAGGATAATCCTCCTAGATTTGAAATTGTCCTTCATCCATTGAATCATTTTTTGTGCATCTGATGTAGGAGTTTTACAATCAGTACCAGTGTATATGTATTCTAAAAGCCCATTATCATCTAACACAACCTCTATTTTGTATTTCCATGCACAAAAATTTGAAGTCCCTTCTAGGTCATGCTTCACTGTCAAACCATTGGATGACATAATTCCTGCACTAACTGATATTTTCTCTAATGTGATTTGAATCTAATAAAGGAACTTATTATCTATTACGTTTTCAGCTCTTATACCATGTACAAAATCCTTGAAACCTTGAAACTACTAATTATATCAAACCGATCACAAAAGACACAAGATTTCTCTACCAAACAATTGTGGAAAAAAATAATGAATAGGAACACAATCCCATATAAAACACACAATATATCTCAGGAACGCAACTAGGATAAACCCTTGCTTTTTTTTATTCAATCAACTAAGTAATATAATCATATTGCATAGAATATTCTTCAGGCTTGAAGTTCCTGGCAACATTGACAACTCTTTACACAAGACTTGTCGAACACTTACGAAAATAAGGCCTCCTAGGAGCTCTTATTTCCAAGTGAAAATATGCCCCTAGAAAATAGGAATTTGTCCAATTTCCTTGTGCAATTTCCAAGACACATTTCCCTGCTTTATCCCCAAGCCTTGCACACAAAAACCTATTTACAATAAATAAATAAATTTGTGCCTTCATTCAATCTCATTAGGAAATTAAAATTGCATGACCTACTAGGTCTAAATTTCTCACTTTTTATTGTTAACTAAGACTAACTTGAGGAAACATAAATTCAAATAATTAACTAAAATAATATGTATTTCTATTCTAGAACTAGAGATGAGTTAACTAAAATACACTAGAGTTAACTCCACTAGATAGCAAATTTTAGCATCAACTAGTTTGCAATGCATTGTATGCCATCTAACGTGAATTAACTTCCAATAAATCAAAGATAGGCCACATCACACATTTTAATTGAAAGCTAACTCAAGAATCTATGAGACTGAATTCAAATTGGCATATTTGACTAAGGAACAAGTCAAAAAACAAATTCCTTGCTACATTTTCAATATGGGAATATCTCATGTGAGCGACAAATGCTTACTTGATTCATTGGTTTAGATGGAGGCCATATTTATTTTGGATTCCTAGCTATGGAGTGCCTTCGGAACTTCGTTGCTTAGTTGTGAGATGAATAATTAATTTAGTGAGATCGAGATTCTTGGTGTAGGGTGGAGTCGTTGAAGGTATTGTGCATGCTTCTTCTTAATTAGCTCTAGATTTCCAGTTCAGGGTTGACCTATTGAGGGTATTGGTTTAAGGGTGGAGGTCGTATAGCCACGTGATTTCCCTATACTAAGTGGAGGATAGAAGTGGAGTAATATTTGGATTCCATGAATAGCTAGTGAGTGGAGATAGTATGGTTTTTGGACTCCCTGTTTCAGTTGGACGAACTCATTATTTCCATCAAAGCACTCCTTCTCCAGCTCTCGGGTGATTCGGTACAAGAAGGATTGTAGTGTAATCCAATCTAACGTTGGGTGAAGATTTTATTTCCCAATTTTAGTTGCAAGTGTTCCTATCTTAAGATATGTGTTTATATAAATATTTTATAAATGTTGTGAATGCTCACTATGTTTTTAAAATTGTTATTATGCCTATATTTATGTAATGAATGTTTTTCCTAAATAATTTTGAGGCACAGTTTAGTATCTATGTGATTAATGGAAAATGGTTAATATTTGTGCTACTATGAGCTTGAAATCATTGTAAATTTCTTTGGTGTCAAAGATGGGTAGGTCTCTTTTGGTAGAATAAAGTCTTATACTAAAACGATTTCTAATAAGATTACTTTATATACAGAACAATTTACGAGAAATATTCCCTTGTCTATGCTTACTAAGCTCGAGAGAGATAAAATTATATATATATATATATATATATATATATATATATATATATATATATATACCAGGTCGAATGCTCATTAACATTAACAGAGATAGCGTAAATATAATATTCAAATTCAGGAGGGATGTCCCTTTGACTCTATGTCATAGGTTGTAAATCTATATTTGTATATGTCTGAGTATTTGGGTGTCGATGCTGAGGGGAAATGATTTAGCTAAGTTTTAGAGAGCGACCCTTCCATAATAAACATACACACACACACACATATATATATATATTTCTGAGGTTGATGGGCCACTTTATGTGCCAATACTGAGATGTTGGTCTGGTAATAGACCTGATCCAGTTGGATATTTGGTGGCCACTCGCCTATTCCACTTGGGGCCGCACCATTGTCTCTCATTTTTTTAGTTTCATCACAACTTACTATTTTAAACTTCTGGAGCTGTTTTGAGGCCCTAAATGACATTTTTTTGGGAAATACAGGAGAAAAATGTGTCCATGAACTAATGTTTCTCACATCAAAAGTTGTATTCATCGGATATATCTTTCTAACGAGGTATGGTGTGCGTCAAATGGATATCGTATGCCAAAGTTATGTCCCCAGAAAGTTGAAACACAAATTTACCCAAACGGGGCCCATATTTTTGGCGCTTCATCTCCTAGGGTTAGGGTTTTGGATGTTTAGCATTTTCCATTGTTTCTAAACAATAAATAGGCCCTTGAGCCTCATTGTAACACAGTTTAGAGGCTTGTAGCCACCACATCTCTTCTCAGAGATAAGCTACCAATGCCCCAGCTAGTTTATTTCCATTTTTTCTGGAAGGAAATTTCAGTTCTTTGATATTAATGAAATAAAGTGTTATTTCCACTACATCTTTGTATTTATGGTTATATGCGTATTCTATTGTGTTCTTTCATAAATCTGGATCAGTGGTATCAGAGCGGTCTAATTTTTCTCAATCCTTCTTTGCATGTCCCCAACAAGGTCAAGGTATAAGGAGTTAGGGCTCTATCTGGTTGAACCTTTTCAAGATCAACCTCGCAAACCCCGACGACCACCAATGGGGGATGAAAAGAAAGATGAGGGAGTAGGAGATCCTATGAAAATAATGCTCAAGGAGGCCCTCAAAAAACAAAGGAATGCATTGATGGATAACTTTTCCCAAATCCTTCAATGACAGCCCACCAGCGGCGCATCTGCATCCAACAGCCACTGGAGGTGAGACACCCTTTAAGGTACAAGTAAAATTTGAAATTCCCATATTTGAGGGTCAAATAGATGCAGATGTTGTAGATATATGGTTGAATCTATTATAAAGATATTTCTCGGTTCATGAATTTTCTGACCGAGACAAGATTATTTTTGCACTACTCAAAGCTACCCCCCATGTCAAAGACTGGTGGGAAACCTACTGTGAGATAATGGACAAGACATAACCCTCTCTTTTCTCAATCTTACCAACTTCGAATTATTTCTAATATGCCATAAAGGAACAATACTATCCCATGGGGAGACATGAGGACAATTACATACAATAGACCACGTTGCAACAACAAAGGGATCAAGATGTGCATGAGTTGATGAATTAGTTCCATACACTGCACACAAATTTAGGTATCAAATATTTTAAGAAACATTTGGTGCTAAAGTATCGCATTTTTTTGCACAGATACATTCAAGAGGAAATGGAGTTCCTCAACATCTCCTTGCTTGGTACGACATACCGGTATGCTGCCAAGATTGAGCATAAATTCAAAAAGAAGAAGTGAGACTTTGGATCTTCGAATAAAAAGTAAGGGAAAGTAGCCCCCAAACCATAGAACAAAGGAAAAATACAAGGCATGGCATCCCAAGACAACCTGTCAAAGCTGCAAGCAAATAACAACACCGCGAAGCGAAAGAAGGACACCGGAAAGTGGTGTGAGTTCCATAAGAGCTCCACTCTCAACACAACTGAGTGTCGGGCGAAGTAGTCGTTGGTGGTCGAGATAAGGGCTTATAAATTAGAACTCTAAATCAAAACCTAAAAAGGGGAATGACAAAGGGAAACATATTATTGATGCGGATCCCAATTCCGCTGTTGCCACTGCAAAGATCCAAAAGGAGGAATCGGAAGATCTAGAGGAAGAGGAGTGTCTCTTCCACTCCCAAATGTGGGTAAAGGGTGCCCCGCTACAGTTCATTGTCGATAATGAGAGCCAAAAGAACCTCATTTCAGCAAATGTCGTGAAGTGGTTGGGCTTGCCAACCATAGCACACCCATAACCATACATCATCAGGTGGCTTCACCAAGGACGGCATCTCCGCGTCAGCCAACAGTGCCACATTCCCTACAACATCAAGCCCTTAATGGATGAGGTATTATGTGACATTACTCCTCTTGATGTTTCTGATGTATTATTATGCTAACCATACTTGTGGAAGCGACATGTTATGTATGAGTCTCGGCCTCCCGCTGTTATTGTTACTTTGAGAAATAAGTTGTACATGATACCAGAGGTGCCTCCACCTGTCGCTACCTCTTTGGTTACTGAAAAACAATGCAGTAAGCTCATTTCAAAAACCAAGATATTTGTTTTCCTGATGATCTGCCCCCAGGGCAAGAAGAAGACTCTGGCCACCACCTCGAGACAGGGCTCCTGTGCATGAAAACAACAAATTGACAAGGTTGTGGAGGAGTAAAAGGATCTCTTCACCTCACCCACAAGGGTGCCTCTTCACTTTCAGGTTAAGCACCCTATTGATCTGACCCCAGGTGCGCCGCTACTCAGTGTACCAATCTATCAGCACTGTGTTCTAGAGAACGATGAAATAAAGAGGCAAATTTAGGCACTGCTATAGAAAGGTCACATCTGTCTGAGTTCATAACCCTGTGGGAGACCGATCGTGTTGGTACAGAAGAAGGATGGGACTTGGAGACTCTGTATTGACTATCGAGCGCTGAACAAGATCATTTTTCGGAATAGGTACCTAATCCCATGGATTCAGAACTTTTTAGACCAACTCAAAGGGGTGAAATATTTCAGCAAGATTGACTTGAAGTCTGGGTATCACCAGGTAAAAATCGAACCCTCCAATGTGTGGAAGACTACCTTCAAATCCAAGGAGGGCCTTTTCGAATGGTTGGTCATGCCTTTTGGGTTAGCGAATGCTCCAACAACCTTCATGAGGTTGATGGATGACATCTTTTAGCCATTCACCAACTCATTTGTAGTGGTGTACTTAGATGACATTCTGATTTTTAGCCAAACTTGGGAAGATCACCTCCACCACATCCAACAAGTCCTCCAAACACTATGGCAACACAAGTTGTGTGCCAATTTGGAGAAGTACACTTTTGGCATGACCCAGGTTCAATATCTCGAATACATTATTGATGAAAGAGGGGTGCATGTGGATCTAACCAAGATCCAATTCATTGAGGATTGACCAGCCCCAACCACTCTAATAGAGCTTCACAACTTTCTAGGTCTTGCTAATTTCTACTGTAGGTTCATGTTCAGATTTTCTCATATCACATGGCCCTTGAGTCAATTCACCAAGGGAGGAGCAAAAGAAAAATTCTTTTGGTGGGAATCTCAACAGAAGGCGTTCGTAGAATTGAAACATCCCCTCTATTCTGCTGCAGTGATCACATTAATAGACTTGCAACAACTAGTTGAGATCGAGACAAGTGCCTCTAACTATGCTATTAGGGTAGTTCTTACTCAACAAGGGCATCTAGTGGCTTATCACAGTGAGAAATTGTCTGACATAGTCCGCAAGTATCCCACTTATGACAAAGAAATGTGTTCCATTGTGCAAGCTTGTCGAAAATGGAAGCATTACATTTTGGGGAAGGAAACAATCATCCACACAAACTACCGACCCCTTTAGTTCCTAAAGACATAAGGGAAGTTGTAGAACGATCACCATCATAAGTGGTCCACATATATGCAACAGTTTCATTTGAACATCAAGTACAAGAAGGGTAGCACCAATAATTTTGCAGACTACCTCAGCCAACAACCGATCGTGGCGCTAACCATCATTCTCAACTCTTGTGGGCATGAGACTTCTAATTGGCCTCTTCTTTATAAGAGCGATCTAGAATTTGGCCACACATACAAGGCACTCTTGGGGGGGTAAGCAAGTTCCAAATTTTCACCTCCAAGATGCACTGTTATGTCACCTAGGACACCTTTGTGTTCCTTCAAGTGAGCGTGCCGAGATGATATTGGAAGCACACTACAGTCGAGTCCTTGGGCATTGCGAGGTCGAGAAAATAGTGGCAGCACTGTAGAAGTATTTTTATTGGTCTAACCTTTGACAAGATGTTGAGAAGTACATCAGATCCTGCACTGCTTGCATCATCGCCAAATTGACCATTAAGAAGAGGCCTATATACTCTGCTACCTACCCCTATTCGACCTTGGGAATCCATCTCCATGGATTAGATGTTGGGCCTTCCTTCTACTAAGCATGGAAATGACTGTGTTTTCATGGTCGTCGATAGATTCTTGAAGATGGCCATTATGGCATCCTGCAGGAATAATATCACAGTAGAAGCCACTGCTAAACTCTTCTTTGAATGAGTGTGGGTGCACTTTGGGAACCCAATGTCTATCATCTTAAATTGGTACAGTAGGTTCCTCAACACATTTTTGTCCAGCCTCTAGTCAATGTTGGACCCCAAGCTCACCAAGTTCACAACTTTCCATCCCCAAACTGATGTCCAGACAGAGGTCATAAACATGATGATTACACACATTCTACCCATGTACAATTCAAAGCATCCATGCACATGGGATGAGAGCCTCCCCTATGTACAACAAAATTATAACTGAGCTCTCAACAACTCAACCAGCCACATCCCCTTTCAGGTGGGCTTGGGATTCCAGCCACTATGTCTAATTGACGTAGTCATGCCATTTGTGGCTACTCAGGCCAATTCAGCTCATGTCCAGTTTGAAGCCAACACAGTGAACAATTTTATTGAGCACATTCAGCACATCCACCAATAGGTTCATGACATATTGGATAGAGCCATTGTTAAGTACAAGCAACGACATGATCAACATAGGGTTCCATACAACTTCCAGGTGGGTGAAAAAGTGTGGCTACATTTGCAAAAGGAGTGCCTCATTGGACCCCATCGCAAGCTTCGCCCGCTTCAATATGGGTCGTACACCATCACCAAGGCTATACGAAACAATGCCTTTGAGCTCAGTATTCCACCATTCCTTGGTCTCCACTGAGTATTGGATGTGGACCGCCTTCATCCCTACTTCCATACAACTTCAAGGTGGGTGAAAAAGTGTGGCTACATTTTGAAAAGGAGTGCCTCATTGGACCCCATCACAAGCTTTGCGCACTTCAATATGGGTCATACACCATCACCAAGGCTATACGAAACAATGCCTTTGAGCTCAGTATTCCACCATTCCTTGGTCTCCACCGAGTATTAAATGTGGACCGCCTTCATCCCTACTTCCCCCCTCTACTGGACACCTCTGACATTGCATAACAACTCACATCAACAGAGTTAAACCCAAACTACATGGAACAGGCCACCACAGATTATATCATGGGCATAAAAATAAATAACAGATGCCAACAGAGGATCCAATTGTATCGAGTTGTCAAATCTAGCCAACTCCTACACCAAGCCAAGTGTTTCACTACGGACCAAGTTCAGCAGAAGTTTCCTCATCTCATGGTGGAACTCAACGCAATGGGGACCATTGATTCCTAATGGAGGAGGAATGATCCAGGTGGATACTAGGGGTCATCTACCTATTCCTCTTGGGGCCCCATCATTGTGTCTTTGAATTTTTTAGTTTTGGCACAACTTACTATTTTTAGCACTTTTTCGGGCCTTGAACTTCCAAAGCCATTTTGAGGCCCTAAACAACATTTTTTGGGAAAAACAAGAGAAAAATGCGTCCATGAACCAATTTTTCTGACATTAAAATTTGTATTCCCCAGATAGATCTTTCTAACGAGGTATGGTGCACGTCAAACAGAGATCGTATGCCAAAGTTACATCCCCGAGAAGTTGAAACACCAATTTACCCAAACGGGGCCCATAGTTTTGGCACTTCATCTCCTAGGGTTATGGTTTTGAATGTTTAGCGATTTACATTGTTTCTAAATAATAAATAGGCCCTTGAGCCTCATTGTAACACAGTTCAGAGGCCTTTAGCCGCCACATATCTTCTTAGAGATAAGCTACCAGTGCCCTAACTAGTTTATTTCCATTTTGTCTCTAAGAAAATTTTAGTTCTTTGATATTAATGAAATGAAGTATTCATTGCATATTTTTATTTATGGTTATATGTATATTCTTTTGTGTTCCTGCATAAATCTGGATCAGGACCACTATAATTCCCATCTAGGGACCTTAGCGTCTGAGTACCTTGGGAAATCCCAAACGTGTGCAATGAGTTTTGGGCGAGAGATGGAGGCCTAGACATAAAGAAAGTATGGAAAGAAATGAAAAAGATGTTCTCTTACACCTCAGGAGCTAGTAAGCAAATAAAATGTCAAAATTTCTATAATGTGAAATCACATTTTTTCACAAGCGCCAAAGCCTAGTTGGATGCAAGCCACATAGTATGATACCATGGAATCAGTGGTTACATGGAAGCCAAGAGGATTTCCAATTGGAATTTTCCAATGACCTTTGGGTGGGGCAGGTGACCTATGACTAGATGGCACACGACACTCTGAGAGGAGGCAACATGGATAGGGTGACCTCAATGTGATGTAATCATGGCACTAATGTCATCTCGGCTGTTCAACGGGGCTGGAAATGAGAAATTGGCTAGGTTCTATCCCAAGAAGAATAAATTTTCCCATTATTTACATTGAAATTTATCATTAAGTCTTTCCCCCTTGGCAGTTAAATGAAAAGGTCAAGATTTTTATCTCCTAAGACAGAGAAATTTCCAAGTAAGAGATGAAAAACTTGTTGTCTTAATGTTGATGTCACGACAATTTTGTGAATCACAGTGCACATGAAAAGGGGTGAGGTTTTTATGTCATGAGATAGGAAAAAAGTCTTCTAGTGCATGATAACTTTATCGTCATGCCTCGGAATTTTTTCCTAAAGTGAATAGAAAAATGGCCATTATATCACACTAAGGATGAGGGGATGATATGGGATGCCACATGGGCATCATGTGGGGACCATGTGTACTGATGTGGAACCACTCAAGTGATGACATGGTAGTGAGATGGGATGCAACATGGGCATCATGTGGTTATTTTCCTATGTTGGGCCATAAAAACCTCACCCATTTTCAACAAGAAAATTAAAGAAATGAACATGTAAGGGATAAAACTATAAAATATGATCACGTGATCCATAAAAAAGTAAAAAATAAAACTTGTGTGTCACTGTCATTAAAGCTAAAAATAGTTTTCAAGAACTCTCTATATATTATTCCTCATAAACCTCCTCTACATACCACCAAGTCAATATCCATATTTTATTCTCCTTTTCAATATATTATTTTCTTACTCTTATTTCTCTAGAATCCATGAACATATATTGGTCTTAGTTCTCTAGAATCCATGACCATATATAAAGTACTTTAAAATATGGATAACATTGGTCTTCTTTAAATATCTCTTTAACTTTAATTAATAAATTTACATTATGTTAATATAAACTTGTAGCAAAGACTTACTCTACCTAACATACATAAAATCTTGGACATGCTTTAATAATGAGACTTGGGATATTAAATTTAATTGTAATATTCCATTATGTGGCTAGGGCCTTGAGGCTTCCAATTTAAAATAATCATAACATTCTTAATACTCATCATAATTTGTCTTGAAAAGACACAATCTATACTTCTTAGAGTGTATTAATTATAATTTCATGATATTTATAATAATACTGAGTAGAAACTACTTTGTTTATAATGACCTTGATCTAATCTCACTCTAATAAAAAGGCCTATATAAAAGCTAGCAACAAATTTACTTTCCCAAGAAAAAGAAGTACCTCTTGACCAAATTACCCAATAAAGGAATGTGATGTCACTTGTAATTTCTTTTTTCCCTGAACATAAATAAAAATCATATGGTATAATAATGATTATGTAAATAAACTCACATTTGTTTTATTATTATAGAGATGAACCTTGCAAATGACACTACAACATAAAGGGGGGTTTTAAGACAAAATTTAAGACAATTTTTGGGTAAATTGTCTTAATTTAAGACAAAAGAAAACTTGTGTATTGTCTTAAATATTTTCTTTAAGCGGGTGTCTCAAATTAAATCATCTTAAAATTAAATTGTCTTAAAATTTTGTCTCTATAAAGAAAATATATAACACAATCATTTTTGTCTCTCCAAAGACAATAGTTGTAATTAAAGACATATTGTCTTTATGGGGACAATGTATTTAATCTTATCTATTGTCTTTGTAGAGACGATATAAAACAATGAATCTAGAAAAATATCTCACCATTAAAATAAATCAATATAAAAAAATTAATTAAAAAAATCAACGATATCATTGAATAATTCATGTTAGGGTATAGTGGAATCGAACCACCAACCTCCTGCATGGCAGGTGATCTTCCAATGAGCTCGCACCCTTTAAAGAATTATGTGAGGAGTTATGGAAGTCCTTGAAATTGTATAATAGGCATTGATTTTTAAAAAATGTTCAACACATAATGGCATAATCCTTGTGAAATATATAATCATGCAAGACCTTCTGTTTAACTTAATAAAAAATAACTCAATGGATTTAGCTCACTGTGACACCCTTGTAGCTTGACTTGCACAAAAAGCTAATAATAAACATTAATCTACAAACAAGTTAACCTAACTATACAAAGAAAATTAACTAGAATTAGCACAAGAAATATAACCACCACCCAAAGAGCTACACCAGCTTGCTAGTAGGAACTGATGACACATATGATGTACAAAACAAGCCATGACTGCATCGTCAACTCATTCAAGAGAGATTGGGCACTCTCCTCATTTACCATTACTAATTTATCTGACCACTTCTTCAATGTAAGCTTTTGAAGGTACAGAACTAGAATATCCTTTAACACACATTTGGTTTCCTAAAATAAAATGCCTTGCCCGCTTATACATATCAGATAAATGTTGTGTATCACCCCAATTGTTGATAAAGTGGAAATTGGAACAAATTCCATGCCATCATATTTGAATTATAACATTGTTGTGTATCACCCCAACTGTTATCATTGTGCATCACCCCAATTGTTGATAACTTAGCAATTAGAAAAAATTCTAACATATCACTGCTCAAAACACAAAAAACTCTTGATCTTTGGAGCTCAACATAATGTAAACATGATAAATCTTGGCAAAGTTTGAAATCAATGATTAAAAGGCCAAATCTCTAATTTTGTCCACAAGAAGATGAAACAAACCACGTCGTGGTTTGAATTCCAAGAAATCATTACCATAGAGGAAGCCTTAAGAGAGATGGAAAAATGAAGCTTAGGAAAAATCATGGGCAGTAGACAAAGAATGGAGGACTCACAAAGAATTCTATTCAAAACTAGAGGACAAAAAGGATTTTGAGCCCTTCCATGGTGAACAAAGATCATCTCTGAACCAAAGTCACAATATGAAAAATACCACCAATAGGTAAGAATACACAAAATATTTGATAGAAAGTGTAGAGCTCTTATTTTTCACAATCCCTGAGCATAAATCTTGGTTTTCCCATTTGTGTTTCCAAGGTAATCTTAGCTGTTCACGGAGTATTTAATTGTTGTGTGGTTGTACTAATTAAATCACTGGCTATTTGAAAGTGCATGCCTGTGAATCATTTTCATTCTTGTTAAATTGCATGGTGGTCGAATTCTAGCAGTAACTGCATTTCCAATGATCCAAAAGTGCAATTTCCAGATCACTAGTTAAAGATATGCAATAGCGATAAGGTGACATCGAGTGGAACAATAAAAAAATAGACAAATTCTAACCAAATTTACCTAACCCATGTCAAAACCATTTTTAATCCAATATTATCAAGTACAAGACATTTATACTCCAGCCTGATTTAATAAAGTTCTATAAATTTGGGATTTGAGTTGTAATCAACTTTAAATTCCTTGTTTTCAGGTAGTACAATCACAATTACAAGTGCATCATTTAATTAGATTACATAATATTTTGAGCCCATAAAAAAAATGGTGAACCTGAAATGTTTTGTCCATAATGTATAAATCTTAGGATTTTCATGCATCATGCCATGTTTCATAATAGGATGCAACCATATTATGTAGAATCTCATCTTGGATAACATCAAGAAGATTTGGGCCAATGGAATCTTGATTATTACTGTCAGTGTGCCAGTAATTAAAATGAAACACCATATTAAGCACAATTTGGACACTTTTGCAGTAATGAAATTTAGAAGTGACTATCATGATGAGGGAGGGAAAATTCATTCAAAGGTTGGACTTTGATTTGAAGTGAGTAGATTTGAAAAGGTGACCACGCAAAGTTTGTTGACTGAATTGAACTAAGCTATTCAATGTAGACAACAAAACACTGTTTGACTTTGTGGACATCTTCCACCATTATGCTGATAATTGTCCTCAGATGTGAATAGTTTAATTATTAAAGCATTTGAGTTCATTACATCCAGTGGAGATGATTATTTGAATGTTGGTTCTCAGGGGGACTTCAGCATTTTAAGTCGTTGAAATGGGGTCATCAGATTGATTCGTTGGGACCATTGATTCGATCTAGCTAGGATTCATAATATTCTAATAAAGCACGCCCATATTATTTGAATACAAAGACTTTTAAACAGTGATTCCATTTCAATAGATCCATGAAAAGGTGCCTTTGAGTCTGATAAATATCAAACACTATGCAGTTTAGACAACCCATCTGAAATTTTCTCGTTGTTCAGCCGTAGTTATTTGCATAGTCCAATGCCATAAGTTAATATGCTGGGAAGAGAATTCACAGAGCGAACGCGGAATTTCCATATTTTTATTTTTCTAGCAAGACACCAAAACCTGAATTTGGCATCAGCATATTGAAATGCCCAAACCCTTCATGGGGCTTGCTGCTCATGTCTCACCTAGGGCTAGAAATGTGCCTAAGAGAGGCCACATTAATCTGAGAAGTCCTCCAAGCTTAGGGAGCTCAAGATGCTCAGTTAGTTCAGGGAACTCAAATTCTAGATACCACTTCCTTAGGTTGGCACAATCCTTTTACATGTCTCAAAAGAGGGATTCTCCTCTCAAAGCCATGAATTATGCGTTAAAGGAAATTGATTGTTTTGAGAAAACTAGCAATGGAAATGTAAGGCTTGAGCTTGTAATGAGCCTTTATCTCTTGGTTTCAACTAAGTGTAGGCTTGGGCAATATGAAGAAGGCATTTGAATATTGAAAAAGGCACTGGCTATGTACATCCCTGAGATGGGTTCTGAGATGGCTTTTGGAGCATTTGCAGGGCATATGCAGCTTGGGGATACTTACTATATGTTGGGTAAATATGAGAATGCCTTGATATCCTACCATGAAGGCCTCAGAATTTAGAAGTAGGATCTGGGAGATAAGGATCATTGAGTTGCTGATACTTGCTGGTATATAGCAGAGTCTCATCTACAGGTGAGAATTCCCTTGAAAGAATGAATGATATTTCGAGCTTCAAGTTTAATTTCTTATACCTATTAGGAACCATATGTGTACCGATATTTCTTGATAAATTTCTTATTATTCAGTAGATATCTGAGTATTCTCAGGTTAGATTTTTTAGGACCGAGTTTAGGAAGGTCAGGTAAGTTCCCTTAACTACCCTACATGTGCCATGAGGCATTTGTAGTGTATGGAAGGACGTAAACTGTACCAAGTCAGGGGTATAGCTCATAGTTCTGCTCAGGTCATAGGGATAATAAAACCCTTACTGTGTTGGTCATGCAATACCAAGCTCATGCAGAGCTAACTTCATGTAAGGCAGGACCTTATTTGATTAGAGCTTTATCTACCATTTCTTCCGCAGTGTGTGTTGGGAAAAATACTGAGAGGGGGGGGGGGGTGAATCAGTATTTAGTGCAGACAATAAAACTTTTTACTTTTTCCTTTCTAAAAACCCATACGCTACTTTCCTAAAGCCAACTCGTGTATGTCTAGAGATCTAATTATGCATTTAATTCTTAACTTAGATCATTGCATTATTCATTCATCAGATGTTTTAGAAAACAATAAACAGGTGCAGAATAATCATCACACATAAGCAACACACATGAACACCAGGATTTTAGGTGGAAACCCAATTCGAGAGAAAACCACCACTGGCGTCGTCTCAGTCTTCAATATTTATTACAAAGAAAACTTCTTACAACCATGTACTGGTGCAGACTCATACCAGCATGCAGGCACGCACCTGCAGAAGGCTACAACCTTCTCTCGTTTACCATCCTCTCCTGGAAGAGAGCTACAACCCCCTGTACTCATTTACAAGCCTCTCCTAGAAGGGATTTACGACCCCCTACTCTCGTTTACCAGCCTCTCCTGGAAGGGAGCTACAACCCGCTGACTGAAGGCTTCGACCTTCAGCACCACTGCAGACCACGTTTCATCAATTTTCAAACTGGATCAAATAGCTTCAATACAACCCTTCACTTATCAACAATCATACTTTGCCCATTGCTTCCAACAGAACAATGAAACCACTGTAATCAGAATATCAGAGAAAACCCAAACTTCAGAATAGATATGCAGAATCACATTCAACCTTGAGAAGCTATAAGTTTAGATACCATACGCTCCTTTGTTTAAACAAATCCGCGTATACACGCGCTTTTCATGAAACTAACCCGCGTATACATCTGTGCATTTTTCAGAACAACCCTAACTTCCCATATGTGCCTTTGTTTAAACAGATCCGCGTATACACGCGCTTTTTATGAAATGAACCTGCGTATAGATTTATAAAAGATAAACTTTGCATAACAGACTAGATCTATGAACTCACCCAGATTTCTTCAATTTCTTCAACAGATTTGCACCAGGTCTTCAATACTTCTTTTCAGATCACCCTAGAGATTCATCATTTCCAGATCTAGATATTTTGAACCTTCATCATATTCGTAGGTGCATCATAGATTCAGATCTATCGATTAAGAACAAAGTTAAACCATACAGATAAAATTCAGAGTGAAGTATTCATTTAAAGCCCAGGCGCATGCACACCTTTGCACAATGATCTTCTTCTCCTTATATAGCTTTAGCCTTTATCAATACCATGATTCAAAACCACACCACTTCCTATGGTATTCCTGGACGGGACCAAATAGATAATCAAGTGCTCAATATAATGGGTCAATACCATGGTAACACCCCTTGGTATTCTAAATTTGGAGTGCAAAAGGGCATACACGACTTGGCATGTACTTTTCCGCGTGCATATGCTACTTCTCCTAAACAAACCCACGTATGCATTGTGTCACACACTTTTCATCATTGATCTGGCCCTTACTGATATTTCTTTCTCTGGTACTTCTGAGCTACTTGTAGAACATTAGATTTACATCATTAATAAACTCATCAAGCATCAAGAACAACTTTATTAAGTAGGTTGCCATCATCTTCATCAAGTGGTTTGCCATCAAGGACAACACTCTGCATCATATTTCCAACAATCTCCCCCTTTGGACTTGATGGCAACCATGATGGTGTTTGTGATGGTGTTTGATCACCACAACAGATAGATACATTAAGCATAATTATATTCTCCCCTATTCAAACACCATTTCACTCTCCCCCTTTGTCATTAAGAGCAAAGGGCAAATCAAAACCAACACAAGGTTGTTTGCTCCTCATGCAGATAGAAGAGTGATGTAGATCTGATGTGCATGGAAGTTACCATGCTCCCCCTAAGTTCATGCTGAATCTTCAAACATATTTTTCAATGAAGTATATGACTCTATGACCTTCCTATCAACAAGTACTCATACTTACATCAAAGATCCAACCAAGTAGATTTACATATGAGACTCAAGTACCCAACCAAGTGGGTTTACACAATTTGACTCAACGACCCAACCACGTGGGTTTAAAAATTTGAACAATACTGAATATTACAATTTTACATCATAGGTCTCATCATGACCTTTTCATCAAATTACAAATATGATTTTTATGACCACTACCAAAAAGACCTCAAGGAAGATCATATTTCAGAACCATCATAATGCCAACAATTCATTATGCTCAGCAAGGCTAATGCTTCCCCTGAAACTGTGCATCCAATGCATCCTTTCCATATGACCAAAGCTCCCCCTTTGCTTGTGCATCCTGAACACTTTCAACAGCAAATCATCAAGGCATCTTCACCCAATAGAGAAAAAAATAGAAATGTAAGAGCTGAAATACCACTAGAGACTCCAAACCACATCAGAGATGCTAAACAACACGACAGCTTGTGCTGAAGAAATGCTGACCCAGAAAAATTGTCAGCAACCACTCATACGCGGTTTTCTGTGTATGAACTCACGTATATATGCGACTGTCTTTTAGGAAACCCACGTATCCAATTTAATCTTCTGAATTTAAGCAGCTTTTTTCTTTTGACTGGTAGAGACTACTCCCAGCTTCTATCTTAGATATTCAAATGCTTCCCTGGGCAGAGGTTTGGTAAAGATATCAGCAACTTTCTCTTTGGAGGGAACATACTCCAACTTCACCTTTTGTTCAGGCACTTGTTCATGTAAGAAGTGATACTTGATGGGAATGTGCTTGGTCTTTGAATGCATAATAGGATTCTTTGAGAAACTGATGGCACTTGTATTATCACACATAATGGAGATAGGAGGTGCACATTTGATTTGAAAATCTTGTAAGGTTTGCATCATCCAAAGGAGTTGAGTGCAACAAGATGTGGAAGCCACATATTCTTCTTCTGCTGTAGATAAGGCAATAGAATTTTGCTTCTTGCTGAACCAAGATACTAACCGGGGTCCCATATAGAATGCACCACCACTAGTTCTTTTCCGATCATCAACATTTCCAGCCCAATCTGCATCAGTGTAAGCATGAAGAGTAAGATCAACATTCTTTGGATACCATAGTCCAAAGTCTTGAGTTCCTTGTAGATATTTGAATATTCTTTTGACAACCTGAAGGTGAGACTCTTTTGGATTAGCTTGGAATCGTCCAACAATCCCAACTGCATGCATAATGTCTGGTCTAGTCCCAGTGAGATAAAGTAGGCTTCCTATCATTGATCTGTATTCTGGTTGATTCACCGCGGGAGAATCATCATGAGAATTGAGATTACATCCGGTTATCATTGGTGTAATTACAGGTTTGCATTCTTCCATGCCATACTTCTTCAGAATTTGCTTAAGATATTTTTCTTGTGATAAGAATATACCATCTGTAGTTTGATGCACTTGCAAGCCAAGAAATAATGTTAGTTCTCCAAGTAAGGACATTTCAAATTCGTGCTGCATGACAGAAGCAAATTTCCGACTCATAGATTCTTCATTACTCCCAAAAATGATATCATCAACATATACAACCACAATCAATAGTTTATCATTTTCAACTTTTGTGTATAAGTTGCTATCAGCAGACCCCTTTGAAAATCCTTGTTGATGAAGATATTTGTCAAGATGATAATACCATGCCCTTGGAGCTTGTTTGAGACCATATAGAGCCTTTTTAAGTCTACAAACAGGATTTTAATCATTTCCCAAAATGAATCCTTCTGGTTGTTATATATAAACTTCTTCTTCTAGATCACGATTGAGAAATGCAGATTTAACATCCATTTGATAAACTTTGATTTGTTGAAAACTTGAGCAAGCAAGAAACATTCTTATGGCTTCAATTCTAGCTACAGGAGCAAAATTTTCTTCAAAGTATATACCTTCTTGTTGAGTATACCCCTTGCAAACCAGTCTAGCTTTGTTTCTTATAACATCCCCATTCTCATTTAACTTGTTCTTGAATATCCATTTAGTTCCAATGAGATTTTTATCATGTGGTCTTGGTACCAATTCCCAAGTGTGATTCTTTTCAATTTGATCAAGCTCTTCATTCATGGCTTGAATCCAACATTCATCTTTGCTGGCTTGATTGACATTGTGTGGTTCAATCGTGGATAGAAATGCCAGATAGCTAGAAGATCCCACAAGAGTCCTCCTTGTTTGTACACCTGATTCCTTGTCTCCCAAAATTTGAGATTCAGGATGATTCTTTTGGACATATCTGGATGGAGCCTTTTCAGATAAATCATCTTCAGGTTCTTCATTGGATCCACTGTCTATTTCATTTCTATTTGATGTAGAAGGAAAAAAGTCACCATCATCTTCTTCTGTTGTTTGTTTTTCTTCTTTAGGGGCTGCAGGAGACTCATCAATAACAACATCAATACATTCAACAATATTTCGAAGCCTTTTATTGTAACATTTGTATGCTCTGCTTGTAGATGAGTAACCAAGAAGTATTCCTTCATCTGATCTAGGTTCAAACTTGCCAAGATTTTCATCATTATTTTTGATAAAGAATTTACTTCCAAAAACTCTAAAATGCTTCACAGAGGGAGAATTACCATACCAGAGTTCATATGGAGTTTTGTCACTATTTACACAAACATGTGCCTTGTTGAGAATGTTTACCGCTGTATGTGCTGCTTCTCCCCAAAATGTGTCAGGTGTTCCAGAATCATCAAGCATAGCTCTAGCCATTTGTTGAACTGTTCTATTCATTCTTTCTGCTACGCCATTTTGTTGTGGAGTTCCAACTACAGAAAATTGTCTTTTTATGCCATGTTGTTCACAAAATTCAAGGAATTCATTTGAAGTATATTCTCCTCCTCAATCAGATCTAAGACATTTGAGTTTTAGATCTACTTCATTTTCAACCAGAGCCTTGAAGATCTGAAATTTCTCAAATGCTTCATCTTTGTGCTTTAGCAACCCAATCCAACACATTCTAGAGAAATCATCAATAAATAAGATATGGTATTGTTCACCAAGAGGTGAATTTTTCCTCATATGTCCACATATGTCAGTATGAATGAGTTCAAGAGGCCTACTTGATGATCCTTCCTTGGCATTAAATTACACTCAGGTCTGCTTGCCAAATTGGCAAGATTTGCATATGATACTTTCAGGTAGAGTAATATTGGGAAGACCACGAACAACATTAAGTCTGCTTGATTTGTTGATTTGAGAGAAGCTTAGATGCCCCAACCTTCTATGCCATAGCCAGTTTTCTGAAGATTTACTCAAGTAACATTGTTCTTTGCAGTTCTTCAATACATACAGGTTGCTTGGAGTTCTTTTCCCTTTTATAATTGTTTTACCTGTATCAAGATCACGAACCACACATTCTTTTGAACTAAAGACAACTTCAGTTCCTTGATCACACATTTGACTTACACTTAGTAGGTTATGCCTTAAGCCATCCACATACATGACATCATTAGCCTTCACCTTTTCCTTTAGAAACACAGACCCTTTTCCTTTAATTACAGCAGGATTATCATTTCCAAATGTAACTTTATTTTCCTTTTCTAGAGCACTATATGCAAGAATTTTTTGTTTGTCACCTGTCATGTGTCTTGAGCATCCACTATCAATGTACCATTGATTTTCTTCACCTTCTGCGAATAATTCTATGCCACAATTTTCAACCTGTAATTCCTTCTTTTTCCATACTTTGGATCTTGAAGGAAAATGCTCTTTTGGCTGAACTTTGCTCCTGCATTCAGATTCTTCATGCCCAAAGTTATTGCAGTAAGAACATTCAACTTCATTTAGAAGAGGAGAAAATTTGTTATAGGTATTCTTCTCAAATTCAATCCTTTTATTTCTTGCTTCTCTAGTCATGATAGTTTTATATGCAACACATTGAACAGCTTTATGACCAAAATTGTGACATGAGAAACATTGTCCATTGAAGAAGAAATTTCTGCGATCATGAAATCTTCTACTTGGATTTACCTGTTGATTGGTGTTTCTTTGAGATATATTCCTGTTAGTATTCTTTTAATTGAGATGATCATGCTTTACCTGCAATGATTCTTTATTCCCTTGCTGAGTGGCAGAATTTTGTAAACCAGCTGTAACTGCTTTTAGATAATTTGGTGCTGAAGTTTGAGAGGATTCTCCGGTATATCCAAGACCTGTTTTTATAAGAGGAGAACTTTGTACCTTGATAATCTCATCTAAGGTTTCAGATCCTTTAGAAAATCTAAGATTCAAAGTTTTTACTTTCTCAGAATATTTTCTTAGACTTACCACTTCACATTCTAATTTCTCAATGTGTTTCTTTGCTTCTTCAACCTGCTTTTCCAGAGTCTCTATGGTTATTTTCCTTTCTTCTAAGATTATTTTACTTTCTTTCAAGCATATTTTGAGTTGATTGTTTTCTTCAAGAAAATCATTGTCCTCTAGAGCATCCACAAAAATATCCTTTTCTTCTCTAGATTCAAATGCCATGAGAAGTCTAAGATCTTGTTCACATTCTTCTTCACTATCAGATAGCCCATCACTGTCTTCATGAATATAATAACTTTTTCTAGTGTTAAACCGGTTCTTATTCCTTCTTGCTACTTCCTTCCCTTTTGCAGGTGTTTCTTTATGAGGACACTTAGCAGCATAATGACCAATTCTTCCACACTCAAAACATTTGAAAGGAAGCTTACCTCTGAATCATCCTGTGCCAAGTTGGAGTTTCTTTACAAAATTCGCCTCATCTTCTTCTGAGATATATCCTGATCCTTCTGGTTCTTGTACTTCTTTCCCTTTTGTAGAAGCTCTGAAGACAGTCTATTTGACTTCATATGGTTCTCCTCTTCTCATTTTATATGCGGTTAGTATGCCATGAAGTTGTACCATAGTAAGATTTTGAAGATCCTATTTTTCTTCAAGAGCAGAAACTTTTGACTCAAATTTTGTTGTTAGTGATCTTAAAATTTTCTCAACCAGAGTAGATTCGGTTATTGTTTCTCCCAGCTTTTTCATACGATTTACAACATCATCAACACGTAAAAAGAAACTGGCAATACTCTCATCACTATGCATCTTCAAATTTTCATATTCAATTCTGAGAGTTTGGAGTTTTGCACTTTTTACCTTTGCATCACCTTCATAACTTAGAATGATTTTGTCCCACAGTTCCTTTGCTATATTTAGCTGCATAACTTTGACAAATTCAGATTCAGTCAAACTTCCTATTATAGCATTGACTGCCTTTGCATTTGATTCATAATTCTTCTTTTCATTCGGATTTGTTGGTATTGTAGCTGGATATTGATATCCTTGTACAACAATGGCCCATACATTTATTCCTATAGACTGAAGATAGGACCTCATCCTTGTTTTCTAGAAGATTAAATTGCTTCCATTAAAGACCGGAGGCTTGATAGATGTTGTTCCATCTTTATTGCTCATCCTGCTTGATCTTCCTTCTAGCGGCTAAGCTTTTTCAGAAGGACTTGCTCTGATACCAATTGTTTGGAAAAATATTGAGAGGGGGGGGAGGGTGAATCAGTATTCAGTGCAGACAATAAAAATTTTTACTTTTTCCTTTCTAAAAACCCATACGCTACTTTCCTGAAGCCAACTCGCATATATACGCGGATATCCTTTATAGAACTCGTGTATGTCCAGAGATCTAATTATTCATTTAATTCTTAACTTAGATCATTGTATTATTCATTCATCAAATGTTTTAGAAAACAGTAAACAGGTGCAGAATAATCATCACACATAAGCAACACACATGAACACCAGGATTTTAGGTGGAAACCCAATTCGGGAGAAAACCACCGTTGCCATCCTCTCAGTCTTCAATATTTATTACAAAGAAAACTTCTTACAACCATGTACTGGCGCAGACTCATACCAGCACGCAGGCACCCACCTACAGAAGGCTACAACCTTCTCTCGTTTACCAGCCTCTCCTGGAAGGGAGCTACAACCCCCTGTACCCGTTTACCAGCCTCTCCTGGAAGGGAGTTACGACCCCTTGCTCTCGTTTACCAGCCTCTCCTGGAAGGGAGCTACAACCCGCTGACTAAAGGCTTCGACCTTCAGCACCACTGCAGACCACGTTTCATCAATTTCAAACTGGATCAAACAACTTCAATACAACTCTTCACTTATCAATAATCATACTTTGCCCATTGCTTCCAACAGAACAGTGAAACCACTGTAATCAGAATATCAGAGATAACCCAAACTTCAGAATAGATATGCAGAATCAAATTCAACCTTTGGCAATTATAAGTTCAGATACCATACGCTCCTTTGTTTAAACAGATCCACGTATACACGCGCTTTTCACGAAACTAACCCGCGTATACATATGTGCATTTTTCAGAACAACCCTAACTTCCCATACGCGCCTTTGTTTAAATAGATCCACGTATACACGTGCTTGTTATGAAATGAACCTGCATATAGATTTATAAAATATAAACTTTGCAGAACAGACTAGATCTATGAACTCACTCAGATTTCTTCAATTTCTTCAACAGATTTGCGCTAGGTCTTCAATACTTCTTTTCAGATCATCCTAGAGATTCATCATTTCTAGATCTAGAGATTTTGGACCTTCATCATATTCATAGGTGCATCATAGATTCAGATCTATCGATTAAGAACAAAGTTAAACCATATAGATAAAATTCAGAGTGAAGTATTCATTTAAAGCCCAGGCACATGCACACCTTTTCACAAGGATCTTCTTCTCCTTATATAGGTTTAGCCTTTATCAATACCATGAGTCAAAACCACACCACTTCCGATGGTATTCCTGGACGAGACCAAATAGATAATCAAGCGCTCAATACAATGGGTCAATACCATGGTAACACCCCTTGGTATTCTAAATTTGGAGCGCAAAAGGGCATACGCGACTTCGCACATACTTTTCTGTGTGCATACGCTACTTCTCCTAAACAAACCCGCATATGCGTTGTGTCACACATGTTTCATCATTGATCTGGCCCTTACTGATATTTCTTTCTCTGGTACTTCTGAGCTACTTGTAGAACATCATATTTAAATCATTAATAAACTCATCAAGCATCAAGAAAAACTTTATTAAGTAGGTTGCCATCATCTTCATCAAGTGGATTGCCATCAAAGACAACACTCTGCATCATATTGCCAATAGTGTGTACCTATCAAGATCTTTGTTCTCATTATGTCTTATGGTTTAATCAGCTTCTGCTCTTTTTCTCTTTTTCCTCAAAAATTGTGGTACTGGTTATACTTGGGAGATGATCAAATTTTACTTCTAACTATTAGTGTTGGAAAGATATCTTGGAGGTTGATGGTTATTATGATGGTTCCTTTTTCATGATTCCACAATACCCGATGGGGTTTTCGGGTTTCTGAATCGACCCAAAACCTTAGAAAATCCCTAAACACACATATCGATTGGAACCGTGAAACTATATTTTGCTGAATTTTTGGTAATGGTTACTAGAAAAGGCATATACAGTGAGATACTTGTACATCTATGGCAGGGCACGCATAGGCAGACTAGTGAATTATTACCATTAACCTTAAGCCCCTGGATTTGTTGGCTCCTTTGGGGGAGGTAATTTGGAGAGAAGACTAGTGAATTATTACCATTCACCTTAAGCCCCTTGATTTGTTGGCTCCTTTTGGGGTGGTAGTTTGGAGAGTGCCCCGGGTTATTGAAATCACTGTAAAAAAAATTGTGAATGGGTAGACCTGATCATGGAAAATTTGTAAGCTTCCAATTTTCAACTTCCAAACCACAATGAGAGAGTAGGTGACTAATAAAAATGAATTTATATTTGAGCTCTCGGCATTTATTTGAGAAATAAATCCCCTTATTTCCCAACTCAAAACCAAATCTAGTTGTTTCTCTGAAAATTATATTTTACGCTACAAAAGCTTCCCATTTTTGTTGTTTTCAATTAGGTGAACGTCCAGTCATTGAGACAAATTGAACTAATTCCATCTATTTCTATGACCCAAAAACAAAGACCTTGGAAAAATACTATGAAGAAAATTCGGTGGACACTATATTCACATAGCCCTATTGTTGTATCTAGGACATGTATCTTCAAGAAAATTTGATAAAAAAATCTAAATTAGGAATTTGGCTTCTGTGATCCACAAAATTTATATAAAAATCTTTCGGTGATAAAAACATCTAATCAAATTTTTTCGACGTGTTTCGAACCAGCCAATGTGGTTCATCATCATCTTGTCCTGATGATGAACCACACTGGCTGGTTCGAAAGGTGTCGACAAAATTTGATTAGATGTGATTATCACCGAAATATTTTTATATAAATTCTAAATTTTTTTGACAAGGGTATCTGTAACCTATTTCTTCAACTCATTAACATTTCTTTTCCAACTACTATTATTACAAATATGCCATATTGCATTTTTTTCTGGCCTTTACTGACTGTGAACTAGCCCTACAGTTGTTGGACAAGTACTAAGTTCCAGTTTCCCGGGAGGAGAAGTATACATATAAAGTGCCATGAAAAAAGCTCAATAAGAACTCTCTCTTGTAACGACATCTTGCCTATTTGATGTGTCATTTACAACTTTATGTATGTAGCAAATTTTGTTGATATACTTGTCTTTTCCTTGGAAAATAAAACTGGCGATTGAATTTTTTTGCACTCAATTGATGTACCATAACAATGTAATTACTATATCTAGATGAGAAATTTATAGCTTTAGATGTGTTTTCTATGTCTTAATTAACTTGAACAATTTCTGGGTTGAACAAGTCATGCAGTTCATAGAGGCAGAGGAGCTATGTAAACATGCCCAAAAGATTCATTCTGAACAATGTGGTGTAGGTTCAGAAGAAGTAGGTTTAGACAGAAAGTTAATGGCTATTATTCTTAGTGGAAATGGTGACCATGAGAAGGCATTGCAAAATTTGGCTCTAGCAAGAGTAGGTTTTTTAGCAAACAGAAAAGATGTTGAGGTGGCATATATAGATGCCAGCACTGGAGACACATATCTTGCTCTGGGTTGCTGTGATGAAGCACTAAGTGCCTATCAAAAAGCTCTTCCAATATTTGAATGGATACATGGGGAATACCACACACGAGTAGGGATATTATTTGTAAGACTTGCTGAACTCTATATGAAAATGGGAAAACTCAAGGAGTCAAAAATTTATTGCGAAAATGCATTGAGGATTTTTGGAAGACGACAAGCAAGCGATCCCCCTAATGAGATTGTAACTGGTTTGACAGAGGTTTCCATATTGTTTGAATCTATGGGTGAATATCAATTTGCAATTAGGTTGTTTCGATGAGCCCTGAAGATTCTGGATAAATTACCCCGACAGCAGAGTGAAATTACTGGGATTGAAGCTCAAATGGGAGTTTTGTTCCACATAATTGGAAAATACAAAGAGGCTTATATGGCATTCAAGAGTACCGTATGCAAGTTCAGATGCGGGGTTTAGAAGAATACCTAGTTCTTGGGAATTATTTTGAATCACATGGGACTTGCTTGTGTAGGCCTCAATGCTTGTGTAGCCTGTCAATTAGTAGAAACCTTGCAAGAGTATATGATGCCTTGGGCAGGTACTTTTATAAGCCCCAAACTTCACTGTCTTTTGGTTAAGGATGCATATCCATATGTAAGAGGTTTCAGGGCCTCCACTTTAGTGTCCCCATGCCATAATAAGCCTATTAACAAGCTACTGGAATGAAAAAATTATGATATTTCCAATGATCCAAAAGTGCAATTGCTAGATCACTAGTTAAAAACACTATTGGTGCTATGTTTAAGTGTTGTGTGCATTTTACCTACCTACCTACAGCTCATTAAAGTAGATTACCCTTTACTCTGTTTGCTTGGTTAGTGCTTGCCACCTAAACTGCTACAACTAAATTTCTCCCTGAACGCACAGTTGGTCAACCTACAACACTAATTATTCATTTATGGCTTTGTAGGTCCACTATATGGGTTTTAATGCAGTGCAATAGCATGCTACAGCTATATACATCCAAGCCAATGCACTTTGGCATACATTATAGCCATCACATGGTGATGTAAATATTTTATAACGATATTGCAATTGGGAAACAATGACTAGAAGGAAAGAAACTTCATACAGCCATTTAAAATTATGTTCATAAATGCATACATGTTGTTCTTTTGTGCTTTGTTGATTAACTACAGCCTGTCCACCCACACAGTGTACATTGATCAATTAACTATAGCCTTCACTCTCCAAACACGTGGAGACAATTAGCTAGCATGATAGATTTATAATTGACTAATTGCACCCTAATTACAATGATATCAATGAGAAGTTGTATCAATAATTGTTATTTTTATTGAACATATTCATATATGATTTTAATGGGCAAAGAAATAGTTGAATGAAGTACTATGATTGCACATTCAAACACAAGGAAGGCATTATTTATTTTTAACACAATAGAATTTGACGTACTTCCTTGGTTGAAAATTTTCCTTGGCACCATAAGCAGGTAAAACAAGAAGGCAAGCCATCGAAACTAGATTTGTAGAAAGTCATTCACACCATGTAATAAATTCACATTGTATAGTTCGATCTCAAATTGTGATTGTGATATGCAAAGACAAAAAAATTTAATTCTGCAAAAAGAAGTGGTCATAAGGCCGGTTAAATATTTATCTTATCGAGTAAGACCTATCAAAATAAAAAACAAAACGAGTTCAGACATTTGCAAGGGATGAAAGAAGCATCATTACTAGTAATAAGAAAAAGTCCAGACTCCAGCTGTTTTAGGAAAACAACACATTTTCCGTTAAAGCATCCAGCTAGAAGGATCAGTACAGTTCCCGGAGTAATGCTGGACTTATATAGTCTCGAAAAGCAGATTTCAAACAAGGATACCAACCATTACTTTGGTAGCAGGATTACCATCATTTGTAATAGTGACACTATGTCCCTTACCTATGGATTGCAAATTTTTTTCCTGCACGGCCTGCCAGGATATAGAAAAGACATAAAATATCAATCCACCCACCCTAAAGATGTTATATTTAAAAAAATAATTCGAAAGGCTTGTGCAGCAGAAATGTTTAGTGTGTGGAATCTTATATTTAAAGTGATTTATTTCACATAAAACTCTGCACCTGTAGCTTTCAAGGTATGGATATTTCATTTTCAAAGCATTGGATGATGCAACATTGGAAATGGGGAAACTATAAAGCATTTACCATCCTAGTGGTCTTTACAAGGTCAGTTACTGCCATGCCATGAACAAACGAAGCCTGCATCAACACGCATCACATAGTTACTTATCAATATGAGTCCTCTTCCCATTAGTGGCCTTCAGAAGTTATAGTGGGAAATGACCATTTTTTTTTCAAGGTCAACAATAAGAATGACTTACTTATGCCATACAAAGAGAACTTCTTTGGCATCCTAAAATGGATTCTATGAGCATCGAGCTGGCCATCACCCGAAATAAGAACAAAATGGGCAATCGGAGGAGACACTTATCATCTTGGCCTGTTCACCCTTCTCATCCTTGGCATCATCTTTAAATAACCTTTCAGTCTGCATCAAAGCAGAAAACAAACTATAAACCCTAACCCTTAATTGTAGAACCCTGTCCCTGATGCAAGTCCAGTACTGCAAAATGGGGATGAAAAGGGGTGTTAACTTCAGAAAATCGGCATGAAAGCAAGCAAGGGAATGTGGGAACTTACCCCCATGTCTGTGAGCAGGAAGCTTCAACTGTAGAATCGTTTGCCCATTCACCTCCTTTTCCCCCGAAGGCTTCTATCCACCGGGAAAATATTTGTTGCAGAGAAAGCGAAAGGATCGAGTGTAAAGCGAGGGATTGGCTAAAACAGTAAAGGAGAAACAAAATGTTTCAAAGCAGTTGGGGGTACAAATGAATATGTGTTGGGCCCGAGTGCTCTCTACCACCTTCATCCAGATGACTTACGGTCTCATGGGAGTGTTATACATGTGACCTCTATTAGGTTGGATTAAGACTTGGCGACAATAAATGAAACAAATGAATTTGTTTACTTCCCATCTTTTTCAAAATTTTGCCACCTCTTTGAATGAATTGTGTTAATTTCTAATTTAATGGAACAAATTGGCTTAATTTCTAATTTAAGACCATCAAAAAGTTTTATTTTTTAAATTAAAATAATTCAAATTATAATTTAGGATTTTAAGACAAAATATTAGTTTGGCTTAAAAAAAAGTTTTAAAGTATCTTTATATGCTAGTGATATAATTGTTGTTATTGTTTCATCCTTTAGTGTTTTTATCAATAGTTAAGTAAATTTATTAATTAGTGAGGATTATTACTATTTATTTTTATTCATAAGGATTATTTTAAGATATTTGTGCCAGTGTAAGTCTAAAATAATCCAATATACAATGGTGTCTTTGAGTACAAATTAAATTATAGAGGGTATTGATGAGTTTCCTAATTAAAATTCCTATGATTAGATGGAAAAGTGGCAAAGAATATCCATCCAATATGAAAGTAACATTCAAATAAGTGCATTGTAATGACAACATAATCCTTGTAGCATGATAACATATACAAAACAAACACATGAACTCAAAGAGCTATAAAATAAGTATATTATAATTCATTTGATATGTGAATGAAGTATCGGAAAGTAAATCATAGAGACACTATACCATGGGCTACCCTATCAAGTGCATGTAGTGGGAGTGCTCTCAAGTATGAAATGGATGAGGGCAGATGATGAGAAGCTCTTGACACCTATGTAGTAAAGCCACCCTCTAGAATGAGGACTTTCACCTCTCTTTTATAGAAAAGAATATGAAGATAGAGAATGTAATTGATGAAATAGAAGAGGATCAAATTGTGGGTTAAAGGCTTATGTGCTAGATCATTTTGGATGTCACAATTTCTCTCTAGTGAATTTTCTCTCTTTCAAAACTAGGTTTGTTGAAAGCACACATCTCCTCAAAACACTTTGTAGCTAATGTTTTCCCTTTAATTGACAATTGTGTTTAAATTATCTTTAGTGAGGCACATGTCTTCTAAAATATGTGTTATTTTAGCATGTAATACTCAGAATAGTGCATTAAATGTATGAGCAACAAGTCAACACTACTTCTCCATGATATCTATTTTTTTCTTATTATGAAGTTCCAACCTACTAGAAATAGTTCAGTATGGTGCCCCCTTTGTAATAACTTGTTTTTTTCCTTTAGTAACCATATATATCTATTGATTGTTGTTTGTATGGATGAAATACAAACATTTCCTAGAATGATCGTCCTTGAGCACACCCTCTCCAGGACTGTTCACCGTTTGCATGGTTGAAACACGAAATATGCCAATAATAATCCCTTTTGACTACATCACCTCTCAATATTTACCTTTCTCATTGTAATAATTAACATGTGTGGATGAAAATAGGTCTAATTCGACTTCATGAATAAAATAAACTATGCATATATGGCTAGGTTGAATTTCATCATGTGGAGTTTCCAAGAAGAGGCTCACATGCAAGGTGTGGGAATAAAGATTTATTTTCTCTAAAATAGTATGATGCCTAGAGAGGCTAAAATAAAAAAGGATAAGATGTATAAAAATAGAAAAAGGCCCTCAAGCAAGGCATCGATTCCTAGGCTAGATTAGAGCTCTAGGCATCCTCCAATTTTGAACAAAATACGATGGTGGAATTTCAAATAAATTGATGCCCTAACTATCACACCAAGAGGGAACCCTTGATGCTCCTTTAACTTGAGGATTTCTTGAAGGTTTGCACTTTGTAGTTCATCATTCAAAACCTATTATCTTAACTATAAATGATCATTGGATGAGCCTTTACCACGGTATATCTCCCAAAACTTAGTCTCTTATAGTATTTCTCTCAAAAAACAATGCATGGAAAGTCACCCTAGATTCTCCCAAAGCTCATACTTTAATTGAATTTTTACTTGCCTCACTTTGAAGCCTAGTATAAACATGTCAATCACAAGAGAGGGATTTTGGAAGTTTTGATCTTAGGCATTCATCATTTTTTAATATTCCTAAACCCGAGGTCATCTTTCCCTTAAGCCTTTCTTGGAGAGTCCTTCTTTTGCTTCTAAAGTAGGGAACCTATTGTCTAATCCTGTTCTTTGAATGGGCATTGGAAATCACATTGTGCATCATTATTGGTCTCATCATTCTAGTAATTTCCCTATACCGAGACTCCTCCCATCAGTGAAATTTCATAAAGAGCAGGGGAAATTGAATGAGGTGAGAATGGGTCTTTGTCCCCTTGTTTCCACTTGATCTAGTAATAGTCCCTTTGGAACCCCTCCTAGGACCCTTGCTAAATTAAGCGCTAACATTTTTCAAAAACAAGCATAAAGTAGATGGCTCACTTGAAAAGAATAAATCTAGGCTTGTGGCAAAAGGTTTTACACAAAAAGAAGGGGTCTATTATGAGAATACTTTTCCCCCCATAGCAAAATGGGATACCATATGGACATTCTTAGCCCTAGAAACTCAAAAAGTTGGAAATTCCATCAAATGGATGTAAAAACTGCTTTCTTGAATGGAGATATGAAAGTGAATGTTTTTGTGTCCCAACCAGAAGGATTTTTTGTGAAGGGTTAGGAACATAAAGCATGCAATTGGTAAAATCCTTATATGGCCTCAAGAAAGCACCACGAGCCTGGCATAATAAGGGGTTAGGGGAATAAGGGCTTAGGGGTTAGAGGTTTAGGGTTTAGGGGAATAATGTTTTAGTGGTTAAGATGTTAGGGATTGGGGGCTTAAGGGTTAGGGGATTTAGGCACATTTAGGGGTTAGGGGCATAATGAGTTAATATTTAAGGGATTAGGGATTCGAGTTAGGGGAATAATGAGTTAGTGGTTAAGGGGTTATGGATGGTGGGGTTTGGGGTTTGGGGATTTAGGCGCATTTAGGGGTTAGGGGAATAATGAGTTAGTGGTTATGGGATTAGGGATTGGGGGCTTAGGGGTTAGGGGATTTAGGCGCAGTTAGGGGTTAGGTGAATAATGAGCTAGTGGTTAAGGGATTAGGGATTAGGGACTTAGAGGATTTAGAATTTAGGGATTTTATGGGTTAGGGGTGAGGGGTTAATGCGTTAATGGTTAAGCCTTAACAGTTTAGGGGTTAAGAGATTAGGGGTTTAGGTGTTAGTGGCTTAGGGGTTTAAGGGTTTAGAGGTTAGGGTTTAGGGGGTTAAATGGGTTAGGGTTTTAGGGGTTTACGGGGTTAAATGGGTTAGGGATTTTAGGGGTTAGGGGTTAGGGCTTAGGGCTTAGGTTTTGGGGGTTAGGGTTTGGGGGTTAAATGGGTTAGGTTTTTAGGGGTTTAGGGGATTAAACGGGTTAGGGTCAGGAATTAGGGTTTAAGGGGTTAGGGGTTAAGGGTTTAGAGGTTTAGGGTTTAGGGGGTTAAATGGGTTAGGATTTTAGGGTTTAGGGGGTTAAATGGGTGAGGGGTTATAGCCATTTATTAGGTGAACAAGGCATAATCTAGTTGTAGTAACCATAACTTGGTCAAGTTGTTATAGTCAAGGCAAGACTTGGTTGGGTTCCCAAGTTCCAAAAAAGTAAGGGTAATTGTGAGGGCATGATAACTAAGGAGTTTCAATGTGTGCCAAGGAATGAAAAGGCATGCTAACACATGCTAGAAAGTGTCAATGGATGTTGAGGAGTGTTAGGGAGTGCCAGGACATTACAAGGGAGAACTAGGTCAAAATGCATGGAAATGAACGAATAAGAGTGTGTGACAAGTAGTGTCAACGAAATCCAAGTGTCTCAAGGATAAAGTGTGTTAGGAGAACGTCAAAATAAGACTTGTAGGAGGTAAGCCTATGGTTACATAAAGGGTTGGACAAAGTAGTTTCAGACAAAGGGAAACTTTGGGTTGGGCACAACATTTATTTTCCAATGACTTGTTTGGGTTCCCAAGTCGCAAAAAAAGTAAGGTTATCTATGACGGCATGAAAGCTAAGAAATACCAAGGTGTGTCAGGGAATTCCTAGAAGTAATAACACTTGTTAGGCAGTTCCAAGGCATGATAGGCATGCCAAGATGTGGCAGGTGCTAGGGTGTGGCATGAACACATGCTAGGGAGTGTGAGGGCCAAGTGTCACGAAAACACAAGGGAGCACTAGTATAAAATTCATGGAAATGAAGTATCAGCCGGTTCCAGGTGTGCTAAGAAGGGAGTGACACAATATTCTAGGAACTGCCAAGGCATGTTAGAGTGCTAGGGAAGCATACAAAGATGTTCCAAGTTCCAAGGTGTGCCAATGCATGCTAAGGAGTGTTAGGGAGTGCCAGGAAAACATAACATAGCACTAGGTAAAAATTAATAAATGAATGAATAAGAGTGTGTGATAGGGAGTGTTAGCGAGTTCTAGGTGTCTCGAGGAGGGAGTGACATGGTATGACAGGCAGTACTAAGTCATGTTATAGTGTCAAGGTGATATGCATCGAAGATGTGCCAGGTGCTAAGGGTGTGACAACATGTGCTAGGAAGCGTTATGGATTGTCAGGGAAACACAAGGGAGAATTTATGTTGTAGCCATTGGAGAAGTATTTACGTTGTATCCATTGCAGGACCTTGAGAATTGTTTTCAATGGATAATTATTTACGTTGTGGCCATTGCATTAAAGCAAGAGGTCTGTCAATGCCTTTTTGTATGTGTTTATAAATTGGAAGAGAGAAATCATAAACAAGAAGGGCCTGAAAGAACTGAACAAAGAAATTGAGGTCACTAGGATAAAGCTGATGGCATTGGATTTGGTAGTTTCAGACTATCACAAGGGCATCCAAGACAACCATGACCTGATTGAAGAAGTGGAAAACAAGCTAGCAGTCCACATTGAGGATGATATCAATCCATTTTTTACTAAATCAGATATATAACTGTGGCTCTCTCTACTCACAGTATTTCATTGTGATTGTGTTAGTTATCTGTTATTAACCTATGCTTGTGTCTATTTAAATGGATAATGTATTGATAGCCCAAAAATGAGGCATTTTGGATTATCTATAGTTTGTACTAGTTCTGAAAAAGGACTAGCAATAGTTAATCTCTTTAACTGCAAAAATTATTCTACTTGTTGTGTTGGGGAGTTTCTCTCAGAAAATTTATGGAGAACCCGACATATTTTTTATATCTGTACTGTGTAGAAAATTTATAAATCTACCCTTCAAATCAGGTTCAACCCAAATAAATATGATTTAGGGGTTCCATTGCAACAACATTTTCCCCACAACAAGCACAATATCAAGCCAACATGTGTGATGTGTGCGTTTAAAGAGATGGATAGGTAGGTTTACCCTTACGAGAACATGGCACCTTAAAATCTGACCATGATTACTGAGTGCAAGCATTTGCGAAATGGCATTATGAGTGGAGCCTTTTCCAGAAGATATTATTCATTTACATTACAATATATACAACATGCAGTTAGTGTTCTATCCATGTTAGCGCACACACTTGATGGTATCAGTCCTTAAACTGGTACAAAAAAAATATTTTATATATTCACATACTATATAGTCACAAGATGTCAACAAAATCACATACTTATCAAAATCCTTAACCAGGAATATGCTACATTGCTTCTTAATGTGCTTGCAACTAGGTAGGCATCAATGAAAATCATTACAATGGGTTAAGGGGATCTAAGAAAGAATTATGTAAGGAGTTCCTTCTAGGTAAAGGCCATTGGTATTATTATTGTTAAAGGGGGTGGCCTACAAGGATACATTGGTAGCTACTGATGCAAGAGCATAATTTCAACAATTTATTTCAAAATTTGTATTTTTCCTCCATAAGGTCTTAGAGATTTATAGAAGAGGAAGTTGGTTTCCTTGTTTCCCTATAATTTTGTAGAATTTCTAACTTCATATTTGGGATAGGAAATTTTAGTAATTTTAGGCATAAGTTAAGATGTTTTTTTTATTTTTAAGGCCTCCTAGTCATTAGGAAAGTTGAGTTTTATGATTAGGATTACTTGTGGCATCCTATGTATTTTTCAAACTCCAATACACCAAGGAAAATATGTGGAGGACATTTGGGGGAAATGCGATTGTCCATAAAATGTAGATCGGATTTTGGGAACTTGTAGCTCTTTTCCTTGGACCCTACTAGTTCTTAGAGGTTGTATTTGGAGCGGTTAGCATGAAAAAGCATAATATGCCCAAGAATATTAGCGTTGGAGCACGTATGGTTTGGGATAAAGGATAAGGGGTTCTATGAGTTAATGGGTTTAAGGGTTTAGGAGAAAGGGGTTAAGGGTAAAGGGTAAAGGGTTAGGGCTTATGGGATTTAGAGGGTAGGGGGTTGAGGTATAGGGGGTTTAAGGGTTAGAGGTTAATGGATTAGTGGTTGAGGGATTTAGGGGTTAATATTAACCATCAAGGGCTTACATGTCAGGGGATTTAGGGGTTAAGTGCCTAAGGGTTATGTTATTTAGGTGTCAGCAGGTTAATGGGTTAGGGGTTAGGGGTTATGGGTTAAGGGTCAAGGTTTAAGAGGATATGGGATTAGGGTTTATGGGGTTCAAGGATTCTAAGTTAGTGGTTAGGGGTTAAAGGGTTAATGGCTTTGGGTTAATTTGTTATGAGTTATGGGTGTAGGGATTAAGGGATTGTGGCTTTGGGGTTAAAGGGATAGGGACTTTAGTGGTTATGGGTTAAGTGCATATGGGTTGTGATAATGTGGCCCCTAATCCCCTTGTCACAACTATTTTGGGTTCCCCTATCAATTTCTCTCATTGCCTTACCTATAGGTCCCCTAGCCCCTATTCCATAAGGACCTAAGGCTTCTTCTCATTATCTAATGTTAGGATTATAGATCTCAGTAAACCATGCTCTAACCTCTCACTTCTACCCATACATGTTACCCTTATGTCCCCTTACCCTGCTCAATACACCAAAATACCCCCCTCCCCCAAAATTCATGAGAATTGAACATTGGGAGGTGATCATTTAACAACAACTTCACAACTACTTCATTTATAATGGTGTCTTGGAGCTATTAGATGTCATTTCATTGAGCTATAGTGATAGGTGAGAGCTATGCATAGCTCACGAAAGGTGTATCAAGAGGCTATTAGTCTATTGGCTATAGAATTTGACTCTTTTTATTTGTAACTTAGCGAAATGGAAAAGATGTGGAGAAAATCTCCATTCTTCTTCTTTCACCGAGCTATGTAAAATAAATGAAGAAAAAAGTCTCAACCCCTTGGAGAAGGAAAATTGAGAACAATAATTAGCATGAACAAACAAAGAATCCAATGAGTTAAGCTTAGAGGGGTCTCCCTTTGTAAACAAGCATCCATAAGCTTGTTAGAGTTAGTATGAATATTTTCTAGAGGTTGAGTAGTCTTCACATCACCAACCACATCCAATAGAAAGGTACCAACTTGTACAATAAAAATGATGTCTCCAAATAAGGTATAGTTAGTACCAATAATATCACCTTATGAATCTATTACAATATGATTTGGAAAGTACATTTCCATACATGTGTGAAAGAAACAATCCATTTGATTAGCAAAAGGAACTCTTTTTGAAGACCTCAATAAACCCCCTTGAAGGAGACAAGAAGGGTTTGAAACCATAGAATACAAGTTGATCTATGAACCCTATTTCTGATGCGTTTTGTGCATGTATTTGTTAACTCAGTTTTACATGTGATAGATAATATATGAAGCCTTTTTTTCCACATATCATCTTCATTAGATATCATGTTTCTAATAATGAAGTGTCTAGATTAGAGTTAAAGTTGCTATTTTAGTTTGTTGTCTTTTTTTCTCTTTTAGAGTACGAACATTTTTGTTCTATTGTGCTAAGGTAGTTTGGCTTTCAAATATTTAAGGAATATGTGAGTTAATATAATACCATATTGTAATATTTTAAATAACATGATGAACTATTTAGCACAATTTATGGTGTTGGATTGATTGAGATGTTTATTTTTGGATGGATGGATGTACATTTCTTTAGCCAATAGAAAAAACTCACTAAGCATTGCTGGAAGTATGTTATTGACATGTTGAAGTGCCATTGAGACTTAGAGGTAGAAGATTTAGACTTGTATATTGTCACCTATCCAGGTGTGTTGATACCTTGTGGAGGGAGGAAAAATTTCCATTTTTTTAACTCTTGGATATATTCTATATGCTCTTTAGAGAATTTCAACCTATTAAACAAAATTACATACAAATGTACATTCATGCAATAATTATTAATTGATTTGGGGGTGACTCAACAAATTGTACCATGCTGGCTTATTGAATTTGTTAGTAATTTAGGGTTTGATAAATTTGTAAGCTTCAGTGCATTTATTGTGGTTGTATGTGTTTTAGAGAAGCGAGTTTGGAGTGGTGGTTGTGCTTCCTTTATTGAATTTGATTTCTTTGGTTCTTCTTCTTGTGCATGCTCATTGTGGTATCTTCTCCTTTGCAAATATTTTCTTATTATGTACAGAAAATGTTCTTGTTCCATCCTTGAAAAAGTTGCACAATTGTCCTGATTTATCTCTGTAATACCTTGAGTTGTCTCGATTCTTTCAATTGGGCTGGAATTTTCCACCTCTAGAGGGTTGTTAGTTGTTGTCTAGCTAAATTGTTGCAACATTTTTTCTTGTTTTATTTATTTATTTTTTCTTCAAGGAGGTGTTTCCTTTAAACTCTAGAAGAAGCATTGCAAGTGGCCTGATTATTGCAGTCATCAGAAGTTGTCTGTGATCATGGGCAAGACAACCCTCAGAGGGTGAAAATTGGGTATGCTATACTTATCGAAAACTTTGGCTAACATCAAATTAGATATGTTATACATAGTTCACAATTAGGAGATCGTAGACCATACAGTTTCACAATAAAATGCACTACTCCTCAAATATTAGGGTAAGTGCAAGATTATTTATTGAATATAGTTTAGTCACATGATACAACTATCCCACAACTCTATAGTAGAGAGACAAACATGGAACAACAAACTTAAAATCGATCGATGCACTCACTTTCATGGGAATTTCATGAACATTTTTATTTTTCTTATATAATGCACTTTTACCCACATCATGAGATCACACGAAAATGGTATTCATAATAAAGTTTTATGGGTGAAGTAATTCATTTTTCCTGCAAAATCAAGTTACATAGCTATAATGTCTTGTTTTTTTTCGTACATTCAACCGGAAACATATCTTGCAAGAATTTTGAAGGAAATCCCACCCAAATTATCAGAGAATATCCAAGTGATCTCATTAAAAAAGTATGTTTCTCCTTATATGTTGATTATTCTTGCTCTTCACTGTATTTTTTATATAAATTAATTTCAATTCATTCATGTTAGATACACTCCAGCTCTTGGTTCCAATTTAAAGGTCGAGTTCTCAACATTGTTTGTTGTTCTTTATTTGGAAAGTGCTTGTGGTTTGAAGAGGTTGCAAGAGACGAGAATCTCAAATAATTTTTGACTGGGCCAATGCAAGTTTTATAGGTAGAATGTGCAGCTTCAATCCCTAATGTATCAAATTTGGCCGCGCATTCAGGAGCTAGAATGGTCATCCTTCACCCACATTTATCATGAGCTCAATCAACTAGCAAATAAGCTCTCCCAGGAGGCATTAAAGTAGCCAGCTCATGAACTATTAGCAAGATCAAGGTTGTGGCAACCCAAAAAAGAGGTAACTTGCAAAATTTAAGCTAACAACAACCCCTACTGATGAAGCTGACAACTTGTCTCCCTCAAGTACCACAGCCTTCTCCTTCATCAGGCAATACTTCCTCAACAACTCACTCAACTGCATCATTTCTATACACCCAAAAATCTATTTATGTTATTGTGCCCATAACATTTTTCGAATAATCTAATGTTTTATAGGTGAATGTCAAATGCCAATTTACTATTGAAAACCAAAATTTCATCCCTTGTACCTAATGAGCCTTCTTCATTGAATATTTTCTTGAATGGTGTTTTTTTTACTAATTTTTATCATTCAATGATTTCTTATATGTGAAGATTCTTCTCTATTTCATGCCTTACGACGATTCCTTTGCAACATCTAGTGCAATCGCTAGTTTAAATTTTTTCACATATTTAAAAAAATAAACAATTTTTATTCATGGAATGTAACTCAATTGACAATCACCTTGTTATGAATTATTATGTTAAAACATGAGATTCAAAGTTCAAATCCTCTTGAGTAGCCAACCAAAAAAATAATATTTTTTATCTATTTATTTATTAAATTTTTAGAATGTGGTTTAATGAAAAAAAAAATATAATATAAAAGAAATAAATATGACATGATTAAATTTCATGTGGTTTGAATATCTATTTTCAAAAATAAAAAATATAATAATCCACTATCCACTCATGGATATTTCAATGCAAACTTCCGAATGCTAATGATTTTGTCTTAATTGCTAACTATCTTAAATGGATTTCATCTTAATTGTCATTGTCTTAAGTCGCCATTGTCTAAAATATAAAGTTTTGTCTTAAATATTTTTGTCTCAAAGTGCTTTTGTCTTAAATCTAAAATTTTGTCTTAAAATATTTTTGTCTCAAATTGCTTTTGTCTTAAAAATATTTTTGTGTCAAACTGCTTTTGTCTTAAATATAAAGTTTTGTCTTAAAATATTTTTGTGTCAAACTCGTTTTGTGTTAGATATAAAATTTTGTCTTAAAATACTTTTGTCTTAATTTTTTTTGTCTCAAATTGTTTTTGTCTTAAATTTTTTTGTCTTAAATTTAAAGTTTTGTCTCAAATTTTTTTTGTCTCACACTATATTTGTCTTAAATTTTATATTTAAGACAATTCAATTGATATTAAATTTTAATATAAAATAACTAAAATAAAAGTGACTTTTTCTTTTGTCTTAAAAAAATGTCTTAAAATGCCCTTAGTATAGTAGTGTGAGTAATGGTTAAATACAATAGTAATACGAGATATCTCTCAAATCTTCATTAAATCGATAAGGATGATATTACATTCATTATATGATAACGATGAATTCAATGGACTTCTGAATTCTATTCCATTAAGAAATATCCAACCAGGCTTCAATTTGAATTAATTTATTGAATAAACAAAGCGAGCCCCTTATATCTACTTTATGAATCATAGCATATAATGGTAACCAAAGCAAACTCCTCTGCACCCATTCATAATCATAGCATAAAATAGAGGATATCGTCCAGATTTGGAGACTGGCAGCTCCAATTTTTCTCACTTCACTACATATTTAACTAGTCCAGGCATATGAACATCTGAAAAGTAATTAACCCAATCAATGGAATGGACATTGAAGTTGAACGCTTTCTTGTCCTCCTCTGACATCTTTTTCCACAAGCCTTCAGTGTTTGTTATGTCAAACCTGCTAATACTCACGGATTTAGCTATGCGATTAGATAAATATTACCGAATAATTTCGCATTAAAAAATAAAATTAAGCACAACGAACCTCCCGTTAAAGAAGACATATGGCTCGTACAATTCTGCTAAGAACATGACTTTGTTGTATCTTCGACGCATCTGTTTGTAGCGTTCTGTGAAGTTGCAACACAAGACCTTGTTCACTGCACGGAATACCTGTTTTTCAACACCACCATCTACCGTCACGAATCAAGTGTAGAGGACCTGTATAAGAATAAAAGAAATTGTGGAATATATTAAAGATTAATTACCTCTAGTGGTGCTTTGTAATGTCGATGCATGTATCGGCGAAAGCTGCTCATGCTCTTAAGAAAACGCAGCTTCTTTACATGAATTATGTTTCCATCTTTACCAACACATGGATGTTTGGAAAAATACTTATATGCCTCGTCTGTTGCAACAGAGTTAAGCAATGGATTTGCAACAGATGATGCGACGTGATAAACAAATAGACCCTTCTCGTATGCATGTGCGACCATAGAAACTAGCATTGCGTTTACAACCATATCTGCTGGAATCTGATGATCATTAAACGAACAATATCAAATCTAAATACTAAGAAATCTATATATTTACGAACAACCATATGGGACAAGATAAGGGGAACTTGATGCTGGAATAAATTGGACTGACCACATCTAAGATGAGGTTTGGGTCAGCTAAGAAGAATGAGATTTGTCCTTTTCCGTATTGTATTAAAACAGCGTCAATAGTTCTGTATCACATTCCGAAAAAGCACATGACCAGTGTGAATGATGATACGATACCCATTTCAATAACATTATTCTAACAATATAGAATGGATATTTATGCGAACCTGACGCCCTCCATCCAGCCAGGGAAGGGATCTGCGTAAGTGCTTTCAATAATGGTCGGTCGGAGTATCACCACTGGAAGATCGCCCCTAAATTTCTCTATGAGCATTTCTCCCATAGCTTTGGTAAATGAGTATGTATTTGGCCATCCGAACATTCTTGCCCTGATCGGATGTCCATCATGAATGAATGGGTGTAATAAGTTTACTTTCAGAATGAAATCGATGCAAGTTACAACAATATGCGTATGAGAGTTACTAACCTTTCTAAACCTAATTCTTTGAGACGCTTCACTCCATCATCTTTTACAGAACTTTTGCTTGCAGTGTGACTAGCCGACGAGGCCTGCCGTGTGAGTTTCGTTTTCTCCACTAGGTCAATTTCCGCTTCAATATCTAACCTCAGAGGTGCACCAGTATCGTCCTGAAGTCCTTTGCCGGCCGTTATAGTGTCCCCAAACTGCAGAGAAATTTCCATGATTCTTCCACTTTCGCTTCCCACAACGTAAGCTTTTTTGCATTCCATAGATATTAGTTAACTAAGAGTGGAGAGTGATATAGTCAAGTAAGAGTGGAGAGTGATATTTTTTTTTATGAAAGGTGTATACATTTGTTTTATTCGTAGTTAAAAATGACAGTCTCTTTCCTATTCTAATGTAAATAATTGAATAAACAAGTCTCGTTAAGTTTAATACGCATTTAATAAACAAGTAATGTAAGGTATTTTAAGGTAATTTAATAGTGGTAGAAAATATATAATTAATCGTTAAATTTAACATAAACGAATAAAGAGTGTTTTGTATTAAAAAATACTCTGTTTCGTATTAAAGTATAACCAAAATAAGAACCAATAAAATCTATAAAAGAGGATATAACAGTTTATTTTAAAAGGAAAAGGAAATTTAAATCTTCTTGGAATGCAATTTATATGAGTACTATATTATAAATTCGGTGTAGATATCATTATAATCATACTAATTTATATATATTATTTATTTACATCTTTTAACTGGTAAAAGAAATATGTATCATATATTATGGTAGTATATACATATATCACATATTAAATATAAATAAGCATCCATTCATAATTTTGGGTATACGACCAAAGTCCCACATTGACTAGAAGTGGGGAGGATCATGGGTATATAAGGATGGACAAATATCTCCATTGGTATGAGGCCTTTTGGGGTAAAGCCCATAAGCAAAGCCATGAGGGCTTAGGCCCAAAGTGGACAATATCATACCATTGTGGAGATATGTGGTGTCCAGAATCCAACAAGTGGTATCGGAGCGTAGGTCACGAGTTCGATACACACCCGGCTCGCGTTGGGGGGGAGATTGTTGGACATTGGATAAGCCAACGCTCCCCATGTGTTTCATGACATGGACTAACCACCTTTTGTGGATCCTTATCTCTGGCGATGCGATCGTTGACTAACACCTGCGGGTTTTGGTCTAACGACAATCGTGATTCCCAACAAGTGGTATCAAAGCCATGCCCCGAAGTTAGCGAAGTGGATGAATCCTCGAATGCCGAACGAAGGTGGTGGGCCCCGGTAATATCACGATGGGATCCATGGATGAGCTCGGTTAGACAGGCGGTATGCTCCGGATTCTTCATGGACGTGTCCTGGTCCCAACACGGTGAAGAGGAGTTGACCTGGGATAGAGCAAGCTCTCGAGGTAGGTGGTGCTCCATGTAAGGCGTGTGCTTCCAACGCATTGGAGCGGAGAATCCTGGTTGGTAGAGAGTGGACGGATGGATAATCGTTTGAGGGGAGGCTCGATGGTCCTTTGTTCGAGGGGAGGATTGTTGGGTATATGACCAAAGTCCCACAATGACTAGAAGTGGGGAGGATCATGGGTATATAAGGATGGACAAATATCTCCATTGGTATGAGGCCTTTTGGGGTAAAGCCCATAAGCAAAGCCATGAGGGCTTAGGCCCAAAGTGGACAATATCATACCATTGTGGAGATATGTGGTGTCCAGAATCCTTACACATAATACTCAGTAAAATACTTAATTTATAATGTATATTATTTTGTTAAAATAAAAAACTCAAAGACTAACTATATTATTATTATTATTATTATTATTATAAGGAATTTAGAAGTTAAACAGATATTCATTTAGAAAAACACAGAATGAGATTGTTAATCATGAAGATTTATTTTCACTTCATCATGAAAATTATTAATTTGTAAATAAATTTTGTTACAATATCATGGCTTATCAAGACCACATACCTAAAAAATCATAACTCACTCTATATGACACTAGTTAATATGACATTTTTTAGCTAATCAATTTAATTAAAGGTTAAAAAGGGCATAACTATATTGGACATAAATATGAGCCATTGATTTATCTATACTACTATGAATATTCTAGAATATTGTTATGGAGGTTAAATATCTACTATCCAACTAATAGCTATTGATAATTCAATTAAACTTTTGGAAGCCTTATTCTAAACAATAAGTGAAAATTAGATAGAAATGTCTAAACAATATCTCTTTTTTTATCCTTTTGAAGTTTATTAACCATAAAATCTTCATAAATTTAATGAAAAACTCATAACCTTTCTCTTTAAAACATACAACAATATTATCTCACATAAATAAGTAAATAGAATATAACATTTCTAACTTGATATCATGTAAAATATATAGTTTATATTAAATCTATGAACATAGTATCATACATAATTATGATATGGCAATAATTATAAAATAATCATATATATATATACACACACACAATACAAGGAAATGCTAATTTATACCATTAAAATACAGGGAAATACGGATTCACACCTTTATATATATATATATATATATATATATATATATATATATATATATATAAAGGTGTGAATGTATTTTAATTGTATAAATTAATAAATAATAATTTTTTATTATCTTATCTTATATGTATTTTATTTATAAAAAAATATTGTTAAAATAGATGTTAAGTAAAGAAAGTATCAATTTTTGTGTTAAGAAACACATAAATAATGGTGAGTAATAACTCCTAATTTTGTTAGGTAGTAACTCACACTAAGTGCTATCTAATTCAGTCAAATTTATTGCTTAAATTATGGTAAATAGTAGTTGTAGTAAAAAATATTGATTTACATTATGTTTATTTATGTTCCAAATAATTTTTCATTGTACAATATCATTCCCAGGAAGATTTCCACAAATGTATGGCTAATGGGCCGTGGTTATGGGAAATAGGACTCTTTTTCACTCATGATTTCCAGAATCGGTTCCCTCTAATGTGTTTATAACAAAAATGTCAATTTGGGTTAGGTTGCCACTTCTCCCTCTTTCTTTTTAGCATCGAAAAGGTCATTGAGGACATTGGAATAATTTGGTAAAGTTGATAAACATAGATAGTGAATTATTACAACAACGATTATTTACTTTTTCTTGTCTTTGTGTGGAAATAAATCTAAGTAAACATATACCACGTCACATTATGTTGAATCATAAATATTTTTGATAAATCAAGATCTTATATTATGAAAAAAAACCTATATATTTTTCATGTTTTTGAACCTGGGAGATTCATGGCAATAGGTAAAAATCTTAAAAAAAGAAAAAGGGACAAGTTTGTAAATCGAAAATCTCTCAACCATGCAAACCCATTTTCGTGGAAAGACCTGAAAAATGAAATCAAAGAAGTTCCCCAAATAAAAAATATATGGACACCCAATATAGTTTGAAATTCAAAACACCTGCAAAAATTTAAAGGTACATAGAGAACTCATGATCTTGGTGTAAAAGGAATTCTCACACTAAAAGATGTTGGGATAGTACAAATACAAAGAGCACCTGAAGAAATTTCTATTTTTTATCGAGAAAATACTTGTGTGGTGAATGTAATAGAGTTGGGACTAATCCCTATACATATATCACGAGGGAATTGACAGAAAGTGAAAAAAAGGGAAATATGGTGAAGTTAAAGAACTTTTATAACACGTAATTTACAAGTTTTTGTATTTCATTTTTTTTTTTTTTATGAAAGGTAATTTATTTTTCTTACAAAATTATGTTCTTGTGTTTCTCAAATGTTTTAAGCATAAAAAAATTAATTTTATTCTTCTTGTATTAAAATCATATATATATATATATATATATATATATATATATATATATATATATATATATTTTGTTTATTTTAAGTCATCTGATATAAACAATTATCGTATGTGTAATGCTTCTTTTAATCTCTTTGGACTTTTCTAGTTGAAGGGAGGTGTTACTTTTAATTAAATTAACCTCCATGGTCTCATTATGAAGATGTGATTACAAAATTTCCTTCTCATCCAAAATTAGTATAATTAGTGTTGGATAACACCATCACATTTAGATCATTAAGATATTTCCAATGATATACAATTTATCTGACCGCATCTTCCGGATTATGAAGTATACCTCTTTAAATATTAACCAAATTTGTCCTACCATATCATCAAATGTTACCCCATGGCACCGAAATGTATCGTAATTTCCCCTGCCACATCATTTGCAATGTTTACATGGCCACACCAACATGTTCAAGGTGATCGCCATGTAAACCTAGCTCCTAGGTCCTACTAGGACCGACCTCTCAGCATAAATCCATAACTACCTTTATATCTAGCCACAAGGGATATTTGAGTGCACACACACTATGTGCTTGGTAAACCTTCTATACCAACATATCCTCGAGTATATATGGATCATCTTCACTCCACAACACATTTGGGCCTTGCCCACATTTGAGCTTCCCAGTCTTGTGCCCTTTAATCACCTTCTTGATGCCCCAAGTTCCCAAATGCGTTCACCGTCTACAATGAAATCTAGCCTCATGCCACACTATCGCCAAGGGTCCCACTCCTAGATTCCATTGGAAAACTCACTCAAGAGAATATATGGCTTTTAGCCTTTGGGCTCCCAAGACAGGTCCCACACCGGATATCGGCTTTACCTTCATTTTCCATAAACTATGTCAGTTATGTCAATTTTGTCGCTTCCATGAATATGGAAAAGGGAAATTGGCCTGGACGTTTGAAAACCAGAATAGATCAATCGATTCCAAGCTCTATATGTCCTAGATATAGAAATATATTGATAACATATCCACACCTTGATACAACGGAATCTTGTGTAGTTATTGAGACTTAAAATCTTCAAAATAATTTCAATGATTTTCCCAAGCTTCCATTAATGCACAATGTTACTTATAACACTAATTTCGGAGAGGAATGAACCCCTCATTGAAATCTAACCTCCAAACCTTAATTAAAGCTATAATGTGATCAATAGATTCAATAACATTCCCACTATCATGTATTAAGGCTTAGCTAAACCATTGCTAGTAGTGCCTTGTAACTTTAACATACCTTCACCATAACAACCACATAATGGGTCCCAATTAGACTCAATTAGATCTACTTCGATGTCATACCATGAAAAACATTAATCATGGACCTTTAATAGTTATAAGCAAAAAAATCCATAAAATTATGATCATGTTAAACAATTACTTTTAGACACTGTAATAATTCAACTAAGCATATTAAACATTCATACATAACAATGTAAGTAGCCCCATAAATCATAATATCAAAACCTACATGTATAGGCCACTAACATCTAACAACCATTGAAAAATATAAATAACATCTCATCATAAGAAATATGAGTAAATATTCATCCTTAGATAGTGCTAACAGATTCATTGTTCTAACACATAACTACATCATCCATTATTAAAATTTCAATATAAGTACAAGTAAACACACTTATTTATATCATGAATGACTGACAATTGAGGGTGGGACATAAACTCTCCACCCAACTATAGGCCAATTTAATTGCATTATTTATTTTCAATGGACCATCACTGAGCTAAATCCAGAGTTTAAGGAGTTATGTGTTGAATGGATATTCACACTAGTTTAGTTAATCAAATCACATTGGAATATAGAGCCCATAGTGCCTCGACCTACAATCCAGCAGAATTTTAGAGCACATAGCATCTCCACCCAATCAAAACACTTCAGGGAATCTAGAGAACATGGTGCTACACCTAATAATCAATACAAAAGTCTAAATTCAGCAATATCTCCACTCAATTCACACTATAAGAATCTAAAGCCAAAAATTCTTCCACTTGTAATCTATGAGACATCCACAACACAAAATGCCTCCACCTAATAGATTTCAGGGGAATCTAGAGTCCAGCTTTAGGGTCTCCATCTATGAAAACACCATACGAAGTCCTAGTGTACATAATGTCTCCACCTTCCAAGCATAAATCCAAATTCCACCATGGCTTCACCTTCTCAACACCACAACTTTTTCTTCACACTACGTTCTGACAGGTTCTTCCAATTTTGTGCATTCACTTCCATTTTGAACTTTCCCAGTAAGTGCTTTAAAAAATATCTTTTGTGCAACTAAGGATGTCTTATCTCTTCGTATGCTTATGTATAAATATGCTTGATGTCTCTCTAATCCTCCCAACATCTTACTCTACATTACCACCACGAATACCCTCTCCCTCTTTTTCTCCTTTTTGTTTTTACTTCCACCACAAGACCTCTGAGCCTAGAGAGACTGTATGGGTATTTTTCCCTTTACTATGAGAAACCTATACTTTTCTTGAATTCTTACACCAACACTTACTGATCCATATTTATGCAGAACACAACAGAATACACATATAACCATAAATATAAAAATCTAGTGTAATTAACACTTCATTCCATTAATATCAAAGAACTTAAATTTGTTTATACACAGAATGGAAATAAATTAGCTAGAGCATTGGTAGCTTATCTCTGAGAAGATATGTGGTGGCTACAGGCCTCTAAACTTTGTGTTGCAATGAGACTTGAAGGCCTATATATTATTGAGAAATAATGGAAAACCCTAAACATCCAAAAACCTAACCCTAGGAGATGAAACGCCAGAATATGGGCCCTGTCGGGGTAAATTGGTACATCAATTTCCTGGGGTAGTAACTTTGGCATACTATCTCCATTTGACGCACATGACACATCATTAGAAAGATATATCCGAGGACTACAAATTCTTACTGCAAATATCAAGACCAGAATGAACTCGTAATTGCTAGAAAATCAATGCCCAAAAAATGTCGTTCAGGGCCCCAAAATGGCTCTAGAAGTTCAGGACCCACAAAACTATTAAAAAGAGTAAAATTTGCTACAATTAAGGGTACTGAAAGAAATAATGGTAGGGCCACATGTGGAATAGGCATCTAGCCACCAATATCCACCTGGACCATTCCTCCCCCCTTAAGAAGCAATGGTCCCCATTGCATTGAGTTCCTCCATGAGATGAGGAAACTTCTGTTAAACTTGGTCCCTAGTGAACCACTTGCCATGGTGTAGGAGTTGGCCAGCTTTGATAAACAGATACATTTGGATCTTCTGCTATGAGTGTTCTTGACTTGCATGTCCATGATACAATCTGCGGTCGCCTATTCCATACAGTTTGGGTTTAACTCTATTGGTGTGAGCTTTTCTACAATGTCAGAGGTGTCTAATAGAGGTGGGAAATAGGGCCAAAGGCGGTCCACATTTAATAATGAGCGCACACCAAGGAATGGTGGAATACTGAGTTCGAAGGCATTATTCCCTAAACCCTTCCTGATGGTGTATGACCCATATCAGAGCGATCAAAGTTTGCGGTGGGCTCTAATGAGGCGCTCGTTCTGCAAATGTAGCCACACTTTGTCGCTCACCTAGAAGTGGTGTTGCACGTTATGTTGATCATGTGGTTGCTTATACTTAGCATTAGCTCTGTCCAATATGTCATGAACCTGCTAGCAGATGTGCTGAATGTGCTCAATGAAGTTTTTTGCTTTCTCAGCTTCAGACTGGGCATGAGCTGAATTGGCCTGAGTAGTGACAAATGGCATGGCTATGTCAATGGACATAGTGGTTGGAACCCCAGGCCCACCTGAAATGGATTGTGGCCAATTGAGTTGTGGAGAGCCTGGTTATAACTATGTTGTACATAGGGAAGGCTCTCATACTATGTGTGTGGATGATTTGAATTTTACATGCACAGAATGTGTACAATCATCATGTTGACGACCTATGTCTGGCCATCAGTTTGGGGATGGAAAGTTGTGGACTTGGTGAGCTTGGTGTCCAGCATTCACCAGAGGCTGGATGAAAATGTGCTAAGGAACCTACTATCTCAATCTGAGATGATAGATTATGGGATCCCAAAGTGCACCCACACTCGTTCAAAGAAGAGTTTAGCAGTGACTTCTGTTGTAATATTCTTCTTTCAGGTCGACATAATGGGAATATTCGAGAATCTGTCGACAACCACGAAAACACAGTCATTTCCATGCTTAGTAGAAGCAAGGCCCAACATGTAAGCCATGGAGATGGATTCCCAAGGTAGACTAGGGGTAGGTAGCAGAGTATAGAGGCCTTGCTTCTCGATGGTCATTTTGGAAATGGAGCAAGCACTGTAGGAGCTAATGTACTTAAAAAAATCCTATCAAAGGTTCGACCAATAGAAATACTTTTTCAGTATTACCACTGTTTTCTCAACCCCGAAATTCCCAGCGACTCGACTATAGTGTGCTTCCAAAATCACCTTGGCACGCTCGCTTGAAGGAACACAATGGTGTCCAGGTGACATAGTAGTGCATCCTGGAGGTCAAAATTTGGAACTTGGGTACCCTCCAAGGGTGTCTTTTATGTGTGGCCGAATTCTAGGTCGCTCTTGTAGAGAAGCAGCCAATCATAAGTCTCGTTCCCACAAGAGTTGATAACAGTGGTTAGCACCACGATCGGTGGTCAGGTGAGGCAGTCTGAAACATTATTGGTGATGCCTTTCTTATACTTGATGTTTAAATGAAATTCTTGCAGATATGTGGAACACTTTTGATGAAAATCATTCTGCAACTTCCTTTGTGTCTGTATGAAATGCAAGGGTCGATGGTCTATGTGGATGAGTGTTTCCTTGCCCAAAATGTAATGCTTCTATTGGCGCACGGCTTCACAATGGAATAATTTTCTTTGTCATAAGTGGGATACTTGTGGACTGTGTCGGACAGTGTCTCGCTATGATATGCCACTGAATGCCCCTGTTGAGTAAGAACTGCCTCAATAGCATAGTCAGAGGCATCTGTTTCGATCTCAAATGGATGCTGCCAGTCTAGTAATGTGAGCACTAGGGTAGAGCAGAGGCAATGTTTAAATTCTATGAATGCCTTTTGTTGAGACTCCGACCAAAATAAATTTTCTTTTGCTCCTCCCTTGGTGACTTGACACAAGGGCCAAGTGATATGAGTGAACCCCAACACAAACCTATGGTAGAAATTAGGAAGACCCAGAAAGATACGAAGCTCTATTAGAGTAGTTGGGCCCGACCAATCTCAAATTACTTGGATCTTGGTTGGATCCACATGCACCCCTTTTTCATCAACAATGTATCCCAGATACTGAACCTGGGTCATGTCAAAAGTGCACTTCTCCAAATTGGCACACAACTTGTGTTGTCGCAGTGTTTGGAGGACCTATCAAATGTGGTGGAGGTGCTCTTCCCAAGTCTCACTGAAGATAAGGATGTCATACAAGTACACTACTAAAAATGAGTTGGTGAATGGCCACAATATGTCATTCATCGGCCTCATGAAGGTTGTGGGAGAATTCTTCAACCCAAAAGCAATGACCAGCTGTTCAAAAAAACCCTCCTTGGCTTTGAAGGAAGTATTCCACACATCAGAGGGTTTTATTGGTACCTACTGATACACAGACTGCAAGTCGATCTTGCTAAAATATCTCTCCCCTTTGAGTTGATCCAGAAGGTCATCAATCCATGGGATGGGATACCTATTCCAGACAGTGATCTTGTTTAATGTCCGATAGTCAATATAGAGTCTCCAAATCCCATCCTTTTTCTACACTAACATGGTCAAGCTACCACAGGGCGATGAACTCAGCCGGATGTGACCTTTCTGTAGCATCTCTTAAATCTACCTCTTTATCTCATCATTCTCCAGAACAGAGCACCGATAGATCAGTCTATTGGGCAGCGATGCACCTGGGGTCAAATCAATGGGGTGCTTGACACGATAGTGCAGAGGTACCCCTGTGAGTGAGGTGAATATGTCCCCATACTCCTCCACAACCTTTTCCAACTGTTGTTGTGATGAGAAGGAGCCCTGCCTAGAGGTTGTGGCCACAGTATTTTTCTTTCCCTGGGGGCAGATCATCAGGAAAAAAATTTCCTGGTATTGGAAATGAGCTTATTACATTTTTTTGTAATAACCTAATAGATAGCCCTAAGTTGTGGTACCTCTGGTATCCTGTACAACTTATTTCCCAAAGTAACAATAATAGAGCGAGGCGTCGCTTCCACAAGTATGGTTGGCCTAATAATACATCACAAACATCAAGAGGATAAATGTCACATAATACCTCATCTATGAAGGGCTTGATGTTGTAGGGAAGGTGGCACTGCTGGTTTACGTGGAGATCTTTTCCATGGTGAAGCCACCTGATGGTGTACGACTATGGGTGTCATGTGGTCGGAAAGCCCAAACGCTTCATGACCTCTGTTGAAATGAGGTTATTTTCACTCCCAATGATGACAATGAACTGTAGTAGGGAACCCTTTACCCACATATAAGAGTGGAAGAGATGCTCCTCCGCCTCTTGATCTTCCAGTTCCTCCTTATGGATATTTGCAGTGGCCATGGTGGCATTGTGCTATGCATCAATAATCTACTTCACTTTTTCATTCCCCTTTTTAGGTTCTGATTTAGAGTCATAGCATGCATCTGATTCAAAAGTCCTCATCTCAGCCACCATTGATTTCTTGGCCTAACACCCACTTGTGTTGTGAGTGGAGCTCTTATGGAACTCACACCACTTTCCCGTGTCCTTCTTCAGCTTCATGGTGTTGGTATTTGATTGTGGCTTTGGTAGGTTATCTTGGGAAACCATGCCTTGGCTTTGTCCTTTGTTCTGCATTTTGGGGGCAACTTTCCCTTGGTTTTGATTTGCAGATCCAAAGTCTTGCTTCTTCTGTTTGAATTTGTGCTCAATCTTGGCAGCATACCAGTATGTGGTACCATGTGAGGAGATGTTGAGGAACTCAATTTCCTCCTTAATGTATCTATGCAGACAAATGTGGTACTTCAGCACCAAATGTTTCTCTGAATCTTTGATACCCAACTTTGTGTGCATGGTATGGAACAGATTCATCAACTCGTGTACATCTTGATCCCTTTGTTTCCGTAGCGTAGTCCATTATATGTACTCGTCCTCATAGCTCCCCATAGGATAATATTGTTCCCTGATGGCGTCTCGAAAAGAATTACAAGTGGGTACTACTGAGAACAGAGAGGGTTCCCACCAGTCCTTGACATGGGGGGTAGCTTTGAGGAGTGCAAAAATAATCTTCTCCCAATCGGAAAAGTCATGAACTAAGAAATATCCTTATAATAGATTTGAACATATATCTACAGAATCCACATCTATTTGGTCTTCAAATATGGGAATGTTAAATTTTACTTGTACCTTAAAAGGAGTTTCACCTCCAGAGTGGTTGCTTGATGCATATGCACTGTCAGTTGGCAATCGTTGAAGGATCTGGGAAAAGTTATCCATCATTGCATTCCTTTGTTTTTTGAGGGCCTCCTCTAGCAATATTTTTATAGGATCTCCTACTCCATCATCTTTCATTTTTTCCCCCATGGGTGATCATCGGGGTTTGTGAGGCTTATCTTGCAAAGTTTCAACCAAATCGATCCCTAACTCTTTATACCCCGACCTCGTTGGGGACATGCAAAGAAGGATCGAGAAAGAGAAGACCGCTCTGATACCACTGATGTGGATTTATGTAGGAACACAAAAAAATACACATATAACCATAAATATAAAAATGAAGCAAAAATAACACTTCATTTCATTAATATCAAAGAACATAAATTTGTTTACAAATAGAATGGAAATAAACTAGCTAAGGTGCTGGTAGCTTATCTCTGAGAAGAGATGTGGTGGCTACAGGACTTTGAACTGTGCATTACAATGAGGTTCAAAGGCCTATATATTATTGAGAAACAATGGAAACCCTTGAACATCCAAAAACCTGATGCTAGGAGATGAAACTCCAGAATATGGGCCCCATTGGGGTGAATTGGTACATCAATTTCTGGAGGTTGTAACTTTTGCATACTATCTCTATTTGATGCACATGATACATCGTTAGAAATATCTATCCAAGGACTAAAACCACTAATTGTGAATATTGAGTCTAGAACAGACTCATATTTGTCAAAGATGTGATGCCTAAAAAACATCGTTTAGGGCCTGAAAACAGCTCCGGAAGTTCACGACCCGAAAAACTACTAAAAATAGTAAAGTGTGCTATAATTAAGAAAACTGAAAAACTGAAAGAAACATTGGTGGGGCCCTAAGTGGAATAGGCCTGTGGCCACCAATATCCACCCGGATGACTTACATCATTTAATTAGGGTTATAGGTGGTGAAATAAATGCAATAGCTTAGGTTTACACTCAACACCATCAACCACTCCTCATACATGTCCACTCTTTCATCCAAGTCATTTTGTTACATTTACGCAATACTTACATGAATTATAGTTCATAGTGACATTTACAAGAGGGCTAAAAAAATGGTTATCACAGACCCACCCCCCTGGAGGAACATTGTCCAAGGTTTTATACACTTGAACACAATTCAAACAATGACTTTTATATACAAAAAAAATATTTTTACATTTAGTTACATAGTAAAAATAATAGATGTGATTCCCTCATCTTATCATCCATTTCAAAAGTGGCTACATCTTGTCTAAAGGGCTTCCACTGCAGCTTGACCTACTTTATTACTCAATTCTAAAGCATGATATGACTCCAATCCATAATCCATAATGGATCTAGCTAAAATTATCCCTCAAATTCCGCCTTTATCATAGACCAATCAATAGCACTATTAAGATTGTGGACATTCTCTTTATGTAAATAAATATGAAAAACATAATTTTCTTTAATTGTGGATGGAAATGCTATTTTGTAATCCATTGACCCCACCCTTTCTAATATATGAAATGTTCCATAAAATATTGGAGCTAATTTAACACAAGACCCAATATTTAGTGAAAAAATCCTTAGTCTTATCTAAAGGTAAATGTGTTCCCCCACTTGAAATCCTTTATGCATTCTCTGTTGACCTACGTAACTATTTTTCTTGTCCTCATCTATTTTCATTTTTTCCTAATACAAACTACTTCTTGTTCCATTTCCTTCAACATATTAGTTCCAAGAAGCATCTTATTCATTGCATCAGTCCCACTGATAGGTATATTATATATTATACTATATAGAGCCTCAAATGTACTTATATTCAATGATTCCCAATACCCATTTTTTTAGGAAAACTTTCCCAAAAATAGAAACTTTTCCAACTTCCTAGGTTGATGCATTACATACATTCTAAGCATGTCTTCTGGCACTATATTTACTCTTTCATTCTATCCATTCATTTGAGGATGATATACTGTATTGAATTCCAACTCTATTGCAAGACTATCAAATAATGCTTCCCAAAATTTTGAGGTGATCTTGGCATCACAATGCAAGATGATATTCTTGGGTACACCATGAAATCTAAATATTTCTTTGATGAAAACATCAGAAACATTAACTGCCTTGTGGAAAGACATGACCGTGTTAATTTTTACGGTATGTTATATTATTTCAATAATTACTTCAATTTCTTATTAGCACAATAACAAATTTACTTCATTTTCCAATATAAATCACATTAAAACTTCAATAGCATTCACTTTATATCATCATTGGCAGTAATTGTAGATAGAAAATAAACAATAAGTACAAGACTACATGAGAAGGTAAGTGAATTAGGTAAAATGAAAATTTACAAGTGAATTTTATACTCAAGATACCCAAGAGACATGTCTCTTTGTAAATTGGATCAGTTATATTTCTAAATTAAATTCTAGTAAGCTTGCACATTTACATTTTTACCCGTATTTGTTAAAGTTATGAAGAACCCATAAATAATGGTGGGAAATAACTCTTGATAAGTATATTTATTTTAATCTTTTTCTTTATCCCATATTTTACATAGATGCTTAAATTATGGTGGGTACTATGCTTAAATCAGGCATAGGTTCATCCATTAGAGGTTCTTCTTGACTTTTAGCAGCATCATCATTCTTCCTTGTGATGAGGAGATCCCTTCTCTGAGTGTAGAGTCTTCATCAAAGCTAACATCTCTACTTACTACTACATTTCTCTGACCATGTAAATAAATTCGATATGCATTTGAATCTTCATTATATCCAATAAATACACATTTATTCCGAGAGGGTTCGACTTTTTTCTTTTCTCTTTTGGTACCTGAAAGTATATAGGACAACCAAGGATTTCGAAATGTGTAACATCAAGTTTCTTACCGGTGAATATTTCTTCGGGTGTCTTAAAATCCAAGCTTCGATGAATACTCCTATTTTTAACATACAAAATAATGTTCGCAACTTCTACCCATAGAAACTTTGGTAGGTCTTCATCATGAATCATGGCACATGTGGCTTCCAAATTTATGTGCTTCTTTCTCTCGGTAACTCCATGTTGTTGTGGATTGTAAAGAATGGTGAGCTCCCTCTTAATACCCACCTATTTGCAGAGGTCATTCAATTCATTAGATTTATATTTGGTTCCATTATTAGTTCTCAATATCTTTATCTTATTACCTGTATGATTATCCACCAATGCTTTGAAAGAGTGAGTCCATATAGATACATCATCCTTCTTATTTAACAAATAATTATATTTTTTGTGAGAAAAGTCTTCCACAAATATCACATAGTATAAGTATCCTCACAATGAAGTCACAGAAAAAGGACCAACCATATAAGAATGGATCAATTACAGAATATCAATTGTATTGCTCTCACTAGAAGGGAATGGTATCTTTGTATGTTTTCCTATTGCACAACCTTGTAAAACTCCTTTATGATTCATACAAAATTTGAGCATCCTTGTCACCATATTCTTTCCACTCGCTAAGGCTTTGTAATTTAAATGAGTAAATATCTGGTGTTATAGCTCACATTTAATAGAAGTGTCATTTTCTGAAAAGGACTTCCACCAACTTGCTAAATACCATCAACCCTAAACCCAAGAGTAAAAGCATATCTAAAGTTCTTATTCCATGCGCGTACCTTTCCATCATTGAAAGTTACCTTGAATCCTTTGTCCTACACTAAAGAAACATATATCGAATTCTTCTTCAAATTGGGAACATAAAAAACATCTTGAGGATGTAAGTTTTGACCATAATTCAAATGAAGATTAATGGTTCTTATTCATTTCACATGGTAGGTGGCATTATCTCAAAGAATAATATTTATATTAGCCTTCCTCTCAACTAAATTTTAGAGAACCTCCTTATATCTAGTGAACTTCCTTTAGGCTCCACTATGTTTTAACCATTTATCCAAGGTGTCCGAAGGAGAGGTAGTATATAAATAATAAATGATACTCATCTCTTTTTCCAACAACACTATTTTCAAAATATATGGCATTTCTTGTCATCTTGGGAGGTCAATTATTTCCTTCTCGAGCAACAAGAGCATTCAATTTTCCTTTGTAGTTAGACCTGGTGTTACTTTGATTGTTGTTGTTGTCCCTTGGAGGATTCTTCTTGTGAGGAGATTTTAGAGCATAGTGGCCAAACTTGTTGCAAGTGAAGCATCTTCCTTTTCCTTTTCCTTTGAATCCATTATAAGATCCAAAAACCCGCCTTCTTGAATTTTATGGACCAACATCATTTCTCCTTTTAGAATTTGTAGAGAAAGTAGTAGGTTCACTTCCATTAACAAAAATATGTCTTTCCACCATACTTATTTTCTCTTGAGTTCATCTAGCCAATATATCATCAAAATTAGGTATATTTTCATTGTTGAGAATGGTGGCGAAAAATGTTTCACATGTCCTTATAATACTTCCAAGTGCAATAAGAGTGAGTTCCCTATGAAAAATAACTTCTCTGTTAGATAGAAAGTCATTCTTTACTTGAGTTATCCTCATGAAATATTCTTGTATAGACTCCCCTTTGTCCATTTTCATATCCTTCAACTTTTTGTTGAGAAAGAGAATTTGATTTGCATTGTTTACTTTGAACATCCATATCATCTTATAATACATTTCCTTCGAAGTTCCTAGATAAAAAATATAAGAGATTAAATGATTTTTAATAAACTAAACTAATTATTTTCTTAGATTTGACCTCTCCTTTTGTATACTTTGTTTTAGCAGCAATAGGTGAATTTGAAGGAGGCTCCACCATTTTCCCTTATACATATTACAACACTTTATGTTCCTCCAAGGTCCAATCAAGAGTCATATTCTAGACATGATAATTTTATTTTTCATTGAGCTTATCCTTTGTCTTGAAATAAGAGTCAGTAGCAATGGATACTTGTTCCAAAATACCTTGTTCAACAACAACAATTATTAAACAATGATTTCTACTCTTGTTCCGTGGGCTTATCTTGACCTGGGCTCTAATACCATGTTAAATTTTATGGTATGTTCTATTCTTGCAATAATTACTTCAATGTATTACTATCCCAATATCAATTTTACCTCATATTCCAATAACAATCAAACTTCACTAACATTCACTTTAGATCATAATTGGTAGCAATTATAGATAGAACATCAATATTAAGTACAAGAAGATATGAGATGATAAGTGACCTATGTAAAATGAAAAGTTTCAAGTGAATTTTGTACTCAGGATTCCCAAGGGACATGTCTCTTTGTAAATTAAATTCTAGTAATTGTTGCACATTACATTATTACCCATATTTGTTAAAGTGTTGAAGAACCAATAAATAATGGTGGGCATTAACTAATGGGATGTATATTTATTGACATATTTTTATTTATCCCATATTTTACGAAATAAACTTTCTTAAATTATGGTGGGTATTAAATTATGGTAAATATGTTATTTATGTGAATATGACCTATTTTAATTGGGAAAATTTTAAGGATGAAAGATTATTTTGAAGTTTAAAAAATTGGCGAATCTCATTAGTCCCTAATGTGAAAAATATAAAATTTTTATTGATGTATTTGTAAAATTATTCAAATTTATAATGATATTATATATATTGTCTATATTATGTTGGCGAATTTTAAGGTAAAATAATTTTATGTTGTAAAATTTGGGCGAATCACTTCTATAAAAAAATGGAAATTGGCGAATCTTTTTTTTGGAAAAACCATGGAAAATTAGTCCACCTGCGAATATTAGCCCCTAAAATTTTCCATTTGAATGCTCATGTCCTTAGAGACATGACTCTTCAACACTAATTATTTGTTAATTATTCATTATTAGTGAATGTTATATATATATATATATATATATAAAGGCTTCTAGGAAGGGGAATTAGCCCCTAGTTTCACTCTTTAATAGACCACTATAAAATGAGATATCTTACTCAGATTATTTAAAACCACCATTATGACTTCATATTAATAGGATGTGTTCAACCTAGTGATGAATTCCACATAAATTAATTCCCACTTCCATTCGGGAACTAGGATTGGTTGCAACAACCAAACTCGATGTCAAAATTCCACTCCCACTTGCTAGAATTCCATGCATCTACCGATATATTCTAGAACATCCCTTTTCATGTCTACGTAATAATATATCCTTTTCATAATTTTTATCATTTTTTGATAACTTAGATGACCTAAATATGACCTCTTATGAATTTCATCTAATACGAGCTTCACCAATTCTCTAGTACAAGGTATATACCGCCTACCTTTCAATTTCAACAGTTCATCCTCTGTGAGGGAATAATTTTACTGAATTCCCCTTCTGGATTTTGCTGCAAGAATTATCTCACTTACTGGTAATGCTTTTCGTGCTGCATTTCCTTTTTAATATTTTCTTGGATGTCAATTTCACAAGTATTGATGGTTTTCAAACAAGTCACTTGTAGCCTTCTGCTAAGTGCACAAACTACTTCACTTCCCTACCTTTGATGTACTTTATTTTAGTAATATATTTAGTAATAAAATGTATACACCTTATCTATCTTCATTCAACTTTAGTTGGTCAAATAAATACATCAACCATCCATGATTTCACTTCAAAACAAACTTCCTTCCAAAGAGACAATACCTCCACATTTTCAATGCATGCACTATCGCTTCCAACGCTAAGTTATGAGTAACATGATTTCAGTCATGCTCATTAAAATTCCTTGAATTGTAACAATTTACATGTCCCTCTTGTATGATGAATCCGCCAATGCCTTCCTTGAAATCATCTATAAAAACTACAAAATATTTTTCCAGATCAATTATCCTTAGTATCGGTGCATGCATTAGAAAATGTTCTAATTTCTCCAATATAGTTGCACACTCTTTTTTCCACTGTAATTTACTTACTCTCCTTTGTAATGCTAGGATTGGATGTCAAATTTTTGAAAATTTATGAAGGAACCTCTGGTAATTCCTACAAAACCCCATAAAGGATTTGACTTTGCCACATTTTGAGGAGTAGGCCACTCCATCATGACTTTGATATTCTTAGGATCTACTAATACTCCTTCCTTGGAAATAATGAGTTCCAAGTACTAAACTTATGATTGTAGGAAATCAGATTTTTTTATCTTGCCAGAAAGCTTTATCTGTCTTAGCAATTTCCAAATTTCTATGAAATTTTCTTCATGTTATTCCTAGGTCTTAGAATAAACCAAAATTTCATCTATGAATACAAACAAAAACTTTTCTAAATATGGATTGATAGAATTTTTCATTAAACACATAAATGTTTCTAGAGCATTGGTGAGTACAAATGGTAGCACCACAAATTCATGATGCCCATATTCAGTTTTAAAGGTTGTCTTGTGGATTTTTTCATCATTAATTCATACATGATGGTACCCAGACCTCAATTTTTTCTTTGAAAGTACTAAAAATCCTATGAATTTATCGAAAAAGTCATCAGTCATAAGTAGGGGATGCTTGTTCTTAATTTTTGATTTGTTTAGGTGTATGTAGTAAATGCACAATCTCAATGTACCATCCTTCTTCTTCATGAATAATACAATAAATCCTAGGTGTTGTGCTAGGTATGAGTATCACTTGTCCAACATTTCCTTTAACTGCAACTTCAACTCCACTAGCTTCGGTGTGCTCATAGGATATGGAGGCTTTGACACTAGTGTCATTCCTGGAAATAATTCAATTAAGAAATCATTTTCTCTTCTTGGCAGAAATCCTAGAATTTCCTCAAGAAACACATCGCTAGATTATTTTAATACGAGAACTCTATGATTTTTACCTCTGTTAACCTCTGATTCATAGGTTACTTGGATAAAATATATAAACACCCTACCCATCCACTCGACTTCATTTACAATGATAATATTTTCTTGAGGGTCATGGATTTCTTGATCCCTTGCAGTGTCACTCATTACCCTTCATTGTTGAGTAATTTCATCAATTTGATATAATTATCAATTTTCATCTTGTGAAAATTGATCCAATCCACACCTAGTAACACATCATACAAACCCAATGGTAAAAAATTCAAGCCTATGGATGTGGGCATGTCGTTTATCACTGCAGGACATGACTTCCCCACATCTTCAAATAGCCTTTGAGTTCTTGTTTCCAGTTTAAATAATCACGATTTTTTTATTTTCTATCTTATTCAATGCACACTTATCTCCAACCTCTAGACTTACATAACTGGAATTATAACCTGGTTCAATCATAATCGAAATGGGTTCTTTCTTGGCCATACCTTACATCTCGATCACTGATTCTTGGTGATGAACTTTCCTTTTCCCAATAAGACATAAATTCATGGCACATTCTAGTCCACATCATTCACTATATTTTCCTTTTGTATATTATACAACCTTTAACCACTTTTATAACATTGTGGATAGTCTCTCTTCCTATGGCTTTATCGATATGTATAACAATTAATGGGTTCAGTATCAAACCCCTCAGTTTCTTCTCTTGTACTCCTAGAGAATTGACCTCTTTAGCAGTAGTGGAAAATTTCATAGTCCTTCCTCCTCATTGATATCTTATAGTTTTCTATCCTTTTCTCTTAAAGCTAGGTTTTCCTTTTTCCTTCCAATCAGTTCAGAAGTTTGTCTTGCTCCTAGAATGTTCATAGCAATACCTCATTTTCTGATAGTGTCCTCAAATGTTTTTGGCTCATCAGAACATATTATATCCCTTAATTCCTATGTTAATCAATTGAAATACTTATGTATTTTCACCTTCTCATACTTCATGTAAGGAATATAGCTCAACCCCTCCATGAATATACTAGTGTATTCATGAGTTGTTGATTTCCCTAATTTTTTCTCATAAACCACCTTGAACTTGTTGTTAGATTATATTTTAGATAGGCACTTCTCCTAGAAATACCCTTAAAACCTTTTCCAATATAACTATTTATCTTTGACATTGTTTACATTCCTCAGGTTTTCCCACCAAAAAACGATTTTACTTTCAAGTTGAAAATCACTACTGTTGCTTTCATATTATTAAACTAATCATGTACCTTGAAGCACTTCTTAACTCCTATTGGCCATTCCTATTATTTCTCGGAATTGTTCACCTCTAAATCAAATTTAGGATGTTTTTCCTTCTTAAATTCTTTTGGAATTAGTTCATTCTCTATCATTTTCCACTGGTAGTGTCTCCTAGTTGTAACATTAGACCTTTGCTCATGACTTCCAATTCTCCTCTCTAGAGTAGCTAATGGAATTCCACCTCTCCCTATATCTTCACTTTCCTACATATTTATTAAATTATTGTATTTTTTTCTTCTACACCATCAATCCTCAATTCATGCTTCCCAAGTTCTCGTGGACTTTACCTATACTTATACATTTGCAAGTAGCTAGCACCTAGCTCTGTTCAGTAGATTGCAAGATTGTGTTCATTAATATCAAGGGCCTATATTTAAAGGATTATTTTTTATAATATATCAATTCAAGTGACCTTGAAAATTCTATATTTTGATAAACCTTTGAGAGATCTTTCCAATGATATATAACATTTTGAAAAAATCCTAAAGGATTAGGAGTTAGTTTAGTTGGAATTTTGGAAAGGTTTTTAATGGAATGGTTCCACTTGGCTAATAGAAGGCATGAGATATAAAAGAAAAGACATGAGGTGGGAAACATTCCATTAATCGATGAATATTGCACCACGCTAAGTTAAGTCAAGCTTTCGTGAAGTTTTTGGTGCATCGGTTCATTTTCATAATTCATGAAGGAGCTTGATCAGGAATTGTTTGTACCATAAATGAAATGAACTCAATTCCCTAGGAATTTTTAAATAAAAAATAGAATCATTGAAATAAATGAAGAATATTTATAAATAATCACACAGAATTTACCAAGACCAAGAAGTAGCGGAAAAGGCCTGAGAGCCTCACTATACTCTCACATTCTCATTATTAAAATAATGTTTATGATACAAATAAATACATGAGGAAGTTTGTCTGAAGATAGTGCATCTATACTGAACTCTTTGGTTGAGTAAATATATCAACCATACACCAATCTGTGAGCCTAACTAGTCGGATAGAATATCTCAACCAACTAGGCCTAAACTGACTTCTAACTCTTAGGAACATACCCAATCTTGAAAGGTAGGATTAAATCCCAACTTTCATGATAAAAATTAATTTAATTATTTTGGACTCAGAATTGTTTTACTCACATGAGGGTGAGGCTAACATCTTCCCCCCCCCCCCCCCAATAATAAGTCCAAAATAAGAACTATGAACCATTTTCCAAGTTCTCCTGCTGAAACTGTTGATCCTCAAAAACACTACCTGAAAAAACGCCAAATATGGATGCCGAAAGAAATTCAATATGAAGAAAATATGAGTCAATTGCAAGTCTGATTCATCTCTAAATTTTTCTTGATAGCTCCATCACGTGCCAAGCTACAAAAGGATCCATATTTCCTTTGCTTGTAATCAAAATCCTTTGTCCACTAACAAAATTTTGATGATGCCCACTCGCGAAATGGCTTTTCCACTAACAAAATATGGATAATGCCCACTGGCAAATTTGATGATGTCGAAACTTCCCATTGAATACTTGATGCTGACTTCCCACTGGTTTCTTTGATATTGACTACTCACTGGCTGATGATGTAAAAAATGACTGACTATTTCTTTTGTTGATGTTGTCGAAAACTTCTCACTTCTTCTTTCTAGATGTTGTTGAAAATTTTAGTTTGAAAACTTTAAATTCCATTATTATCATTTTCCCCGTTTGTCAGATGAAAGGAGACACAATCAGCATTTTTTTTTAGAACTCACCCCCTTCAAGTGTAAGAGAGTTTCACCATCTTCATTCTATTGGAAATTTTTCTTCATGTGAGACTGAATCCTCATAGGAAAACGATTTATAAATAATCACTCATAATTTACCAAGACCAAGAAATGGCGGAAAATTCCTAAGAGCCTCATTGTACCCTCACATTCTCATTATCAAAATAATTTTTATGATACATATAAATACATGAGGAAGTGTGTCTACCTTAGACTCTTTGGTTGAGAAAACATCTCAACCATACATGAATATAGGATCCTAACTAGTTAGAGAAAATCTGTCAACCAACTAGGCCTAAACGGACTCGTAACTATTAGGAAAAAAAAAATCTAGAAAGGTAGGATTAATTCACAACTTTCATGATAATAATTAATTTAATTATTTTGGACTTAGAATTTTTTTCACACATAAAAGTGAGGCTAACAATTAAAAACACAGATCTCCCTCCATATTGATGATAAGTGGCCAATCATTGCTAGTGACACAATAGAAATATGACATAGTCAAATAATGAAAAGATAGGTCGAAATGACATGGAAAGTCTGACGATGTGGCACATTAGTAGCATAACATGTGGTAGGAAATTTTGGATCTTTTTGGTTTCCAAGTGGGTCGAATATGGGTGACACATGGCACCACTCAAATACTTCCAAGTAGTAATGATGATGCCAATAGGTGACACGGATTATGACCTAGCATATATTTGGGGTTTGTGCTAGGGGTTTATTTTGTAATGGTTTACTAGTATAAAGTGTTTCTGAGAATTTGGGGGTGTGCAATCATTCCACTTATGTGATATCCTAGATCTAGATTTCAAGTTCCATTGATCATAGTTCTGCATGAAGGAAATGTTATCCAACACACTAGGTAGCCGGGGTTACAGAAAGAAATCACTTAAAGAAACATCTAGATATGGATTTATTTAGAGATAAATAGGTGGTGGGCCTAAAACATATGCTAGATATGTGATGCATCTAGTGGATCTAACATGGTAGCCAACACAACAAGGTGATTGGGTAGTGGGACCAGAATAAGCTTGAGAGCCATTTAGATATTCAGGCATCTAGGCCCCCATTAAGTTTTCATAAATGCGAGTGCACCCTCTTACTGAATAAAATGTGATAAATAGGCTAAGCACCTTTTTTGTTAAGTATTTGGTTCTAGCCCATGGTCATATGGAGCTGGAGTCAGATAAAAAGATCACTAGGTAGAAACGTTTAGGGTAAATTTGGTGCTCCAAGCACAAAATTTAATTAATGGTAGTCAAAAGCAAAATATAATTTTTTTTTCTATTATTAACAGGCCTAGCCAATTCAAGAAAAAATATATAAAAGGAAGAGAAATCATTCAAAATGTGTTGGTGATCCCATCGAGAATTCGAGGCTAAAGCAGAAGAAACAAATTTTGTTGTGAGAAATTAAAGAGAGAATTGTATAAGTGAATCTAATGTAGTGACTAAAATTTGATTACATATGATATAATAATTTCATCTTTGAGTTATCTAAGAATAAACTAGAAGTTCATCTTCAATCTGCGAAAGAATAAATCAAGTTTATCTTCAAGATGTGTGATAATAAATGAAGTTTCTCCTCAAGCTATGTTACAATAAATGAAGTGTATTTCGAGTTGTGTTTGAATTAAGGAAGTCTCTCTTTGATATGTGTGTGACTGATTGAAGAAATATATATTGTGCTAAGTGGAGTTTGGGAGAGCATGAGATGAATTAAAGTCAAATATTGTTTCGTTGTGTGTGCACGAGAGGTCTTAATTTGAGAAACAAAGGAACATTTTTTTTTTGAATGATTGGGTGCAAATTCAAATGAATAAAGTGAGGCGATGATACAATGGGTGAGAGTGTTTGAGCATGCTTATCGCATTGTGAGATATTTCGCTGAGTGATAGCCATAACAGAGAGACAATAGCATATACAAATATGAATTTTAATGCAACAAATACCTATATATCTTAGTATTAAAATGAATGAAATATATATCTTCTTGGATACAATAGGTTGGTTCCTATACATATTTAAGGTTGGTGCCTCTAGTAATTTGGTGCTTGATAAAATTAGAGTCGAGGTATCCTATGAGTTGGTGCTAAAAAATATTGATGTAATTTTTAGTGGATTACATTTATATCATAAAAAAAAAAGTTCCATAAGGATTTCCATGTTGAATCTTTGTGTGGAAATGTCATGTGAATGGTATATTTATTGTTTACCAATTGGAAATTAACTAAATAATTGGTTAAACACGTGTAAAAAGTGTATCTTATTGATTCACCCCCAACCCCCCCCCCCTCCCCCCCCTTTTAATATTCCTTCATTCCAAAAAAATGGTATGAGAGAGGGATCCTTCAGAAACAATTTATGTAATGCAAGGTAGATGTACAAGAATCGTGGTAAATCCAAAAATTTAGGATGTTTTCTCAAATAGTGTATGATTCTTTGATGGAACCAATTATATGTTTTGGAGAGCTAAAATGGAATATTATATCATGTCCCTTAGTGTTGATGTATGGGGCTCTATAGAATTTGGATCCAAATTATACAAATGAAAGAATGGTGTATTCAAATAATGTGAAGGCTAGGAATGCAATCTTACTTAGTACTAACCAAATTGAGATACTCAAGGTGATGCATTGCATATCTACTAAGGAATTTCGGAACAAACTCAAGAACAACTACGAAGGAGATGAGAAAGTCAGGAAATATAAACTTTAGACCTATGGAAGGAGATTTGAAAGTTTATAAATGAATGAGGATGAAATACTTACTTAATATTTCCTTCGATTTTATGAGGTGGATAATCTGATTAGAGCACTGAATGAGAAACTTGAAGATGAAGTAGTTGTACAGAAATCATTAATACCCATTCCAATGAGATTCAATGCTAATATATTTGCTATAGAAAATATGCAAGACTTGAAATTTGTCACAATGGAACAACTTCATGCAACTATCATTGTTTATGATATAATAGTTGGAAAGGAGAGGTTAGAACGAAATGAGGTTTCCTTCAAAGCTTAGAATATTCCTAAAGAACTCAAATAACATCAAGATTTCTCCAACGATCAAAAGATGGCTCAAATTTTAAGGAACCTAAATCAAGGTTCAAGAAAGTATAAAAAGAAGTTTCCCTTTAAATGACTTGATTGTGGGAGAGTTGTTCATTTTTCCTAAAAATTCTCGTATACTAAAGTGAGAAGTAGGATAAAGAGAAAGATAAAAAGAACAAAGATAAGTCTCAAAAATATCAAAAGAGAAATACCTAAAGGAAGAATAACTTCTACTGTAAAGAAGAAAACAATTCATATAAAGCCAATGATGAAGAATAATATGAAGGATAGCATGATGAATTCCTTCTTATGGAATTGGATTATGTATTGAAGTTTATGTATGGATAAAACTCTAAGTAATCTTTTGATGGTGTGGTGGTTCTTCAATAAAAACTTATCAGGGCTTTAGATGAACTAAATAACACTACAAATAATAATAGACAATTGAAGGAAAAATTATTGCTATAGAATAAGTTTTTTATCACTCCAATAATCAAGCCTTTTATATTCAAAAATTAAAATTAGAACTAGTTATCAAACTTAAACAGACTCTAGTATAACAATTAAAAGGAAAACACAAGATTCATGATAAATTGGATGATGAAAATGAGGCTCTAAATATAGAATTCTCCATGAAGGAAGTAAAAATAGGTTCAAATTCATATGAAGAATACATTCTATATTTGAAAAATGAGCTTAAATAACCAAGGAGGAGATAGAATGTTCTTATAAATCAGGTGGAAAAATGTGAAAATAACTTCTATATACTAGAAGTAGAAGGTGTATCCCTAATAATAGATCTAGAGAAAATCCAATATGGATATGAATATCAAATTTTCTAAATGTTCAGAAACTCTAAATGACATTCTCAATATTCAAATATCATCTGAAGTTAAATTAGGTGTGGGATACAAAGAAACCCAGTAGTCTGCAAAATTTGAGTCTAGTAGCAAGTCTCTAAGAAATAAAGGTCGTCAAAGTTATGTATAAGAATTCAAAGGGAAAGGTAGTGAACAAAAAATAAAATATGATCAAAGAAGCAACTTGAAATTTTTTAATCCTATGAATACTACAAATAATCTTCAACATAGACCCACATATAAGCAAGAAAGACAACCGAGTTTCAATAGATCAAACCATTCACAAAAATGCACTATTTTAGTTATCCAAAGTTACTTTATGATAATTTATATGTTTTTCATAACTTTGGACATATCGTTGTTAATTATAGAGAAATTAATTTGAAAGAGATAAAATAATTAGATCTAGCTACTTGCAGATCTCTAAATCTAGAAATTCATTTTTTGGAAAGAGAGACCCATTATCCCCTTTGTTGAATTAAATATAATGTTTTAATTGTAGAAAATTTAATCATAAATCTAATGAATAAATAATTATACTCATTAACCCATTTAGGTATCATATTCCTAAGTAGTCCACACATCAAGGAAATGTAAAGAAATGGAAGAAAAAGATAGAAAGGACTAAAACATGTCATTTTTCTATATATTCTCATGACGAAGAAAGAAAATTTTATGTTGACAGAGAGTGTTCTAAGCATATGTGTCGAGATAAAAGTAAATTCCTATTTCTAAGAGAATATAGGAAATGAAATGTCACTTTTGGGAATAATGCTCAAGTACCAAAATAAAAGGAAAAGGAATTATAATCATTTGGGATGAGAAGACCAAAGTCCATAATGTTCTATATATGGAAGGTATTAATAGTTTTTGTTTGTAAGTTTCATCCAAATCCCTGAAAATGGATATGATGTGACCATTTGGCCTAAGTATTGTGAAATAAGAAAATAAGAGAATCGTAAGCTATTAGGGAAACAAATCAACACCCCTATAAATGTGTATATATTTAACTACTAAAGAGTAAAATACTACATAAGAAAGAAAAATTAAACTTGCATATGGCACAAAAGGATGGGACATGTGAATTTTGATAATTTAGTAAATATGAATAAGATATGGAAAATGAGAGGCATGCAAAAAATGTCAAAACGAGGAAGCTCCATTCGTAAATTTGCCAATCTGGTAAGAAGAAAAGGGTACACTTCAAAATAAAGGAGAGTACTCACCATATAAACGCTTATACCAGGTTTATAGATATGTATGCATTCCTACTAGGACACAAAGCCTAAGAGGAGAGAAATACTTCATTTTTTCATTTGATGGTTTTACTAGAGAAACTTGGACTATGCTACTCAAACAAAAATAAGAAGCTCTTAGTAAATTCAAGGTGTTTGAGGCTCAAGTAGAGAATGAGAAATATTTGAAAGTAAAATTCCTGATGTCACGTAGTGGTGTATAATAAAATTCAAAGGGGTTTGAGGAATTTTTTGAATAATGTGGGATCATAAAGAAATATTTTGTAATATTCCTTTTCAGAAATTTCTACAATTATTTCAATGGGGATGTTGTATAATGAAAACCATGAAATAAAAGCATTGTACAGGACTTAGGTCCTCTTTTATATTCTTTATGTAGCTTAAATATAAAAGGGCATCAGAAAGAAATAATTCTATCTATACTAAACAGATCTCCCCAGCTCAAATATGCTCAAAAGCACCCCAATCCCACTGCTTCATAAAATAGAAATGTCGAAGACTGCAAAAAAGTTATTTTTATAATGATATCTACAGAAAAAGATAATATAACATATATATGGAGCTTTCATTCATCATAGAATCATAAATGAGAGGTTTGACCTCTTCTACAAGCACATCAGAGCACCTCGGCAAGGGTTTCCGGAAAAATATTAGCACAAGATACAGCACTGCAGAAAATAACATTGTACCCCGCAAATATGTATTATAAAATAGTATATTTAATCCTAAATATACAAATAATACATAAATAGGATCAAATCCTCCCTCAATAGACCTCCCGGAGTGGAATAGACACCTCCTCCTCAGGAACAAGCATAAAACAAGAGGGTTTCACCTAGCTGTTGTTGCTACTGCAAAAATGACGTAGTTACTAAAGGTGAATGTGCTGTATGTGATGCAAAATAGATAACCTCAAGGAAAATGATGAAAAGTGAGCTCAGGACCTCCTCCTTAGATCTCCCAATTAGCTAGACCAAAATAATGATGGAATTCTCGCATGAGAACTCCTTGCACTAAACAGTGCTGCAACTCTGGTTAAACAGCTGAAGCTTGCAATTAGTCATAAGACCAAAAAATATGAGTGAATGAATCCTTTTCTTCCATCTCTTCCTTCTTATCCTTGGTGAGCTTTTCCATCCTGGGCCCCACTCATTGGTGATGTGACTTCCTTGAGAAGTTTCCTCCTTCAAAACTGCACTGCCCTAGTAGCTTTCCCTCCTCTTGTGACAGTAATGTTGACTTGGTCAATTGGATCTAGCTCATTTATTTACCCCTATTTCACACCAAAGTGGCTTTATTTTGTCCTCCTACTTCAATCCCTTTTCACACTGGGATATGTTTTATTGTCTTCCCTACTTCTTATTTCAAAAATGGAGTAGTTATAATATTCCAAGTAGAAGTCGCTAATTAGGAATATTACAGTCCTCCCCACTCAAAAGTTGCTTGCCCAGAAGCAACAGTAAAGAAGGATGATGCAAGATATTCTCTCCCTCCCAAGTGGCATCCTCATCTGGTATATTACTCCATCGAATAAGATATTCCTTGATGACTTTGTTTCTCAGCTGCCTCTCGCTTGTGTCTAAGATTGATTCCGGCTGCAAGATCAAGTGGCCCTCATCATCAATAGGGGGGAGATCCATGTTGGCAACTACGTTCCTCCCAATGGACTTCTTGAGGCAGCAGACATGGAAGATATTGTGGATCTTTCTCCCCTTAGGAAGCTCCAACTCATATGCTACCTTACCGATACACTTGACCACCTTGTATGGCCCATAGAAACATGGTTTTAGCTTCTCAACTCCCTTATCCTTGAGTGTGGACTATTTGTAAGGCTAAATATGCAAGTAGAAAAGATCTCCCACCTCAAACTGTCTTTCTACCTGACCACGGTCTGCATACATCTTCTGCCGGTTCTGGGTAGTGGCAATGTTGTCTTTGAGTGCCTTGAGTATGTCCTGGTTCTCCTGAATCCATTCCATTGCCCTTGGAGGTTTACTTGCCTCAAACATAACATCAACAAATGAGAGTGCCTCATACCCATATAAGGCTTGGAATGGAGTCATGCCAATAGAAGTATGGTGAGTAGTGTTGTAACAATACTCTCCCAAGTGAAGCCAATGCAGCCAAGCTCTCTGCTACCTTGCCACATAGTTCCTTAAGTAGCCTTCTAGCCACTTCTTCACTATTTCGTCTTTTCCATCGGTTTGGGGATGATAGCTAGTGCTTGGAGTCAAATAAATCCCCACTAACTGAAAAAGTTCCTGCCAAAAGCTAGCCATGAAGTGACTGGCTCGATCACTCACTATGGTCCTTGGGAGACCATGGAGTCTAAATGCATCTCTAAAGAAGATTTTAGCTACCTGTGAAGAAGTATAATGTGTAGAAAAGGAAAATAAATGAGAGTACTTTGTTATTCTATCAACAACAACAAAGATACAGTCCTTACCCTGCACTGTCGGTAATCCGGTGATGAAGTCCATAGAGATACTTTCCCACTTCCCATCCGGAATAAGTAGTGGCTGCAACAATCCAGCGGGGTGAGTGTGTTCTCCCTTGTTATGTTAACAAATGGTGCACTCTTTTACATGCCGAAGCACATCCTCCTTGAGACCCTTCCATGAGAATCTCTCTCTGATAGCTCTGTAAGTCTTTCTGAAACCTTGATACCCTGCAAGTGGGGAATCATGTGATGCCAATAAGATCTTATCCTTGAGCTTGGAATTCTTTGCCAAGAAGATCCGGTCCCAGTAATAGATGACCTCATCCATCACTCTAAACCTCTCATCCGATACCACCCCATCAAGTATCTCACATGCAAAGTCATCTTTGGAATACTCAAGTAAGAGTTGAGCCTTCCAATATGTGTCCATGCCACTCAAGGACAACGTTGTAGGCCTTCTGGATAGTGCATCAGCAACTACATTGCTTTTTCCCTTAACATATTCTATGTCAAAATCATAAGCTTGCATTTTTCTCACCCACTTCTGTTGTCTCTCCTGGAGTTGTATTTGTTCAAGGAGGAATCTAAGACTATTATGATCAGTCTTCACTGTGAACTTATTCCCCAGCAAGTATTGCCAGAATTTGGCTAATGCATGCATGATAGCCAACATTTCTTTATCATATATGGGGTATAATCTCTCATGAGGGAGTAGCTTCCTTCTCTCAAAGGCTATAGGATTCCCACCTTGCATCAAGAATACCCCAATACCTTCACCTGATGCATCACATTCTAGCACAAAAGGTTGAGAAAATTTAGGCAAAACCAAAACAGGAAAAGTAATCATTACCTCTTTGAGCTTATCAAAATCCCTCTACATTGTTGGTGTCCAATGGAAAGCTCTCTTCTTTTTCAAGTCTGTGAGTGGTGCTACTAGTTGTGAAAATCCTTTCACAAACTTCCAGTAATAAGTGCATATGCCCACAAACCCTCTGAGTTTTGTAACATTCCTGGGTTCAGGCCAATATCTAATAGCCTGGGTCTTCTCCTCATGTACCCTCACTCCATCGACTCATATGATGTGCCCCAAATAAAACATCTCTGTGAGGCAAAATGCACATTTGGAGAGCTTGGCATAGAATTGTTGCTCCTTGAGAAAATGTAAAACTATCTCAATATGCTGCAAGTGCTCCTCCCAAGTGCGGCTGTAGATAAGAATATCATCAAATAATACCAATACAAACTTCCTCAAATGACCACGGAAGATGTGGTTCATGCAGGATAGGAAAGTTGCTGGAGCATTGGTCAATCCAAAGGGCATTACTAGAAACTTAAAATTCCCATAGTGACATATGAATGCTATCTTAGGGATATCTTGCTCCCTCATCTTGATTTGATGATGCCCAGATCTCAAATCAATCTTGGAGAAGTATTTAGATCCTCTCATCTCATCCATGAGTTCATCAATCCTGGGTATAGGGTACCTGTTCTTCATAGTCTTCTTGTTCAAGGCCCTATAATCAATGCACATCCTCAATGTGCCATCTTTCTTCTTTACCAAAACCACTGAGGAAGCAAAAGGACTAGTACTAGGCCGGATGTGTTCTAGAGCTAGCAACTCTTGGATAGCTCTCCCAATCTCATCCCTATAAGCCTTGGGATGCCTATAAGGAGTGGTTATTACTGTTTGGATCCCTGTTCTAGATCAATGGTGTGTTCAAACCCTCGATCAGGAGGTCTCCCTGGTGGGATATCTCCAAATACTGTAGAATAATAGTCCAAGAGAGACTGAACATCTGGATGTACTGGTGAATCCTTGCCCATCACCTCTGATATATGCAGCTCCACTACCCACTCAACATCCCCTCTACACAGATCTTCCTCCATCGTGTGTGCTGAAACAATATGAGGGGGATATGTGTTTATACCTTTGATTTCTTGTTGTTGGCCATCCTTCCCTCCTGTCCATTCCATATCCAAGGGTCTCCACTTAGTGGTAACTATCCCAAAGAGTGATCAACCACTGGACTCCCAATATGACATTGGTGTCTGGAATGTCTACCACAAAGAAGTGGTCTATCAATGTGTAGGTCCCCATGGTAATAGTTAATGTCGAGACATACTTGGCACATTGCAGGGTCATAGCTCTTGGGACCAAAACTAAAATTCCATCAAACTCCTCCATGTGGATTCCTCTCCTTTGTACCAGCTATGCATCAGTAAAATTATGAGTGGCTCCACTATCTATCAACACAGAAACTCTTTGCCCCATGATAGTACCTCTCACCCTCAAGGTTAGATACTTTGGGACTCCTCTTAACACTGCAATAGCTCCCCCTCTCAGAGCAAAGTCTTCCATGGATTGTACAGCGCTGGCATCCTTCTTGGAGAAGGTACTCACATGATGTGTCCTTCCTACAACACATTCTCCCTCAAAATGGATTGTCTTCCTTGGTTTTGAGTAGGTGTACTGCTGCAAAAATATTCTTGCCCTAGGCACGAAGTGTTGTAGATCCCTAGCTTTCTCCACAGCTTCAAGGAGTGTGGTTGGTTTAGTGGCTTTGACCAACCCTTGCAATTGTTCAACCATACCATTAATAAACATGCATACCTTCCTGCTCATAGTGAGGTTGGATACCATCAATGAAAGTTGCAAGTACTCAGCAACATAATCCTCAAGATCTCCCTCCTGCTTGAGCTTGGTTAACTTGGCAAAGTGGTCTTCTGGATCTCTTGGATCAAACCTCTCCACTAGCTTCTTGGTGAAAACTAAGTATGAAGTGATATGATGATGCCCAAGTGTGGTAAGTCCATGAAACCACCATTCTTGAGCTTCCCCTTCTAGGTGCAGCACAGCTATCTTGATGGCTTCTATCTCAGAAACCTTGTTGAGCTGAAAGTATGTGTCCAGCTTCTCCACCCAAGCCTTGGCTGTGCACTTAGGTGTCCCATCAAATGTAGGCAAGAATAACCCTACCATATTGTGTTGTAGGGCTGATCCCTATATCAAGTTCTCCTCTTTTTTATGAAAATTAATCCTCCTCGCATCCTTGATCTGACAAAACTCCATAGAATCCCCTTCATGTCTCATCTCCTTGAGGTCCCTTGAAATTTTTTGCAGGGTTTGAATTAGGAGATTCAAAATTTATTTCCCCTCAATGTTGAAGATAAATCTCCCCCCACAAGCTGAGCCAAGATTAGAGCTCTAATACCACTGTAATATTTTTCAGGAATTTCTGCAATTCTTTCAATGGGGATGTTGTATAAGGAAAACCATGAAATAAAAATGATGTAAAGGACTTAGGTCCTCTTTTATATGTTGTATTTAGCTTAAATGTAAAATGGCATCAGAAATAAATCATTCTAGCTACACTAAACAGATCTCCCTAGCTCAAATATACTCAAAAGCACCCCAATCCCATTGCTTCATAAAATAGAAATGACGGAGACTGCAACAGTGTTATTTTTATAATGATATCTACATAAAAAGATAATATAACATATATATTTAGCTTTCATTCATTTTAGAATCATAAATGAGAGGTTTGACCTCTTTTACAAGCACATCGGAGCACCCCGACAAGGGTTTCCAGCAAAATAGCAACACAAGATACAACACTACATAAAATAATGTTGTACCCAACAAATATATATTATAAAATACTTTATGTAATCTGAAATACACAAATAATACAGAAATAGGCTCAAAGCCTCCCTCAATAGACCTCTCGGACTGGAATAGACACCTCCTCCTCAGGAACAAGCATAAAACAAGAGGGTTTCACCCAGCTACTATTGCTACTGTAGAAATGATGCAGTTACTAAAGGTGATTGTGCTGAATGTGATGCATAATAGATAACCTCAAGGAAAATGATGAAAAGTGAGCTCAGGACCTCCTCCTTAGATCTCCCAATCTTCTAGACGAAAATAATGATGGAATTCCTGCATGAGAACTCCTTGCACTAAACAGTGCTGCAACTCCAGCTAAACAGCTGAAGCTTGCAATCAATCATAAAACCAAACAAGATGAGTGAATGAATCCTTTACTGCCATCTCCTCCTTCTTATCCTTGGTGAGCTTATCCATCTCAAGCCCCACTCATTGGTGATGTGACTTCCTTGAGAATTTTCCTCCTTCAAAATCGTGCTACCCTAGTAGCTTTCCCTCCTATTGTGACAATGTTGTTGACATGGTCAACTAGAGATAGCTCATTTCTTTTCCCCTCTTTCACACCAAAGTGGCTTTATTTTTTCCTCCTACTTCAATCCCTTTTCACACTGGGATATGTTTTATTATCTTCCCTACTTCTTATTTCAAAAATGGAGCAGTTATAATATTCCAAGTAGCAGTGGCTAATTGGGAATATTACATATTTAGTTTGTAGAACCCCTTAGCAAAATTGGGTAGTGGAAGGAAAGAATAGATCCATTCAAGAAATTGACAAAACAATGATGGATGAAGGAATGGTTGTGAATAAATTTTGAGGAGAAGCATATCATAGTATTATTTATCTGTCCATCTAAACTCATCTTATACTTGATAGTGACAAAACCCCTTACAAGTTATGGAAAGGAATTCCATTATCAGTGATACATATTAAGGTCCTTGGTAGAAAATCATATATAAAAAGGAATCATAATAAATTGGGTAAGCTTTATTTTTGAGCATATGAGGGTATTTTCCTTGGATATTCATTTAAAAGCCAATGCTACAAATGATATAACAAGAGGACTAAGAGAATAAAAGAGTGCATTGATGTCAAAGTTGATGAATCCTTGGATGATTCAACAAAAATATCACGAGAATGAGAAATTAGATTACGATGATGAATACGATTTTAAATATGCAAAACTAGAAGAAGAAGAATAAAGGACCCTTCACAGGCACAAAATACCATCCACATTTGTGCAAAATAAACACCCTGGTAGCCAAATAATTGGAGACAAAGAAATTGGAGTTAATACAAGATGGAGATTCATGGGAAGTCCTAGACAGGGGAAAAAAAAAGTTCTATTGTCTCAAATAAAACCCAAAATTTTCAATCAAGAAGAAAAATATAAATTATAGGTTCAGTAAATGGATTAACAATTGGACCAAATAGAGAAAAACAACACTTTGGAACTACTTCCTAGGCCAAAATATGAAAGCATTATTGGTACCAAGTGAGTGTTCAAGGACATGTTGAACGAAGAAAGAAAGGTAGTAAGGAAAAAATAAAGGTTGTTCTACAAAGGATATGTTTATGTAGAAGGTACTAAGTTTGAAGAAATGTTTGCCCCTTTATCAAGACTAGAAGCTATTAGGATGTTCTTGGCATTTGCAATTCATAAAAAAATTAAAGTGTATCAGATGGACAAGATGTTAACCTTTATCAATGGTGAGTTAGAGGAGGAAGTGTACATTGAACAACGTGAAGGATTTCAACTCTCCGAAGATGGAGATCAGGTACGTAGATTGAGAAAAGCATTGTATGGTGTAAAACAAACTATAAGAGCTTGCTACACAAGTTTGAATAGGTACATATAGAAGAAATAGTTTAAACGAGGGAAAAGAGATAGAAATCTATATATCAAATCTTAAAATTATAATTTACGAAAAATTATTTTATATGTAGAAAATATCATATTTAGAAGTGCTTTGAAGCACATGGGCCAATAATTTTCAAAAGAAATTAAAAAGGAATTTGAAGTTTCCATGTTGGGAGAGTTGTCATTTTTACCTATATTGTAAAGAACATACTAAAAAATTGGTATTTTTATTTCCGAGTCCAAATATTTAAAGGAAACAATGGAAAATTTTGGAATGGAAGAGTGCAATTTTGCTAGCACATCTATAGTGATTAAATAATATGGGTCCCCCACTATAAATTATACAACCTATAGGTCTATGATTGGAATTTTATTATATGTAATTTCCTCAAGACCTGATACAATGCAAGAAATAGCTATCATTCTTATATTTCAATGAAATCCTATGGAAAGCCATGCAAATGAATTCAAAAGAATTTTCAAATATTTTCAAGACACAATTGATTTTTTTTATGGTATGAATGATGTAAATAATTAAATATTAAAGCATAAACTAACTAGCAGCATTGATGACAGGAAGATTCCTAGTGGAGTACCTTTATTTTATGGAACTTCTTGGTGCCTTGGGTAAGTAAGAAGCAAAATTAAATATATTTATCTATCACTAATGTTGAGTACATAGATACAACTACTTGTTATACTTAAATCCTTTGGATGAATAAAATGCTAATGGATATCAAAGTTGAGTTTGATGATACAATCCCCATCATGTGTGATAATACTAGTTTCATTATTATATCCAAAACCCTATTATGAATTAAAAAGGTAAATAAGTTCAAATTAAAAATCATTTTTTAAGATATTCGGTTGATTACCATGTTGTTAGACTTGAATATGTGGCTACTAATGAGATTATTATAAACATTCTCAAAAATTCTCCTCCCACAGGACTATTTGAGTATCTCAAACACAAATTGGGAGAGGTATTCCCCTTAGAAAAATGAATCAATTTCTTTGAGGATAGGAATTTTCTCAAGTTGTTGAGCAACATAGAGCGTAAGTTGCAAGAGAATAATGATGAAATGGAAAAATTTATGGTTCCTATATATGTTTGTAGGGGGAGAAGTTACACAATAGATATATATCAATACAAAGTGGTCATAAATGTTGAATATATATATTTTTTACAGGGCATGGTCTCACGAGGATATATTTTAATATATTATTCCCTTTACCATTGACTTCAATGGGCGATAATAAAATTGTCCATATAATAATATATTTAAGGTGAAAAACTAAATAGTCAAAACAACTAAGGAGGAGAAGTGTCTAAAAAATAGTCAACCATGGAGAGTGCGACATCTAGGGGGATAAGAACCCAATAGGTTTTAGGGGGAGTATTTCTAAGCGTTTCTTCAATCAATGAGTCAATAATGTTTCTTAATGTTGCCATCAATGTGAAAGGGGGAGATTGTTGAGAAAATAGCAATATAGTCTTCATTGATTTAAAGGGCCTATATTTGAAGGAAATATGTCTACATTATATCAATTCAGGTTTTATTAAAAATTATATAGTTGGATAGCCCTCTGAGATACCTTTCCAATGACATATGACACTTTGAAAAAATCATAAGGAATCGGGAGTTAGTTTAGTTTGAATTTTGGAAAGGTTACACTTGGCTAAGAAAATGTACAAGATAACAAAAATAAAGTGCATGATGGAAAATATCCCATTAATAAATGAAAGTGGAATGATTATAGGTTCAGACAAGTATCCGTAAATTTTTTGGTGCATTGGCATGTTAGCACAACTAATCGATGCACAGGACAAGAAAATATTTCTCACCAAAAACGGAATGAATTCACCACCTCGAGAATTTTCAAATAAACAAAAAAACCTTTGAAAAAATAAAAAACTTGGATCCTCCTTTGCATTGATGACAATTGGCTAACAACTGATAGTGACACAAAATAAATATCTCATAGTCCAATGTTGAAAATAAAAAAAGTGATGACACAAAAACTATCATGATGTCGTGCCTCAGTAAGATGAAACATGTTAGGTGTTTTTGGACAATTTTGGTAGCCTACTAGACCAAATTTGAGTGACACATAACACCACTCAGAGACTCCAAAGTGGCAAAAAATGGATGGAAACCTAGCATAACCTTGGGATTCATACCACATTTTCATTTTTTAAGGTTTCAACAGAGTAAGGCATATATGGGAACCATGGGGTGTGTAATGAATCCACTTCAAAAAGGACCCAGATATAGATTTTAGCTTCCATTGATCATATTTTTGATTGAAGGAAAATATATTTGGAAATTCGAATATTTGGGGTTCCACGAATCAATCACTTGAAGAAAACGTCTTGTTCTTGATGTCTTCAGAGAGAAATAGGCATTGGACCCCAAACATGTGGCCAACGGGTGATGTATCAGGTGGAGCTAATGTTGTAGCTTCCATAGAAGGGTAATGCAGCAAAATATGACTAGGAAGTGAGCCAAAAAAAGGCTCCAGGCCCATCTGAATATCCGAGCATCTAAGCCTCCATTGAGTTTGATTAAACACAAGAGCATCCAAATACTAGATACAACAAGAGAAATAGGATAAGCGCCTTTTGTGTTGAGTACTTGGTTCTATCCCATAGGCATATGGGACAAGAGTCAAATGACAAGAGCTCTGGGTTAAAAAAATTTACGTAAATTTGGTGTTCTAAGTGCCAAATTCAGTTAATCATAGTTAAAGGGGGAAATTATATTTTGTCTATGATAACCGAATCTAGCTTATTGGAGCAAAAAATATATAAAATGTATAAAAATTGATCAAAATATAATGGTGATCCCATTGAGAATATGAGGCCGAAACAAAGCACAAAATTTATCTTTGACGAATTAACTGGCCCAATTGTACGAATGAATCTAATGCAATGAATGAAATATGATACATTTTTCTTGAGAATTTCATCTTTGGGTTGTGTAATAATAAATTATAAGTTCATCTTCGAGTTATATGAGAAGAAACGAAGTTCCTCTTTGAGCTCTGTGAGAATAAATAAAGTTTCTTCATGAGATATGTTAGACTAAATGAATTTTCTTCTAGAGTTTTGTGTGAATTAGTGAAGTCTCTCTTCGAGTTGTGTGTTATTGATTGAATAAAAATAAATTGTGCTAAGTGGATTATGGTAGATAATGAGATTAATTTAAGCATAATATTTTCGTGACATGCCGTGTCTATGCAAGAGGACTTAATTTTAGAAAGAAAGGAGGTTGTCATGTTGTGTATGAGGCGTGTGAATTCAATTAAAGAAAGTGAGGATAACTACAAAACATTTGAGAGTGTCTAAAAATGTTGTTTCCATTGTGAGATATCTGACTGAGTGAGATCCATAATAGAGAGAGAGAAGCATCTACAAATATGAATTTTAATGTAATATAGAACCCACGATCTTAGTATGAAAATGAATGAAATAGATCTTCTTGGTTATAGCAAGTTGGCTTTTGTACAGATATGAGGTTGGTGCCTCTAGCAAGTTGGTGGTTGCTAGTATGAGGGGGTTTTGGCCTCCTGAGAGTTGGTTATCACAAATTTTGATGTAATATGAAGTAGTAGCTTTGATTTACATCATAATAAAAACTAGCTTTTATGGTTTTTCTCTCAAAAGGGTTTCGACATTAAATCTTTATGTGCAATTTTTTGGCAAATGGTGCCTTTTGTTTTTCTAATTGCAAGTTAACTAAATTATTGGCTAAGTGTAAAACTTCTAGAATAATAATTCATCCACCTAGTATTCCTTGATTCCAAGCAAGCTCATGTTTCTTTTGCCTTTGTAAATCTGATAAGCTCTACAATATAATTGCATTTACTTCTGCCTACTTTTTCTAGGCTCTTAAATTATTCTCATTATTATACTTACAACTTATTAACCCATCCCTCAATCTTCTAATTGTGTCCATCTAGTCAAGGGATTCATCCTCTCTCCCCTCTGCCACTGACTCTTCCTTCTTCCCATGTTGATATCTATCAATGCTATATTGCACCATTTTGCTGCTCATCCCTTTTCCTTCTTAAGGTTCTTTAGTGTATCCTTATGTGTTGTTATAGACACAGCTATTAGCAAAACCAAAAAAATAAACAACATTTTTACCCATCAATTTGGCTAAGCTACAACCTAACCTTCATTTATTACACACCCCACGATTCCCATATACGCCTTACTCTTACTATTAGAACACAACCTTAAGTCAAAATTATATGAATAACACACATTTCATTCAAAAAACAATCACAATAATTTATCACATCCTATTAACATATATCTCAATGCTTTCCCTCCTATTCCCATTTAGTTTGAGTGTTGAACGTGGGCCCTTTGTCACCACATTGTAATAGAGCTCCAAATCTTAGCTCCAAAGGTCGATTGTAGATTATTCAACTATAATACCACCTTGTAATGCTCCCTCCCACCCTATTGGACTTTCCATGATGATGGGAGGCGTTAATTTTAATTAACCTAACCTCCATGGTCACATTATGGAGAGAAATTATAAGACTCATTTTCCCTCCAAATTTAGCCAAATTAACTTTAGATAGCACCATAGCATTCAATACATCATGAAATTTATAATGACATCAATTTTAGCTTAATCCGACTTACGAGACCCACTAGACATAACCTCTTCACATAAATCCACAACTTCCTTTATATATAGCCAAAGTGGATATCCAAGTTCACACATATTTTGTGCTTGGAAAACTTCTTAGAATCACCATCACTCCACAACACATCTGAGCATGGCCCACATCTGGTCCTCTCAGTCTTACCTTCTTGTAATCAACGCTAAATTTCTTGGGTTCCTATATGCATCTGTCATTTGCGAAGGAATATGGACTTGCGCCACATAGTCACTAAGGATCCCACCCCATATTCCATTCGAAAAAATGTTCACAAGCATATCTGGCTTTGAGACTTTGGACTCTCAAGACATGATCCACAATAGATATTGTCTTTTCTTGCCTTTTCCACAAGTTATCTAGGTTATTTAAATATGAAACTTCCATGAATATGCACGAGGGTAATCAACTCATATTCTTAGATTTTCAGATGCATCCTCCAAGCCTGCATTATATCCAGTCCAGATATAAAACTTTATTGATAACATATTTGAACCCACATATAACTAGATCCTTTACAACTTTTTCGACTTAGAAACTTCCAAGGAAATTCAAGGACTTTCCCCAGCTTCCATTGATGTACAATGCTACTTAGAACACTCATTTCTTACAATAATGAAACGCTCATTCCACTCTCGCCTCCAAACCTTAATCAAAACCATAATTTGATCAATAGATTAGCTAACATGTCCACTAATAGGAATTGACTTAACTAAATTGTAGCTAGTAGTGCCATCTAACATCAACACTGCAACGCCATAATGACCCCAATTAGGTCCTAACCAAACTCCATTAGACCTACTAATCTGTCATACAATGTAGAAAATCCATCACAGACATTTGATAGTCTTACATACAAAAATCTATAAAGGTCATATCATGTTGAATCATGAATTTTTTACACTATAATAATTCAACTAACGTAAAAATTTTATACATAACAATGTAAGTAGCTCGATAACTAAAAATAATACTAGAACATACACACAGAGGCCTCCAAACTCTCATAACCATGGAAACATATAAATAACATCTCATTAGAGAAAAACCTGAATAAAAATTCCTCCACAGATGGTGCTAAGACATTCGTTTTTGGAACATATAACAAGATCATCCATTATTCACAGTGCAAAAAAAGTATAAGTGAACACACTTATCGGTATAACTTGAATGAATAACAATTGAGGGGGGGACTTCAACTCTCCACCTAGCCATGGGCCAAATAAACTGCATTCTTTCTTGGAACTGAAGATCCCCGAACGAGATTTAGAGTCCGAGGAGTTAAGTTCTTAAAGGATATTGATATTAGAATAGTTAACCAAATCACATAGGAATCTAAAGACCATGACTCCTTCACCTGCAATCTGAAAGGAGTCAAGAGTGCACATCATCTCCACCTAAGCATTTCACTTCAGGGAATCCCTAACACTCAGTTCTCCACCCAACAATCACTATAGGAGTCCTGAGTCCACAATGTCTCCACCCCAATTGCCACTATAGGAATCGAGAACCCACGATACCTCCAGCTACAATCCAACATGAATCTAGAGTGCACCATGCCTCCACATCATAACTTTCATAGGAATTCAAGGTCCACCTTCAAGGTTTCTACTTAGGAAAAAACCATAAGCAACCCCAGAGTACACAATGTCTCCACCTACCAAACATGAATCCAGATTCCACTGTGACTCCACCTTCTCAAAACCACAAATTTTTTTCACACCAAGCTCCTTGGCAAAGCCTACACATTCACTGATATTTCGACCTTTTCCAGCAAGTGTTTTTATAAATTCTCTTTTATGCAACCAAGAGTGTCCACTCCTTTCATGTGTTTCTATATAATTGTGATTGATGTCTGTTTCGGGGAAATATCACCCTAGAGGTTGGTTGGGATACAACCTCCACAGAGCAGGGGCATGCCACTTAACAGAGACTCACATGCACGTTCAGAAAAACTAAATAGAGCAGAATGAGAGAGTTACCCGTAGGTCCTACGGTTGAAGAAGATCACGCAGGGTTCAAACCCCCAGCAACCGTCCTTCCTTCTTAACCTGAAATACAAGAAGAAACAAGCACAAAGGACTGGTTGTACAGCATATATCTACTCTAAATGTTAGTGAGATTCATATAAAACATTAAATAAATCATAATGAATGCTTGTATGTAGTATTCTCATTTATATAAGCATACACTAACACGTTTATTTCGGGAACGGCATGGTACTTGTATTATAATAGCATGTACAAAAGTAACGGTGGAGAGATCTTTGATCCTTCCAAGGCCTTCGCGGTATCGTCGGATCAGTAGCCCTTGCCTCGCTAGACTCCTTCCAATTGGTGCATACGAGACAACATATGAGGATGTATCTCTAGGAAACAAGGGTTTCCTACAATGGTAGGAAGTGCGGGAGGCACGGGGGAATGGACTTGGATAGGGAATACCAACGAGTATAATGCTCAGTAATTCTCTCTCCCTTAGGCCATACATATGAGGGCTTTTTATAGTCCTCAAGTGGTTTTGACAATTGGAAACGATTGGCCACGTCTTTGGGGTGGTTGAACTACTGAGTAACCATCAACACATCAACTTGACTGAAAATGATATTTTATATATTTTTTAATCATTTTAATGGCATACGCGGAAAAGTCTAGCTGGACTCGCGTATACACGCGGAAAAACACGGGCATAGTCGCGTATAAGGAATTTTACACTGTTTTTAAGTGAATTTGTCCAAGTCTGTAGGAATGGGTGCCCAAAACCATCAAAGCAATCATGAATCATGTCAAGGTGAGAAATGATGCTATAACAATGTCTCTCTGAGCCTCCCAACCTATTACTCGACATTACCACCGCTAATACCTTATCGCTCTTTTCTTCCGTTGTGTGTTGACTTCCACCACACATCCCCAAGACTGGCAAGGATTGTATGGGTGTTCCTTCTTTTACTGTAGACAACCCATACTTTTCTTCAATGCTTGCATCAACACTGCAATTAATTCATCATGGAAATAGGTGGTGAAATAAATTCAATAGATTTGGTTTACACTCAACACGTGCAACTCCTCTTCGTACCTTTGAATCGATGTCGACTCCTCCTCCAGCCAAGCCATTGTGTTACATTTTCACAATATTTATATGAATTTTAATTCATAGTGACATCTACAAGAGCGATAACATAAAACATTGTCACATTATGGAATTTCAAACCCCATAAAAATATATAATCGTTGAAATAAATTTGTATTGATCCCACATTTCAATGTTTTTACCATTTAAGAAAACCACATCTTCCCTATATTATTGTTTTATTAAATCTACAATAAAATGTTTACACCCATTTACTAACACTACAATATTTCTTATATCCTAAATTTTTTTTAGACCAATATTAATCATCTCCCCTTTTCCCAAATAAATATTTTACACCTAAATATATTATTATAAAAATATTTTAATTTGAAAATTTTCAGATATCTAATGGTTTATATTTTATATTTTTAAATTTATTTAAAATTTAATAAATAAAAAATTAGAATAAATTTATAAATTATTTATAATTATTAAATTTATTTTGTTATAAAATTACTCTTGAAAAATACCTCAATTAAATTTACATTTACTATATGCAACGAAATTTTTTAATAACCTCATAAAAGATATAGATTTTAGATAATTACACAAGTATGAATTACTAATTTTATTTTAAATAATTCGATTAAGTCAACGTAATATTACATTGACATAAAGATTAATAATTGAAAAAAAAATTAAATAAATATTTTCCTTTTTCGTAGATTTAAAGCTAAATCAAAATTACCACATAAATAAATTAAAATAAAATTTAATATACAAAATTTAATCTAATTTATTTTTAATTAAAAAAATAAATGAAACAAAGTCTATATAGTAAAGGCATTTATTTAGCTAGTGGCTTGGTTTAAATATAGCTTAATTAAGTAAAAAAAATATAACAAAAGTAAAATCATTATTAAAAACTTAGATTCGTGAATGGCTTCTCTAAAAAAAATGAATAATTAATATTATTTATATTAGCATATATATATATATATATATATATATATATATATATATATATATATATATATATATTATTATATATGCGTATTTTTTTATTTTTTATGATGATGATGATGATGATGTTTACCGCCCACTAAGATTAATGTGGTCTATCGGACCTAAAGAAAAGAGAAAGAATCTAAGTTTGATTCTTCAAAATTATGTTTCTATGGCCGAAGAGAAGGGAAATAAGTGCCTCAAGATAGCTATAGGTGGGTTGGCTTAATATGTCAAGAAGATTGGAAGTGCGGTAGATGGTAGGGAATTGAGAGCCAATGAGAGTAAAAATGAAACGGTGTAAAAGTTTATATATATATATATATATATATATATATATATATATATATATATATATATATAAATAAAAAAATAAAAAAAACTGATAATAAAAATAGAAGTTACTAAATAACTCATAATAAAATCTCAACCAATTACATTGCAAATAAATAAATTTAAATAATTATAAAAATTACAAAAATTAAATTCCCAAATATTTAACAAAAATAATAATACCATGCCTACCTACTTCAGCACAATAAAAATAAAAAATTAATCATTTTCCAATAATAATAACTAATTTATCATATCACAAATATTTTGAAAATGAATCTAACCTCATAAAAATATCACAATAAATATTAAAAATATTCAAACTTATCGAAGCAATGTATTTGGAAATCAAACACTTTTTATATTTTATCACCCAAATTGAACAACTTTTACAAATAATTTAAATCTAATATACTTCTAAATTCATATAATGTTGTTCGGGTTGAGGAAATCTTTTTTCCTCGCTAAACCTTTTTATCTCATAAGATCAGAATCTGTGTACTTACCAGTGGAGACGTGCACGAGAATTTGAAGCTTACGGCATCGTTTCGCGAATTCCACGATATTCTTAGCTCCCTTTGTGTTGACATTGAGGGAAACATCATATCTATGTCGTGCAAAAAGGTGTTAGGCTTTACATTCAAATACAGATTATGTGTCACATATCACACCACAAAAAAAAATATATATATATCCATACAAAAGAATTAACTAAACAATCTACTTGCATTCACTAAAATTCATTTTTCAACCCCCATATCAATGTTCAAATGTAAAAAGAATTAATACTTATGATGTCACTGGCAGTACGAGGCAATATTTTGGTTTTCGCATTGTTTTATGTACAGTACAGAATTCAAATGATATAAATATATTTTGATTCCGCCAACTTAGCTTTAAGTTAAATGCTCTTAATGTATACAACGCACCACCCATATCCGGCACAGGTTTCGAATATATTAAGGTCTAGATGTAAATACATATATGGTTGTGCCATGTATAAGGTTGAACATCCGTGGTGGATTTCCTTATGGCTAGCTATTGGGGCGAGCTCGGGGGTCACACCTGGCTCGGCGCGCACAATTTAATTTTGACCTTATAACTCTGATCTCTTGGGAAGTGTAAGGCACCACATGGCAGCCCATCCGATTCCACTCCGTCCAGCTGTCAGGGCTGAGTTACTCCCGACAGTTTTGGGCTTTCCCACCAAGTATAGCAGTGCTTTTCTCTCGAATTCTTAAACCCACCGGAATTTTCTGTCTGTGGACTGAGAGTTGAATGATATTTTGCTCCTTTTATTTCTACTCGGCTCCCTCGGTGCTCTTTCATGCTTTAGTACCCATCCGTTGTAGACTCTGCCTTGACGCCTATAACAAGTCTAGGGTTCCAGGTATCGCTTATCCTTGGCACTGTGGGTCAGTTTCTTGTTTTTCTGGTTTGTGAATTCTTATCTGTCAATAGACCCTAATGATTTTCTCATACAGGGTTCGCTCCCAGGTTTGCTACCCTCGGTGCAACATTATTCGGCTTCGAAGCATGTTTCATATCATTGTCAAGTTCCTTTTGAGAAACTGTAAGTGAATTTTCTTCCACAGTCATTCTTGGTTTGTTCAGGGTTTAACGCAGGTAAAACCCTCGTTCCTTTTGTGTTGTTTGATCAGCAAGATTCTAACCTTCATTTCCTTACTGTTCCAGTGGGCAACTGCGTCGGGTTCGGTCCCTTATCAGGTAATGTTCCCTCTGAAATCGAGCGGAGTTTTTTTTTTTTTAATTGCGAAGTTCTCAATAACCCCTACAATGAAGCTTATGCCTTTGTGACAGGATTTGTTTCACTCTGTGGCAGGTATGAAGAATCTGATACTTCATTAACGGATTCCCTCAGATGATTTACCCCAAGAGAGGTCACGGCTAACTTTACATTCATCTGAAACATGTATTTAACCCTTTCAAGGGTACCTACCCTCTCCAAATCACTCTGTCGAGGATTTCAGGGTGTCAAATTCTAGCTGCTAGTTATTTTTCTAAGGACTTTGGCCGCTCGAGCTAGGGTTTTTACAGCTTTCTGCATACTCTTTATCTAGGCGCAAATAGTGTATACATTTACATGCAAGTTCCGTTTGGGGTTTTCACCCGGGGATGTATTTTATAATAGTTCAGAACTGAATGCTTTCTACATATTTCAAGTTTGGGTCCCGACGTTTTAGATTTGACCCGTGAACATTGTTGAGAGTAGAGATAGTGCTTATGTTTACAATAATTTTGGCTACTTTCTTGTTGTGACTGCGTATAACATTTGTTTATTTTCTGGTTGAGATGTGAAGATTCTGGACCTGAATTGCTCTGCATGTAAACTTGTTCGTGGTTTTCCTTTAATGCATTTCAACTTCATTAGAGATTTGCTCGAAACGCTCTGTTTATATTCTATTTATCCGTTATGGTTCCACTCCTGTAACTCTCACATTTGTTCAAGGAATTTTCTTTATTTGTTTATTTGCTTCATAAGTTACAAGTGAAAACAATGTTAGCATTACCTCAGTAAAGTTTCGGTTATAAGGATACAAATCCTCCCCTGTGGAAAAATTGTTTAGTTTACTTTGTTTTTTTTTTAAGTGCTACAGTAGCATTTAGTTTTCTCTAATGTTCGGTGTTCCAAGTAGACTGGCTACTATATTTCCATCATATTTTCCTACTTTTCATAGGCTTCCAGTAACACCGCCATTATAAGTTGATATGTTATTTCTTTTCAGTTTCCTCTGCGCTTTGTCTTTATTTCTTCTTAATGAAGAGGTGGACAGAAGCTTTCCTACGGCAGATTACGCTACTTGCATACTTACACAACCCCAAAAGGAGCACTTGTAAAACATCACAGCAAGAAACCTGTCTGCTAGTATTTTAGAAACTCGGAAGAAGGGAAATATAAAATAAATTACTCAGTAAAACTCGTTTATATTTTTAGCACAAACTGCCCAGAATACTTTTCTGATTTAACAGTAATAATCAAGAACATTTATCTGGTTAAACAGTACACTAGAATCATTTGTCTGGTTAAACAGTAACACTCAGAAACATTCATCTGGTTAAAACAGTAACACTCAGAAACATTCATCTGAATTAACAAACATACTTAGTAAATAATTATCTGAGTCTTAAGAATCTTTTTTAGTTGTTGTCCTCCCAACCATCAAGGGAGGCTATTACGTCCTCCACTTGCCCCCTAGCTCCAGATTCTGGACGGTGCCACGGATTAATAGTGGAGATTCCTCTGTTGTGGCCTCTATATGGCCAATCCAGTCACAAACAGAATATCTGGTCACACAAGGGATTCAGTAAGCTATTTTTCACTGGACCTTCACCAGCTCAAGAAAATGCTCTCCCTTCTTTCCAAAGTTCACAGAACCCCCACCCCTTTCCAAGATTCCCTTTTTATCCCCAAGGAGTGGGTAACTGTATCTCCAACTGTCGCCAACCACCTCCTATTCTTAGAAAACTTTTACCAACAGCTTTAAAGATTTTCTTTTCATTTACTAATCCTCTTATTTTAATAATTTCATTAAAATAATTGGTTTTTGTTTTTTATCCAAAATAAGGTCTCAAGTCTTTTTACCAGAAGTAAAATAATAAGTGTCTTTTAACTAGTACATACTAGTTAATCTTAATGAGGCTGTCACATCTCCCCTCCCTAAAAGTAACACCGTCATCGGTGTTTTCAGCCCATCTCTGCAAAGAGCTCTGGGTAGGCCTCCTGCGTAAATTTTTTCGTCCTCCCAAGTAGCTTCGTCTGGTCCAAAGTGCTTCCACTGCACTTTCACCTGGATAACTACTCTTTTGCGGAGTTCTATCTCTCTTCGATCAAGTATGCATTGCGGCTCGACCAGAAACTCTTCGTCCGGTTCTACCTGAACATTTTGCCAATGAATTACATGTTTTTCATCATGTACATATCGCTTTAACAAGGATACATGCAACACATTTTGTACTTGGATATGGCTGGGCAAAGCCAATCTATAGGCTACCGGTCCCACTCTTTCCATTACTTGGAAAGGTCCACAGTATCGAGGAGCCAGTTTGGCACAAGAGGTCCACCTCAAGGTGCTTCTTTTCGGCTTAATTCTTACAAAAATGTTACCGATGAAATAGATAACCGCACTGTTACCTACTTTTTTTGGTAGCATAAAAAGCACCCGATTTTGAAAAGTGGTGATGCAGAATCACCTCTTTTTTTTTTTAGCACATTTTTGACACTCTAATATTTTTATTTATGAAGTATGAATATTTGTTTTAAAATGTTAGTGATTTTCATGCTAATTTTGAAATGTATTGATGCAGCATCAATTTTTTTTTTTAAGAGAGGCGATTTTCATGCTAATTTTGAAATGTATTGATGCAACATCAACTTTTTTTTTAGAGTGGTGATTTTCATGCTGGTAATAAAACACAAAACTTAGATAAAAATATATATATATATATATAATATAAAAAACCAATAAAAATGTTAAAAAAAAACAAAATTAACTCGTAAAAAAAGAAGAAGACAAAAATCGAAAATTATATCAAAAGAAATGACAAAATTTGAAAGAAAAACACATAATTTAAATTAAAAAAAACAAAAATTAACCAAAAAAATTTAAAAAAAAAAAAAAAACATCAAAAACATTTTTTTCTAAGTTATTAAAAAAATCCATATAATTAAAAAAAAAAATTAAATAGAAAATTTAAAAATAATTTAAATTACAAAATTAAAATTTAGATAAAAAAAATAAAATACAAAAAAAGAAAAAATTAAAATTAAAAAAAATAATAAGAAGAATAAAACAAAAATACAAATTTTAAAATTAACAAAAAAAAAAAAATTTAAAAAAAAAACAAAATTAAAAATTGAAAAAGAAAATTAAAATAAAAGAATTGTAATAAAAAAAATTATCATTAAAAAACAAAAAAAAATGAAAAAAACCACGTGCAAATAATTAAAAAACAAATATCCATAAATTTACTATTTTTTTTAAATGAAACAATTTATAAGTTTTAAAAATGAAAAACCAAATAAACTAAAAGATTAAAAAAAAAAAATTAAATTAAATTAAAATTAAAATTAAATTAAAATTTAAATTAAATTAAAATTTAATAAATTTAATGAATAAATTTTAAATTTTAAAAAATAATTAATCTAAAATATTAAATTTAAAAACAAAATTTAAAAAAACAAAAAAACAAAAACAAATTAAATTTAAAATAAAAAATTTGAATTAAAAAAATTAAAAAAATATTTAAATTTTTTGAATTTAAAAAAAAAAATTTAAAAAACATATATTAAAAATTAAAAAAAATTATAAAATAAAAGAATTTTTTTATCGTGGTGGCGCCACTAGTCGGCCTCCTGCCCAAGGTGGCAGTGGAGGCCGGCTGGCGGCCAGCCTCTGCTGCCACCTAGGTGGAAGGTCAATTCCGGGAATCGCCCTCCCGTGGCGAAAGGTCGATTCCAGGAATCGCTCTCCTGCGGCAAGAGGCCAATTCCGGGAATCACCCTCCCGCCATGGGAGGCCGATTCCGGGAATCGCCCTCAGGCCGATTCTGAGAATCGCCCTTCTGCAGCGAGAGGCTGATTCCGGGAATCGCCTTCTCGCCGCGGGAAGGCGATTCTCGGGATCAGCCTCTCACCGCGGGAGGGCGATTCTCGGAATCGGCCTCCTGCCTAGCGGCTGGCCTCTACCGTCACCTGGGCGAGAGGCCGATTGGCGGCGCCACCACGATCAAATTTTTTTGTTTTTTAATATATATATATATATATATATATATATATATTTTTTTTTTTTTTTAATTTGATTTTTTTTTTTTTTTCAAAAAATTTAGAATTATTTTTTTTTTAATTTAATTTTTATATTTGAAATTTAATTTGTTTTAATTTGTTTTTGTTTTTCTTTTAATTTTATTCATTTTTTTGTTTTTAATTTTTTTTTTCTAAATTTTGATAATAATTTTTATTAAATTTTGTATTTTTTTTATTTAATTGATTTTTTTTAAATTTTTTCATATTTTTTTTTATTATTAAATTTTATGTTTAGTTTTTTCATTTAACTTTTTAAAATTTAGTAAATTTCGTATTTTTTTTAAATTTATTTGAATTTAATATTTTTTTTAAATGTTTTATTTTTTTATTATTATTTTTTTAATTACATAAAATTTTTATGTTTTTTTTTTTTCAATTAAAATTGTGTATTTAAAATTAGATTTTTATTAAGTCAAACTTAATATTTTCAAATTAATTTGTTTTTTATTTTTTTTTTTATTTAATATATTTTTTTTTAATTTTTTTTTTCAATTTTTCAATTTTAATTGATTTTTAAATTTTTTTTAACTTTTTTTTTTTCTTTCCTTTTTTTCTTTTCTTTTCTTTTCTTTATATTTAAAATTTAATTTTTATTTCAAAATTTATTTGTTTATTCATTTATTTATTAAAATTTGTTTTTTTTTTTTTAATTTAATTTGTTATTTTAATATTAACATTTTTTTTTTAATTTAATAAAATCTAATATATATAATTTTAATTTAAGTTAATATATATATTTTTTATTTTTTATGATTTAAATTTAATATATTTTTTAAAATCTATTTGTTTTTTTAATATGTATTTCTTTAAATTTAATATTTTTATTGTATTTTTTTTTCATTTTTCATTTTTAATTAATTTTTCATTTTTTTACTTTTAATTTCGATAATGTTTTTTTTTTTGGTTTTTTTTTTAAGTTTTAAATTTATTAAAATTTAATATATTTCTTTAATTTTTTTTTTCTTTAATTTATTTTTTTTATTTAATAAACATTTTCTTTTGCTTTTTTAAATTTAATTTCTATATTTTATTTTTTATAATTTCTTTCTTTTTTTAACTTGTTTTTCTTTTTAATTTAATATTTTTATTTTGTTTTTATTTTTATTCTTTTATTTCTATATATTTTGAAATTTTAATCTTTAAATTTTTTCAATTTTTTAATTTTTATTTTTTTCTTAAATTTTAGGTTTTTTCTAATGTTTGAGTTAAAAGTTTTATTTTGTTTTTATTTTTATTTTTTTATTCGTATATATTTTTAAATTTTAAGCTTTAAAATGTTTTTATTTTTTAAATTTATTTTTTTTCTTAAATTTTAGGTTTTTTTTTATGTTTGAAATTAAACTTATTTAATTTTTTTGGTTATTCCAGCGTCAACTAGTTTTGTTTCGAGGGTGTTTTTTCAATCCTTTTTTCAAGAAACAATTTTGTTTTTAGCATAATTTTATAAAATGTTGAAATTTGACCTTAAAAAAAAACCAAGTGCGTTCTGGAATACACTTTTTTTGTTTTTGGGGTGTTTTTTCATGTTTTTTGAGTCTTTTTGGGCTAGAGTTCCCGTTTTGAGGTCAGATTACCTATTTCATCGGTAACAATGTTTTACGTATACATGGTCCCCCACCCTGAACTCACGATAGGACCTTTTCTTGTCTGCAAAAGTATTTTCTCTATCTTGCGCAGCCTTCAGATTCTGCCTTATTCTTTTTACCTTAGCTTCCATTTCAGCCAACATTTCATGTCCCAACAATAATTTTGTCTCGAGACTACTCCAGTTTATAGGTGTACGACATTGCCTTCCATATAATGCTTCAAAGGGACTCATTTTAGGAGATTCCTGATAACCGTTGTTGTAAGCGAACTCCACAAGATGCAGGTAATCTTCCCACTTGACTGGCTGCTGCATCACATACATGCACAGCATGTCTTCCAGAACTTGATTTACCTGCTCTGTTTTCCCATCCGTCTAAGGGTGATAGGCAGTGCTAAAGTGTATCTGTGTTCCCTATCCAGAAAACAAGGTTTTCCAAAATGCGGATGTAAACTTGACATCTCGATCTGAAATCACAGTCTTTGGCATGCCATGTAGCCTAAAGATTTCCTTCATGAATATATCTACAATTTGTACCGTCTTGTAAGTAGGTCGCACATGTATGAAATGGGCAGATTTACTTAATCTGTCCACCACTACCATAATTGAATCATTCTGCCTCTTTGTCCGGGGTAGACCCATGACGAAATCTAGGGAGATGACTTCCTACTTCCACTCAGGAATGGGTATAGGCTGCAATAGCCCTGCAGGGTGCTGGTGCTCCACCTTAACTTTCTGGCATTCCAAACATTTGCTTAGATATTCTACAATATTCTTACGCATACCTAGCCAATAATATACCTTTCTTATTGCAGTGAGCATCTTTTGATATCTCGAATGACCAGCATAATTGTTGCGATGGAATTCATTAAGGATTAACTCCTTAAGACTTGCACAATTCGGCACATAGATTTTTTCGCGAAAGGTCATCACTTGATCTTCGTTCTTTCCCAACTCTAATGTTTTTCCTTGCTTCCTATCATCTTCCATTTGTTGCCACAAGAATTTATATTCAGGGTCCTTCTGTGCTTCTTCCTTTAACTGATCCGACAGTTGGCTTTCTGATTGAATGAAATACATTGCATAAATACCATGCAATTTTCTGCTCAACGCATCTGCAACTCGATTTTCTTTTCCCTTAACATGTTGTATATCCATGTCAAATTCACTCAAAAAGGCATTCCATCTTGCCTGCCTAGAGTTTAAATCTGCTTGCTTGAAATAATTAGTCAAGCTGCTATGGTCGGTTTTAAGTATAAATATTTTACCATTTTGCTCCTTAGCTTTGTCATCATAAAACCTTTCCGTTAAGTACTTGTCCTTAAAGTATTGCTGAAAATGTTCCCATGTGATATCTCACTCATCAATGTTGCGTACATTTTTCACCTCCTCCCACCACAAGGTGGCTTTTTCTCGCAACTGATAAATAGCCAATCTGGCCTTCAAATTGCTGCTGTATTCGTACACTTGAAAATACTTGTTTATATTGATTAACCAGGCTTCGTCCACCTCCTCCGCCACACCATCAAAGGTTGGTGGCTTAATTTTACGAAATTCCCCTTGCAGTTCCACTTTCTGTCTCTTATGATCTTGTTGGTCGGACAGATTGCCCGATTTCGCCTCATTATAATTTCTGTTTTTACTCTTTTGAGAGGGACTCTTTTCTTTTATGCCAGTAGTATCGTTTTTGGTTTGTTGTTATTCTTGTTCCATGGATAATTCCTTTTCCACACTGGGGTGTCCCATCCCCTGGTTTTGTTTATCAGATAAACTTTTCAGGATATTTTCTTGATCTTGTAACAACCTCTCGTTGTCCCTCCGGACTCTTATCATTTCTTCTTACAGGTGTTGTACTGTACTTAGCAAAAATGTAGTTTGGTGCTACTTTTCCTCCAACAAACGACTCGTTTTCTGGTGTTGTTCCACAGTTAATTGAACCCACATTTCTGGATTCATGACTGTAGGGACTGGAGTTTCATCTGGTTGTGACTGAGATGCTGCAACTTCCCTCATTTCACTCACTTCCCCTTAGTGCACTAATCACATACACAACTTCACTGTTATTAGACCTATTAGGATCCCAGTGTAGCAACTTAGCTCTGATACCACTTGTCACATATCACACCACAAAAAAAAAAAAAATTACCCATACAAAATAATTAACTACACGATCTACTTGCATTCACTAAAATTCATTTGTCAACCCCCATATCAATGTTCAAATGTAAAAAAAATTAATACTTATGATGTCACTGGCAGTACAAGGCAATATTTTGGTTTTCACATTGTTTTATGTACAGTACAGAATTCAAATGATATAAATATATTTTTATTCTGCCAACTTAGCTTTAAGTTAAATGCTCTTAATGTATACAATGCACCACCCATATCTGGCACAGGTTTCGAATAGATTAAGGTATAGATGTAAATACATATATGGTTGCACCATGTATAAGGTTGAACATCCGTGGTGGATTTCCTTACGGCTAGCTATTGGGGCGAGCTTGGGGGTCACACCTAGCTCAGCGCGCACAATTTAATTTTGACCTTATAACTCTGATCTCTTGGGAAGTGTAAGGCACCACATGGCAGCCCATCTGATTCCACTCCGTCCGGTTATCAGGGCTGAGTTACTCCTGGTAGTTTTCGGCTTTCCTGCCAGGTATAGCAGTGCTTTTCCCTTGGATTCTCAAACCCACCAGCATTTTCTCTCTGCAGACTGAGAGTTGAACGATATTTTGCTCCTTTGATTTCTAATCGACTCCCTCGGTGCTCTTTCATGCTTTAGTGCCCATCCGTTGTAGACTTCGCCTTGACACCTATAACAAGTCTAGGCTTCCAGGTATCACTTATCCTTGGCGCTGTGGGTCAGTTTATTTTTTTTCTGTTTTGTGAATTCTTATCTGTCAAAAGACCCTAATGATGTAAGAAGGAGGTAAATTTCGTAACATATTCATCCATGGTCATTTGCCCCAGTCGAAGATCATGGAATTCCTTAGCTTTGTCATCATAAAACCTTTCCGTTAAGTACTTGTCCTTAAAGTATTGTTGAAACTGTTCCCATGTGATATCTCGCTCATCAATGTTGCATACATTTTTCACCTCCTCCCACCACAGGGTGGCTTTTTCTCGCAACTGATAAATAACCAATCTGGCCTTCAAATTGCTGTTGTATTCGTACACCTGAAAATACTTATTTATATTGATTCACCAGGCTTCGTCCACCTCCTCTGCCTCACCATCAAAGGTTGGTGGCTTAATTTTACGAAATTCCCCTTGCAGTTCCACTTTCTGTCTCTTATGATCTTGTTGGTCGGACAGATTGCCCGATTTCGCCTCATTATAATTTCTGTTTTTACTCTTTTGAGAGGGACTCTTTTCATTTCTTCCAGTAGTATCGTTTCTGGTTTGTTGTTCTTCTTGTTCCGTGGATAATTCCTTTTCCGTATTGGGGTGTCCCATCCCCTGGTTTTGTTTATCAGATAAACTTTTAGGGATCTTTTCTTGATCTTGTAACAACCTCTCATTGTCCCTCCGGACTCTTATCATTTCTTCTTACAGGTGTTGTACTGTACTTAGCAAAAATGCAATTTTCTGTTGTTGTTCATCCAACAACCGACTCATTTTCTAGTGTTGTTCTACAGTTAATTGAACCCACATTTCTAGATTCATGACTGTAGGTTCTGGAGTTTCATCTGGTTGTGACTGAGATGCAGCAACTTCCCTCATTTCACTCGCTTCCCCTTAGTGCACTAATCACATACACAGCTTCACTGTTATTAGACCCCTTAGGATCCCAGTGTAGCAACTTAGCTCTGATACCACTTGTCACATATCACACCACCAAAAAAAAAAAAAATTACCCATACAAAAGAATTAACTACACGATCTACTTGCATTCACTAAAATTCATTTGTCAACCCCCATATCAATGTTCAAATGTAAAAAGAATTAATACTTATGATGTCACTAGCAGTACGAGGCAATATTCTGGTTTTGACATTATTTTTTGTAGAGTACAGAATTCAAATGATATAAATATATTTTGATTCTGCCAACTTAGCTTTAAGTTAAATGCTCTTAATGTATACAACGCACCACCAATATCCGGCAAAGGTTTCGAATAGATTAAGGTCTAGATGTAAATACATATATGGTTGTGCCATGTATAAGGTTGAACATCTTTGGTGGATTTCCTTACGGCTAGCTATTGGGGCGAGCTTGGGGGTCACACCTGGCTCGGCGCGCACAATTTAATTTTGACCTTATAACTCTGATCTCTTAGGAAGTGTAAGGCACCACATGGCAGCCCATCCGATTCCACTCTGTCCGGCTCTCAGGGCTGAGTTACTCCCGATAGTTTTGGGCTTTCCTGCCAAGTATAGCACTGATTTTCTCTCGGATTCTCAAACCCACCAGCATTTTCTGTCTGCAGATTGAGAGTTGAAAGATATTTTGCTCCTTTTATTTCTGCTCGGCTCCCTCGGCGCTCTTTCATGCTTTAGTGCCCATCCGTTGCAGACTCCGCCTTGACGGCTATAACAAGTCTAGGCTTCCAGGTATCACTTATCCTTGGCGATGTGGGTTATTTTCTTGTTTTTCTGTTTTGTGAATTCTTATCTGTCGAAATACCCTAATGATTTTCTCATACAGGGTTCGCTCCCAGGTTTGCTACCCTCGGTGCAGCATTACTCGTCCTCGAAACATGTTTCATATCGGTGTCAAGTTACTTCTAAGAAACTGTAAGTGAATTTTCTTCCACGATCATTCTTGGTTTGTTCAGGGTTTAACGCAGGTAAAACCCTCGTTCCTTCTATGTTGTTTGATCAGCAAGATTCTAAACTTCGTTTCCTTACTATTCCAGTGGGCGACCGCGTCGGGTTCGTTCCCTTATCAGGTAATGTTCCCTCTGAAACTAAGCGGAGTTTTTTTTTTAATTGCGAAGTTCTCAATAACCCCTACAATGAAGCTTATCCCTTCATGACAGGATTTGTTTCACTCTGTGGCAGGCATGAAGAATATTATACTTCATTAATGGCTTCCCTCAGATGATTTACCCCAAGAGAGGTCACGGCTAACTTTACGTTCATCCGAAATAGGTATTTAACCCTTTCAAGGGTACCTACCCTCTCCAAATCACTCTGTCGAGGATTTCAGGGTTTCGAACTCCGGCTACCAGTTTTTTTCTAAGGACTTTGGTTGCTCGAGCTAGGGTTTTTATGGCTTTCTGCATACTCTTTATCTAGGTGGCAAATAGTGTATACATTTACATGCAAGTTTCGTTTGTCGTTTTTACCCGTGGATGTATTTTATAATAGTTCAGAACTGAATGCTTTCTACATATTTCAAGTTTGGGTCTCGACGTTTTAGGTTCGACTCGTGAACATTGTTGAGAGCAGAGATAGTGCTGATGTTTACAACAAGTTTGGCTACTTGCTTGTTGTGACTTCGTATACCATTTGTTTATTTTCTAGTTAAGATGTGAAGATTCTGGACCTGAATCGCTATGCATGTAAACTTGTTCGTGGTTTTCCTTTAATGCATTTCAGCTTCATTAGAGATTTGCTCAAAACGCTCTGTTTATATTCTATTTATCTGTTACGGTTCCGTTCCTGTAACTTCCACATTTGTTCAAGGAATTTTCTTTCTTCGCTTATTTGCTTTGTAAGTTACAGGTGAAAACAGTGTTAGCATTACCTCAGTTATGTTCCGGTTATAAGGATACAAATCCTCCCCTGTGGAAAAATTGTTTATTTTACTTTGATTTTTTTTTAAAGTGCTACAGTAGCGTTTAGTTTTCTCTAATGTTCGGTGTTCCAAGTAGTCTGGCTACTATATTTCCATCATATTTTCCTGCTTTTCACAGGCTTCCAATAACACCGTCATTATAAGTTGATATGTTATTTCTTTTCAGTTTCCTCTGTGCTTTGTCTTTATTTCTTCGTAATAAAGAGGTGGACAGAAGCTTTCCTACTATAGATTACGTTACTTGCATACTTACACAGCCCCAAAAGGAGCACTTGTAAAACATCACAGCAAGAAATCATGTCTGCTAGTCTTTTAGAAACTCGGAAGAAGGGAAATATAAAAGAAATTTCTCAGTAAAAATCGTTTAGATTTTTAGCAGAAACTGCCCAGAATACTTTTCTGATTTAACGGTAATAATCAGGAACATTTATCTAGTTTAACAGTACACTAGAATAATCTATCTGGTTAAATAGTAACACTCAGAAACATTCATCTAGTTAAAACAGTAACACTCAGAAACATTCTTCTGAATTAACAAACATACTTTGTAAATACTTATCTGAGTCTTAGGAATATTTTTCAACTGTTGTCCTCCCAACCATCAAGGGAGGCTATTATGTCCTCCACTTGCCCCCTAGCTCCAGAATCTTGACGGTGCCATGGGTTAATAGTGGAGATGTCTCTGTTGTGACCTCTACATGGCCAATCCAGTCACAAACAGAATATCTGGTTACACAAGGGATTCAATAAGCTATTTTCCACTGGACCTTCACCAGCTCAAGAAAATGCTATCCCTTCTTTCCAAAGTTCACAGAACCCCCACCCCTTTCCAAGATTTCCTTTTTATCCCCAAGGAGTGGGTAATTGTATCTCCAACTGTCCCCAACCACCTCCTATTCTTAGAAAACTTTTACCAATAGCATTAAAGATTTTCTTTTCATTTACTAATCCTCCTATTTTAATAATTTCATTAAAATAATTGGTTTTTGTTTTTTATCCAAAATAAGGTCTCAAGTCTTTTTACCAGAAGTAAAATAATAATTGTCTTTTAACTAGTACATAGTAGTTAATCTTAATGAGGTTGTCACATCTACCCTCCCTAATAGTAACACCGTCCTCGGTGTTTTCAGCCCATCTTTGCAAATAGCTCCGGGTAGGCCTCCTGCGTAAATTTTTCATCCTCCCAGGTAGCTTCGTCTAGTCCAAAGTGCTTTCACTGCACTTTCACCTGGATAACTACTCTTTTGCGGAGTTCTATCTCTCTTCGATCAAGTATGCATTGCGGCTCAACCAGAAACTGTCTGTCCGGTTCTACCTGAACATTCTGCCAATGAATTACATGTTTTTCATCATGTACATATCACTTTAACAAGGATACATGGAACACATTGTGTACTTGGATATGGCTGGGCAAAGCCAATCTATAGGCTATCGGTCCCACTCTTTCCATTATTCAGAAACGTCCACAGTATCGGGGAGCTAGTTTGGCACAAGAGGTCCACCTCAAAGTGCTTATTTTCGGCTTAATTCTTACGTATACATGGTCCCCCACCCTGAACTCATGGTAGGACCTTTTCTTGTCTGCAAAATTCTTTTGTCTATCTTTCGCAGCCTTCAGATTCTACCTTATTCTTTTTACCTTAGCTTCCATTTCAGCCAACATTTTACGTCCCAACAATAATTTTGTCTCGGGACTACTCCAGTTTATAGGTGTACGACATTACCTTCCATATAATGCTTCAAAGGGACTCATTTTCAGAGATTCCTGATAATCGTTGTTGTAAGCGAACTCCACAAGATGCAGGTAATCTTCCCACTTCACTGGCTACTACATCACATACATGCACAGCATGTCTTACAAAACTTGATTTACCCACTCTGTTTGCCCATCCGTCTGAGGGTGATAGGCAGTGCTAAAGTGTATCTGTGTTCCCTATCCAGAAAACAAGGTTTTCCAAAATGCGGATGTAAACTTCACATCTCGATCTGAAATCACAGTCTTTGGCATGCCATGCAGCCTAAAGATTTCCTTCATGAATATATCTACAATATGTACCGTCTTGTAAGTAGATTGCACAGGTATGAAATCGGCAGATTTACTTAATCTGTCCACCACTACCATAATTGAATCATTCTGCCTCTTTGTCCGGGGTAGACCCATAATGAAATCTAGGGAGATGACTTCCCACTTCCACTCAGGAATGGGTATAGGCTGCAATAGCCCTGCAGGGTGTTGGTGCTCCACCTTAACCTGCTGGCATTCCAAACATTTGCTTAAATATTCTGCAATATTCTTACGCATACCTGGCCAATAATATACCTTTCTTATTGCAGTGAGCATCTTTTGATATCTCGGATGACCAGCATAATTGTTGCGATGGAATTCATTAAGGATTAACTCCTTAAGATTCGCACGATTCGGCACATAGATTTTTCCGCGAAAGGTCATCACCTGATCTTCGTTCTTTCCCAACTCTGATGTTTTTCCTTGCTTCCTATCATCTTCCATTTTCTGCCACAAGAATTTAAATTCAGGGTCCTTTTGTGCTTCTTCCTTTAATTGATCCGACAGTTGGCTTTCTGATTGACTGAAATACATTGCATAAATACCATGCAATTTTCTGCTCAACGCATCTGCAACTCGATTTTCTTTTCCCTTAACATGTTGTATATCCATGTCAAATTCACTCAAAAAGGCATTCCAGCTTGCCTGCCTAGAGTTTAAATCTGCTTGCTTGAAATAATTAGTCAAGCTGCTATGGTCGGTTTTAAATATAAATCTTTTGCCCAGCAGATAATGCCTCCATACTTAGAGGGCATGCACTACTGCGGTAATTCTAAGTCATAAGAAGAATATTTTTGTTCATATTCTTTCAGCTTCCTAGACTCATAGGCTATCACTTTACCTTCTTGAGTTAATATTGCACCAACTCCTTCCTTGCTGGCGTCAGTACAAACCTCATAGTCTTTACTGGGGTCAGTTACCTTCAGTACTGGTGTGGTGGTAAGGAGTTGTTTCAGCTTTTCAAAGCTGTTTTGGCATTCACTCGTCCATTTGAAAGGCTTTCCTTTCTTCTTCAAAGATGTAATAGGATAGGCAATTTTAGAAAACCCTTCAATAAATCTTCTATAATATCTGACTAGACCCATGAATGATCTAATGTTCACCACATTCTGTGGTACTTTCCATTCCATAATGGTTTTAATCTTTTCGGGATCAACGACTATTCCTTCAGCTGTCACAACATGTCCCAAGTATTAGATTTTGATTTAAGAAATCGCACTTGCTGAACTTAGCATAAAGCTGATGCTTCCTCAGCATTTCCAATAGTATTCTTAGATGTTCCTTATGTTCTTCCTCGCTTTTTGAGTATATCAGTATGTTATCTATGAAGATAAGTACAAATTTATCTAAAAACTGATGAAAAATGTCATTCATCAACCTCATAAAGGTTGCTGGCGCATTTGTCAGTCTGAAGGGCAGCACCACAAACTCATAATGCCCATATCTAGTGCGGAATGCTGTTTTGCAAATATCCTCATCCTTAATTCGAATCTGATGATATCCGGACCTCAAATCTATTTTGGAGAACACCTTAGCCCCTCTCACCTGATCGAATAAATCATCAATTCTGAGTAAAGGGTATTTGTTCTTAACAGTCAGCTTGTTGAGCTGCCGGTAGTCCATACACATGCGTAAGGTTTCGTACTTTTTCCTAACAAAAAGAACTGGTGCTCCCCAAGGAGACATGCTTGGGTGAATATATCCTTTGTCTAACAGTTCTTGTAGCTGTATCTTCAACTCAATTAATTCTGGTATACTCCTTCTATAAGGAGCTCTTGACACCGGAGAGGCTCCGGGCAGCAATTCAATGGTGAAGTCAATATCCCTTTTGGGTGGCAAACCAGGGATGTTTTCTGGAAAAACATCCAAGAATTCCTGTACTACAGGAATATCCTCCATATTTGGAGCCTTTTCCTTGGAATCTGCATATCCCACTTGAATTGCATACAACTGACATCCTTTTCTGATACACTTGCCCATTTGAGATGTTGTTATGGGGCGTAATTGTACAGGCTTTTTAATTCCTCTTATTTCTTTATGCGTTCCATCTTGCATTCTATAATAAATTGCCTTTTCTTTGCAGTCCACTAGGGTCCAATGTCTTTCCAGCCAGTCCATTCCCAATAACACATCATACGACCCCAATGGTAAAATATTTAAATCTGCTTGTAACTGTTGTTCTGCCACTTCCAGTGTACAATTAGGAATTTTTGTAGTTACCTTGCATTTTGCCCCAGTAGCTAATTGAAATAACCATGAGTTCTTAAATTTCTATTCTTTTAATTTGCATAATTCCACTATTTTAGGACTCACATAACTTAAACTTGCTCCAGGATCTATTAAAATCGAAACAGGTTTAGTTAGTATAGTACCTTCCAATTCAATCATACTGGGCTAAAAATCAGCCTCTCGATCCTCCAAGGTTGCATTTATACGAGGTATATTTCGGGCCACGTCACCCACTGTAGATGCCTCTTGCAAATTTGCTACAGTTTCATTTTTTTTCTTCGTTGGGGACAATTTTTATAATAATGAGCCTCCCCATAGCCCCAACACTGTAGGGGAGGTTTTGAGTTCTGTCCCTGCTCCAGTTTGCTGGAAGCCTCGGTGGGTTTCTCCTTCGCTAGCCACTTGATCCTTTGATGATTTTTACCAAACTGCTTTCCAACAGAATTCCATGTCGAGCCTTTAATGTTGCTCCTTTTACTGCTTTTGAAAGTGGAGTTATTTTTCTGATGTTTCCTTGGCTACCAGCTTTTTCCTCCATCACCCTTGGCCTTGTTCTGCTGGTAGCACATTCGTGCTTTACGAATTGCCTCATCCATGGTCTGTGGGTTAAAAAATTCTATCCGCTCCCTCATTGGGGTAGGTAAACTGCTTAAGAACCTCTGCACCTTGTATTTTTCCTCCCGAAGGTAAGGAACGTAATGTAACAAGGAGGTAAATTTTGTAACATATTCATCCATGGTCATTTGCCCCAGTCAAAGATCATGGAATTCCTTAGCTTTGTCATCATAAAACCTTTCCGTTAAGTACTTGTCCTTAAAGTATTGCTGAAACTGTTCCCATGTGATATCTCGCTCATCAATGTTGCGTACATTTTTCACCTCCTCCCACCACAGGGTGGTTTTTTCTCGCAACTGATAAATAGCCAATCTGGCCTTCAAATCGTTGTTGTATTCGTACACCTGAAAATACTTGTTTATATTGATTAACCAGGCTTCGACCACCTCCTCCGCCTAACCGTCAAAGGTTGGTGGCTTAATTTTATGAAATTCCCCTTGCAGTTCCACTTTCTGTCTCTTATGATCTTGTTGGTTGGACAGATTGCCCGATTCCGCCTCATTATAATTTCTGTTTTTACTCTTTTGAGAGGGACTCTTTTCATTTATGCCAGTAGTATCATTTCTGGTTTGCTGTTCTTCTTGTTCCATGGATAATTCCTTTTCCGCACTGGGTGTCCCATCCACTGATTTTGTTTATCAGATAAATTTTTCAGGATCTTTTCTTGATCTTGTAACAACCTCTCATTGTCCCTCCAGACTCTTATCATTTCTTCTTGCAGGTGTTGTACTGTACTTAGCAAAAATGCAGTTTGCTGCTGCTGTTCCTCCAACAACCGACTTGTTTTCTGGTGCTGTTCCACAGTTAATTGAACCCACATTTCTGGATTGATGACTGTAGGGACTGGAGTTTCATCTAGTTGTGACTGAGATGTTGCAACTTCCCTCATTTCACTTGCTTCCCCTTAGTGCCCTAATCACATACACAGCTTCACTATTAGTAGACCCCTTAGGATCCTAGTGTAGCAAATTAGCTCTGATACCAGTTGTCACATATCACACCACAAAAAAAAAAAAATTACCCATACAAAAGAATTAACTACACGATCTACTTGCATTCACTAAAATTCATTTGTCAACCCCCATATCAATGTTCAAATGTAAGAAGAATTAATACTTATGATGTCACTGGCAATACAAGGCAATATTCTGGTTTTCGCATTGTTTTATGTATAGTACAGAATTCAAATGATATAAATATATTTTGATTCCGCCAACTTAGCTTTAGGTTAAATGCTCTTAATGTATACAACGCACCACCCATATCCAGCACAGGTTTCGAATAGATTAAGGTCTAGATGTAAATACATATATGGTTGCACCATGTATAACGTTGAATATCCGTGGTGGATTTCCTTACGGCTAGCTATTGGGGTGAGCTCGGGGGTCACACCTGGCTCGACGCGCACAATTTAATTTTGACCTTATAACTCTGATCTCTTGGGAAGTGTAAGGCACCACATGGCAACCCATCTGATTTCACTCCGTCCGGTTGTTAGGGCTGAGTTACTCCCAGAAGTTTTGGGCTTTCCTGCCAGGTATAGCAGTGCTTTTCCTTCGAATTCTCAAACCCACTGGCATTTTCTGTCTGCGAACTGAGAGTTGAACGATATTTTTCTCCTTTGATTTCTACTCGACTCCCTCAGCGCTCTTTCATGCTTTAGTGCCCATCCGTTGCAGACTCCACCTTGATGCCTATAACAAGTCTAGGATTCCAGGTATCACTTATCCTTGGCGTTGTGGGTCAGTTTCTTGTTTTTTTATTTTTTGAATTCTTATCTGTCGAAAGACCCTAATGATTTGCTCATACAGGGTTCGCTCCCAGGTTTGCTACCCTCAATGCAGCATTATTCGGCTTCGAAGCATGTTTCATATCGGTGTCAAGTTCCTTCTGAGAAACTGTAAGTGAATTTTCTTCCACATTCATTCTTGGTTTTTTCAGGGTTTAACGCAGGTAAAACCCTCGTTCCTTCTGTGTTGTTTGATCGGCAAGATTCTAACCTTCGTTTCCTTACTGTTCCAGTGGGCGACCGCGTCGGGTTCGGTCCCATATCAGGTAATGTTCCCTCTGAAATCGAGCGGAGTTTTTTTTTTTTTAATTTCGAAGTTCTCAATAACCCCTACAATGAAGCTTATCCCTTCGTGACAGGATTTTTTTCACTCTATGGCAGGTATGAAGAATCTTATACTTCATTAACGAATTCCCTCAGATGATTTACCCCAAGAGAGGTCACAGCTAACTTTACGTTCATCTGAAATAGGTATTTAACCCTTTCAAGGGTACCTACCCTCTCCAAATCACTCTGTCGAGGATTTCATGGTTTCGAACTCCGGCTGCCAGTTGTTTTGCTAAGGACTTTGGCCACTCGAGATAGGGTTTTTACGGCTTTCTGCATACTCTTTATCTAGGTGGCAAATAGTGTATACATTTACATGCAAGTTCCGTTTGGGGTTTTTACTCGGGGATGCATTTTATAATAGTTCAGAACTAAATGCTTTCTACATATTTCAAGTTTGGGTCCCGACGTTTTAGGTTCGACCCGTGAACATTGTTGAGAGCAGAGATAGTGCTTATGTTTACAATAAGTTTGGCTATTTTCTTGTTATGACTGTGTATACCATTTGTTTATTTCCTAGTTAAAATGTGAAGATTTTGGACCTGAATCGCTTTGCATGTAAACTTGTTCGTGGTTTTCCTTTAATGCATTTAAGCTTCATTAGAGATTTTCTTGAAACGCTCTGTTTATATTCTATTTATCTGTTACGGTTCCATTCCTGTAACTTCCACATTTGTTCAAGGAATTTTCTTTCTTCGTTTATTTTCTTCGTAAGTTACAGGTGAAAACAGTGTTAGCATTAACTCAGTAAAGTTCCATTTATAAGGATACAAATCCTCCCCTGTGGAAAAATTGTTTAGTTTACTTTGATTTTTTTTTAAGTGCTACAGTAGCATTTAGTTTTCTCTAATGTTCGGTGTTCCAAGTAGACTGGCTACTATATTTCCATCATATTTTCCTACTTTTCGCAGGCTTCCAATAACACCGCCATTATAAGTTGATATGCTATTTCTTTTCAGTTTCCTCTGTGCTTTGTCTTTATTTCTTCTTAATCAAGAGGTGGACAGAAGCTTTCCTACTGCAGATTACGTTACTTGCATACTTACACAACCCCAAAAGGAGCACTTGTATAACATCACAGCAAGAAACCTGTCTGCTAGTCTTTTGGAAACTCAGAAGAAGGGAAATATAAATGAAATTACTCAGTAAAACTCGTTTAGATTTTTAGCAGAAACTGCCCATAACACTTTTCTGATTTAACAGTAATAATCAAGAACATTTATCTAGTTTAACAGTACACTAGAATCATTTATCTGGTTAAACAGTAACACTCAAACATTCATCTGGTTAAAACAGTAACACTCAGAAACATTCATCTTAATTAACAAACATACTTAGTAAATACTTATCTGAGTCTTAAGAATCTTTTTCAGCTGTTGTCCTCCCAACCATCAAGGGAGGCTATTACGTCCTCCACTTGCCCCCTAGCTCCAGAATCTGGATGGTGCCACGGGTTAACAGTGGAGATTCCTCTGCTGTGACCTCTGGATGGCCAATCCAGTCACAAACAGAATATCTGGTCACACAAGGGATTCAGTAAGCTATTTTCCACTGGACCTTCACCATCTCAAGAAAATGCTCTCCCTTCTTTCCAAAGTTCACAGAACCCCCACCCCTTTCGAGGATTCTCTTTTTATCCCCAAGGAGTAGGTAACTATATCTCTAGTTGTCCCCAACCACCTCCTATTCTTAAAAAAAACTTTTACCAACAGCTTTAAAGATTTTCTTTTCATTTACTAATCCTCCTATTTTAATAATTTCATTAAAATAATTGGTTTTTGTTTTTTATCCAAAATAAGGTATCAAAGTCTTTTTAACAGAAATAAAATAATAATTGTCTTTTAACTAGTACATACTAGTTAATCTTAATGAAGCTGTCACATCACACTTTCTATAGCAGAGAGTAATCAGGTTGCCATAAGGAAATATAAACAAACCTGTCATCAAACACGGTGCTGGCTGCAATATGTACAATGGCATCCAGATTTTCACGGAGGTCCTCTCTGCTGCTCTCGGTGTAAATTCCAAGGTTATGATCCGTTGCAATGTCTCCAACCACGGGAACAACTTTCTCGAATACGAAGCTTTCGAAGCCGTCTCCATGTTGCTCTATCAAAGTTCTGAAAAGCTCCGGTTTCAAAACCTGTCATTCATAGCAAAGAAATGCCATCATTCGTAGGCGGAGCAACGACCAACTTATGAGTAGGAAGAGTACTCAGATTTCTTACTTCACTTTTGAATCGGATTTTGGCAGACTCAGTATCACTCGCCCTTAGCAAAACAAAAATGCGGCCAATTCCGGGCTGCGAGCGTAATATTTTCTCGATGAAAACTACATAAGTAAACAGTAATTAGATTCATTATCGTTCATACACTAAAATATATATATAAAAGAATAACAGTACTGTGGGAAATATTTAATACTTTTTCCGAGGAAACCAGTCGATCCAGTCACCAATATGGTCTTCTCACTGAGAAAGCCAAGAACATTTGACGCCATCGATTGTACTTCCATAAATCTGCAACTCGCACATAAAATATCAGTGAGGACGTGTTTTTCCTCTTCAGAACCACCTATTATGTACGACATAGTCTATATTTTATCAATTTCTTTCCCTATTCACGACTTCGTATTATATGAGACGGACACAATTTGTTGTTCGAGCAAACAGCGTAATTATTGCTCGAACGCAATAAACAATACGATACTTAAAATCTGCACTCCAGTCCCAGAGATATGCTTGAAGCGAGCACAGTGAACAAAATGATACTTACAATCTGCAGTCCAGTGCCGGAGACAAGCGACCACAATCGTGAAATAAGCCTCTTCTCAATCTGTCAAAATACAAATGTATTTATCGGCTAAATAACAAGCTCTACCAAATCCAACGATTGGCTTGGTATATTTAGCCTGGATCACTATAACGAAGTTCTGAATATCTCGACCGCACCTCTCAAAAGTACGCTCAAAAGTACGTGGTTGGTTTTTCAACGCTCACTAATGCCGTGGTCACATCGCTTTCAAATAGGGTTCGAATTTCAAAGATCCTGAATTTCAAACTTATCCTCTCTGCAAAGTGGAAGTTTAATTACGATTATTTGTTTTTCATGTTGGTTTATGTTGATGTATATATGTTATTGTTAATTTTTTTTTGGGTTATGATATCAAACTTTATATAATAATTCGGATGTCGGTTTAAAAGTAGTTATATTTAGAAGAAGAAAATATAATAATTCATCATTTTTATTTTATAATACCAAAAAGTTGTTTATAAAATGTATATTAATAGTGTTTATAAAAATTTCATTTTAAGTGGAATGATTAAGAAATAGCAACAAAATATAGCTGTTGCACTAAGCAAAAGAAGGTTGCTCCCTCTCCGAGTTAAACAAGGTTGTCCCATCTCTTCTACCCTATTTGGCATTTACATAGACTAGCTAGGAGGTTGTTTAGAGGAAGCAGGATGTGCTGGCACGATCTTAGCTGGGATAGTCATCATCCTTCTTCTCTATGCTGAGGATATTGTTCTTCTTGCAAGATCTTGATAAGCAACTTAGTATTCTTAAGGATTTCTGCTCTACCATGGGTATGTCTGTTAACACTGACAAAACAAAAGTTATGATTATCAAATCTAAGAAGGACACTTACGCTAATTTTATGTATGACAATAGTGACTTGGAGGAAGTGTCTTCTTACAAGTACCTAGGAATTGATATTCATGACAAGCTCAACTGGAACTATAGCATTCAGAAAATGATTAGTGGGGGGTGGAAAGCTTATTTTGGTCTTGAAAATAATTGTAAAACGGAAAACCTCGTAATGTGGGATAGAAAGAATTTCTTCTTTGAAACTTTAGTCACTCTTGTTATCTTATACGGATGTGAGGTTTGGGGTTGCAGCATCTCTAGAGAATCCTGGAGAAATACTGAGTAAATCCAAAAGCGTTTTATAACGTATAACCTTAAAAATAAAAGCAAGACACCCTATCCTATTCTCATTATAGAAGTGGGTCTTTTCCCTTTTGAGAGCCTATCTATGACTAGGCTTCTATTGTACAAGCACAAGCTCAATAGCATAGGAGACCATAGACTTCCTAAGCTAGCTTCAAATTCCAGCCAAAACCACCGAATGCTTAAATGAGGTTGGTATAAAGACACCAGGGCCTGGTTAAACCATTGGGAGATCGATGAGAATGTTGCATTGCAAAACATCAATAACATTAAGAAAATTGTTACTTCAAGTTCAAAGAAAAAATGTTGTGTGAGAAAGATCTAGCAGCTAAAAGAAAATTATGGTATTATAAGGAGGTTATCAACCCCACCTTAGAAGATCAAAAGTATCTCTCTATTTTAATTAGCTCCAAGTAGAAATTAATATAGCCAAGATTAGAATGAACTCTCATGAGCTCCATAGTGAAACAGGTCGTTGGATAGTTCCTAAAACACCATGGATGGAAAGGATCTGCCATCTCTGTGAGAATATGATGGACAGCTCCTAAAACACCATGGATGGAAAGGATCTACCATCTCTGTGAGAATATGAACATCCAGGATGAAAATCACTTCCTCTTAGAGTGCCCTGCATACAACCACATTAGAGCTCAATTTCATAATCTTTGTTGCAATACTGACCTTCGTAGCCTTTTAAGATGTCAAAATTATAGTGAGTTGGGGAGGCTTCTTTCCAAGCTTTTAAGATGTCAAAATTATAGTGAGCTGAGGAGGCTTCTTTCCAAGCTTTTTGAGCATAGGAATAAAATCTTAAATCAAATTAAATAACTCTTTTCTTTAGGTCCGATAGACCAAAGATTTGTCTCAGTGGACTTTAACCATCACCACCATCATCATCATCTTTAATTTAAGTTTCTATCTAAATCACCCGATAAAATTTAATCCACTCCTTCATTTTTTGACTCATTAAAACTTAAACCACTCATTTCTATTTTAAAGCCCGCCACTTAAATACTTGAACATAAATTCTTAAATTTTTTTAATTATCACTTTTGAAAATAACATTTAAATATAAATTTATGATTTTAAATTTTTTTCTAACCATTACTTTGGAAATAACATTTAAAAAACTAGTAATTTCTTATCTTCTTAATAAAAAAAATTACTATTTTCCTAAAAAAGGCATTAAAATAAACCAACCTTAAAGTTAGTACCTAATTTCAAAAATTTCAAAACATAATCCAATTATATATATATATATATATATATATATATATATATATATGGGGTAAAATCAATCAATAATCTATTTTTAATACATATATATTTTAATTTATTAAATCCTGACTACCGTGAGTAGATGATTTAGATAAATCAAAAATATATTTTTTTAAATTCATAACTAATATTTATTGAAAATCTATCAAAAGATGAATCCAAAAATTAAGTGAATAAGAACATGAATTTCCATAAGTCTTTCACACTTCATAAATTTTTTAACTACCACTTTTGAAAATAACATTTGCTGATAATAGCATTTAAAAAAAAATAACTTTTTATATTAATAAAAAGTTCGAATTTTCTTCCTTGAAAAAACATTTAAAAAAGAAACAAAACTGTAGAACATCAAATTCAGTAAGAAATGCCAATATTTTTAAAAAATAATCCAATTATATATATATGGTGGAATTAATTAATTAATTTTTTAATGTATATATAATTAAATTTATCAAATCGTGGCCGCAGTGAGCATATGATTTAAATAAATTAAATTTTTTTTTTTTTTAAATAAATAAACAATACATATTTAAAATCAATAAATAATATAAATTTAAAATCAGGCAAATGATGAATCCAAAAATTAAGTGAATATAAATATTAAGCGATTTTTTTTCCGAAAACAATAGAACATGATTTTCCATAAGTGCTCTTTTACACTTGGTTGGATCCTGAAATTATTCTGCTTGGCTCCCCGTTGAAGGCCTATAGATCGAAAGATGTGCGTGCTCTTTATGTCTGCGTTGTTAATTTTACCACCTTTAATATTTGAATCAGAGTTCAAATTTGTGACGTATCCCCTTCATCATACAATATTTTATGGCATTCTACGGTTGGATATTTGCTACAACATTTTTTCTACGTTGTACCTAAATATTTAATTTTAATATTGGAGAAATCTTTAAAATTTAGTCAATAATTGACTTTTAAGATGTTTTTGTTTTTTTCGGTTCAAATGATTCCGCTTGGCTCGACTTTCAACGCGGCATAACCAGGAAATTGAAAGATGCACGGTCGCTCATTCCAATCCTTTTCTTAATAATGAGCTTTGCTCCAAATTTCGTTTTCTGTCCAAGACAAATGAAAGCAGTCCACGTATTATAAGTTTCACCATTGGTCGAGATAAAACATATTGTTAAAATTGGACAAAATTTATATTTTATAATTAGATATATAATTTCATGATTATTTTGGAATGTGATCATATATTTAATATGAACTTTTTGTTATCTAATTTCTTTTTTAATTGATATAAAAAAGAAAACCTTCAATATTAAATGTAGTTGATAGGTATATATTAAAAACACGTACAACCAAACTAATAAGATAAGTATATATTAAGAACATGCACAATCAAAATAATAATTTTTTTATTTTATGATTTTCTTAAATATTGAATAGACATTTATTGATGATGAATTTGTGGCATATTTAACTTTTCCCCATAGAGGACTTTGAAGGTTTATCATTGATACTCTTCAAAATTGATAATGCATTTGTGGCTTATTTGACTTGCCCCATAAAGGACTTTGAAGGTTTATCATTGGAACCTTTCAAAAAAATATACAAGATAGTGTAATTATTACAATAGAAATTTACAATAATATAAGAAAAACCAATCACTCATATTATTGTTTATATTACATCTTAATATAAAATTTTCTTCAATTATATTAAATTAGAAATCAGCTTTCCTAATCAATAAGATCAAAACGCTGTAATCATATGCTACATAATATTGTTTGGTCAAATCTTAATTAAAATTAAATTTTAATTTCTTGATTTTTTTCTTGTGAACGTTGGGTGCATATGCATTCATGGTAATGAATTTATGTTTTAAAAAAATTAAAAATGCAAAGTTAATAAAAATTATTGCATTAATCAATTTATTTTAAAATCAGTATCATTAAAATAAATAAAAGACAAACCAAAAAAATCAATTTAATTCAGAACTCAAGGATTATTTAGATTCACGGGTCTTAAAATACAAATTTTGGAACGATCACCTTCCTATATTCCAAATAAGTTTAGAAATTAAAGAGGTGGGCGAAACACCATCTGATTTTACTAAATAAAAATTACTTATTAAAAAACAATAGAGTACACAAGTTGAGCGTTGTCGGTGACAGCGGCTTTTTTACGAAGTTATCTGAACTCTCTAAAAGCGAGGGGACTTCCTACCTAATACATGTAATGCGAATTAATAGGTTTTTACACTTTCTCTTAATTTTACCCGTAAGTCAAATTCACAAATTACCTTATACAACAATGGCGAGCCTTATTTCGGCTGCCATAGGCCCATAAATGCATCTTGGCAGGGAATGCTCGCCGTTAGATTAAAGCCGTAGATCATCGTGCAGCGAGCATTCTCTGCCAAGGCGCATTTATGAGCCTATGGCAGCCGAAATAAGGCTCGCCATACAACAATACATAAGACACATACCTATTCTTAATTAACGTGTCTATTGGTCTAATATTCAACTAGGATTACAACATAATTTGGATTTTTTGTAACACAACTTATTTCTAGAAATCTCAAATTTAGCCTTCCCAAGAGGCTTAGTGAATATACTAGCCACAATTTCATTTGTATTACAATCTATTAAGTCAATTTCTTTTGATTGGACCTTTTCCCTTACAAAATGATGTTGTGTGTCTATATGCTTTGACCTTGCATGAAATACAAGATTGTTTGCCAATTTTATTGTGCTTTGATTATCACATCTGATCACTATATTTTCTTTTTGAGCTTCACCAACAACTTCAAGTATATTTCTCGGCCATACAGCTTCGCAGGTGGCACTACATAATGCCTTATACTCTGCCTTAGTCGATGAAAAGGAAACAATTGGTTGTTTCTTCGTACTCCATGGTATAGCTCTTGATCCTTTATTGAACACGTATCGAGTGGTGGATTTCCTCTCATCTAGGTTTCTGGCCCATTCAACATTACAATCATTAGTATATTCAATACTAAAATTGATAGTTCCCTTTAAATATCGAACGACCCATTTTTTAGCTATCAAATGGCTTTCACGAGGCTTAGCCATGCATTGACTAAGTATGCTTACGGCATAAGCAATGTCTACTCTAGTGGTAATGAGATAATTCATGCTTCCCACTAATTGTTGATACAATGTTCCATTCACCTCTTATGTTCCAACATCATTTCTAAAGTTTTATATTTTGTTCCAATGGAGTACTCACTGCTTTACATATTTTCATATGAAATTTGTTTAGTACCAAGTTTGTTTATTTCCTTTCTGTAATTAAAATCTTTCAATTTTCTCTCCATGCTTAAAGACCTAGAAAATAGTGCATCTATTCGAGATCCTTCATATCAAATTCCTATGATAACATCATTTTTATATCTTTAATCATTTTATCAACACTCCATGTTATTATTAGATCATCAACATATACAGAGATTAATACTATATGTCCATTTCTATCTGACTTGATATATAAATTAGGATGATTTTTACTATTGCTAAATCCTTGTTGAAAGAAGAATTTATCGATTTTCTCATACTAATATTTGGGTGCGTGTTTCAGTCTATCTAAAGCCCTTGTTAACTTGCAGACAATATGTTCTTATCCCTTCTTTACAAATCCTTCTTGTTGAATAAGCTAAATCTCCTCTTTTAAGTCCCCATTTAGAAAAGTTGACTTCACATCTAATTGATGTAGCTTCCAATCATATCTAGTGTCGAATGCTATCGTTGTTCTGATTGTGTTCATTTTTGAAACATGAGAAAAGGTATCTTCATAACCTATACCTTTCTTTTTTGAATAACCTTTTGCAACCAATCTTGCCGTATACTTGTCTATGCTACCATCTACATTAAATTTTGTCTTTTACAACCATTTTGATCCTATAGGGACTTTATTTTTAGGTAATTCTATTAATTCCCAAGTTTCATTTTTTATTATAGAGTCATATTCTTCTTTCATAGTGTCCATCCATTCTTTATGATTTTTAGCTTGTCCATAATATAAAGGTTAAAAAATAGTCATTACTTGAGAGATTAAAGCATAATATTTATACCTAATAGGGTTTTGAATTTGTCACTTTGATCTTCTTAGAGGGTCAATACACTGTGGAGTACCTTCTCCTCTTCTTCTTCTCTATGGAGTGCGTTCATCACTTCTTTGTGGACTTTGAATTCTTGAAATATCTTCTGGAATGTCCATTCTTTCTTGAGCTTGAGATTATTCCACAAATTTTTCTACTTCTTTGAAATTTTCATAAGGAGGATGCAATACATTATGCTCATCTTCCTTTATTTTTTATCCATGTTCTCATGAGATATAACATCTATTCTTACAAAGGCCTTGTGAGTACTTGGATCATAAATTTTATATGATTTTTTATTAGTTCAATATCTAGTAAAAATGCATTTGATAGCTTTAGTGTCTAATTTAATCCTCTACTTATTAAGAATATGAGCAAAGACCTTGCATCCAAATATCCTTAAATGACCAACTTTAGGTTTTAAACAATAAAATTCTTCAAATGATGTTTTGTGGTCAAGATATTTTGTAGGACTTCTATTTTTTCATTACAAAATTATATTAATAGTTTCAACCCAATAACAATTAGAAATTCCTTTACATTTTAACATATGACAAGAACATTCAACTAATGTTCTATTCTTTCTCTCAGTTACTCTATTTTGTTGAGTTGTATGTGGTACTATAAATTGTTGCATAATTCCATTTTCCTTTTAGTATTTGGAAAAAGCTCCCAAAGTCTAGTCACCACATTTATCTGATTGAAGAATTTTAATGCTCTTTCATGTTTGCTTTTCAACCATGTTCTTGAATTTTCTAAAGTATTCAAACACATCACTTTTATTTTTTATAAAGTACATCGAGGTGTATCTAGCACTATCATTATAAAGATAAGAAAGTAATTAATATGCTCCACCAAGTGACTTATTTTGCATTGGATCACATACATCAGTATGCACTAGTTCAAGTATTTCATGTTTTCTTCTATCTTCATGCACATGAAATTATTCGATATGTTGTTTTCCTACTACACAACCTTCACATTCAAAGTGTTCCCACTTAATATTTGGAAGGCCTTCTACCATAGTTTTCTTTTGTAGTAGCATTAGGTCATTAAGATTTAAGTGTCCATAAATTTCATTCCAAAGCTCTATATTTGACATGCCTATTGATGCCAAAGCTGGATGCCCATTCTTCATTACATTCAACTTGTATAATCCTCCAACTCTCATTCCTTTTGCAAAAATCTAGTAGTTGTTATGAATATCATTTACAAAACAATGTCATTTCACAAATTCAACTTTTAAATCCTGATTTGTAATAATAGATATTGAAATTAATTTATTCTTTAATTCTCAAACATACACCACATTTTTAATTTGCTTTTCTTGTCCATTAGGAATATTAACACTTATATCATGATATCCTTTAATTTCATGTGATCTATTATCTCATAAATATATGTGTGCACCATTATTAACTTCATGATATGTATAAAACTAATATCTTTTGCATGACATGTGGATTGATGCACCGAAATCTATAAACCAAGCATTATCATCATCAACTTATGTTGATAAAGAAACATTGGACACAAATAATTTAAGATTGCTAAAATCGTGACTGATTGCCTCATCTTTATCAACATAATTTCCTATATGTCTTCTTTGTTTAAATTTATTAGACCTTATTTTCATGCAATTCCTAGCAAAATGATTAGGCTTTCTACAACAATAACCTACATCATATCTACTTGATTTGGAATTTGACCTTGCTGAACGTGTACCTTCAAATGTTTCTACCTATGGATTTTTTCCTTTATTTATCTCCCACTCTTTTCCTTTGAAAAACTACTTCCCTTTAGCCATAAATACTAAATTTGAGTTTGAAGCTTTCTGATTAAGACTTCTTCTTAGGCATTCTTCATCCATAAGTACACTTTCCAACTTATCAAACGCAGGAGACTTCTCTCTAGATGTAAGACTAGTGATAAACATATGATATTCATCAAACATTCCATTTAATGTCACAATAACAAAATCTGTACTAGATATTGTTTCACTAATGTCACCTAATTTATGTTTTAGATCCTTAATTCTAGAAATAAAATTAATGATACTTTCATTTTCTTCCATCCTAATTGAAAGAAGTTTACTCTTTAAATACAATATTCGATTTGTAGTCTTTGTGTCATACACATTTTTTAGAGTGTTGCATGTTTCCTTGGATTTTTTCACTCTCTAATGTGTGGAACAATGTTTTCCATAACAGACATCTGCAAAACCACCTTCTCTTTGTTTTCTCGTCGCTCTGAATATTGAATTGTTGCAACTATGGCTTGAGGGGGCACTAGATTGACTCCAGCTCCATAAATGATCATCTATATATGGTAGCTTTCCATCAAAGTCTATAGATTAAACTTCCAATTTGCATAGTTTTCACCATCTAGCTTGTTAGAGTCACATAAATAAGATTCCACCAATACATTAGCCATGGTACTAAACTCATGAATACTCAAATACAAATCACCCAAAATATTATTTTTTCACAACTTCAATAACTAATTTCCTTACTCCTTAATCACAAATATAAACCTTCAAGCACAAGTCATAGAATTATATTAAGCTTCAAAAATAAAAATTCAATTAGACAATATGGATCCCTTCTCTCCTTATATAATTTATTTTTGCACAATCACAAAAAAACACAAATTTTGATCTCACCATGCCACCAAAATTGACTTGAACATTTACCTTTTTTTTTTTTCAGATCTTCAAAAACTGACAATTAAAAACCTAATCACCAAACATCTCACTTTTTTTTTACTTTTTTTTCTTTTTTCGTTATGTCATTTAATGATGAACTAATAATAAAACTACACTGAAAATTTTAGGTCGTTATATTACTAGTATAGTCCCTTATTGTTGTTAATGTAACCCCCTTATTGTTATTGTTGTACCCCTATAACCCCCATATTGTTATTATTGTGCCCTTAAATTATTGTTAGGTTGGTTAGGATTACATTGTGGCCCCATGGACTCCTATATATAGAAAGGAGGCTTTTTCATTTGTATCATTGAATTATTCATTCACGTAATGTTGAAGGCTACCCCCTCGAAGTGGCTTATATCTAAGGCGTTGATATCTGTTTTCTTCTAATTTTGGAGCTAGTTTCACAAAATTTGGTATCATAGCTTTGGATTCTAGGTTTCGCTGCACCAAACAGGTCATCGTGGCATTCACACTATAACATTTTTTATACAAAGTTTCAGAAGCTGAAATATTTAGAGCGCGAAGCTGCAATCTTGAGGATAATCTTCGTGAAATTTTAGAGCTTGGTTTGCAATATTTTCGGAGATATCATATATGGAAGTTAGGTCTTTTTTAGGCTCCCAAATTTCATCTCAAAGAGGTGACCGTGGGAAAATCTTCATAACTCTCACTTTGAGAATCGCATTGGAATTCTGTCAAAGGTGGCTGAAATTACACAGATTGTAGTTTCCTGTCTATCAATTTCAGAGTTGAAGGAGGAAACAGTGACACATGGAAAGTCATACAAGTTCATTCTACTGAACCAGACCATAATTAGGTCATTGTGGGAGATTGCATATAACTTTGCCTTGAAGAATTCAAATGAGGTTAGACTTATGGCATTCAAAAGAGGATTTAGAGGGCTACCTCAGGGCCAAATTTCAGATATTGAAGATCCAAAATCACAGAGTTATTTCAGTTTCAATATCAATCTCCTCAAAAGAAAGAAAAATGTGTGTATTTTTTTCGAATTACATAAGTCTCATTTAAAAAAAATTAGTTTGAATTTATTCCAAGGGCATATTGAAGAATATATATCAGTATTGGGTTCTAAAATGCCCCCTAAAAAGAATTCAAAACCCATTAAGCCTTCAGAAATCTCTACTATGACTCATGACGATGAAGAAACACAACATGAGATATCAAAATTACAAGACCAAGTGCACCAAATTTCTCTATTGCAAAGATCAACAAAAAATGAAATGGAAGTTTTGAAGAAAGGCGTGGAAACTAAGATGGATGGTTTGAAGAAAGGTGCGGAAGCTAGGATGAATGGTTTGGAAACTAAGATGGATGGTATGGAAGTGGTCATGGAAGCTAAAATGGATGACATGGAAGGTAAGATCGATGAAAAATGAAAGATAACATGGAAAACATGAAGAATGATTATAAAGTAGACATCGAAGGTTTGGAAAAGTTGATACAAAAAATGTTTCCTAATGGTGAAAATATAGTAGAGGAAACTCATGATGAGAACAAAATAAATGTTGATCGTGATTTCATAAACTGTAATGTTGTATGGAAGAACCATCATATTCCAAAGATGGATATGAAGAAGTTTGATAGCAAGGACCCCGTAACATGGATACTACAAATGGAGCAATATTTTGATCTCAATAATGTGCAAAACACACAAAAGGTATGCATTGCAACTTTACATTTAGAAAAAAATACATTTTTATGGTATCGATGGCTTTTCTCCTGTAAAAAAAATTATCGCTCAGTCAATTTTTATGGAGGAAATGATAGCACATTATGAGGATACAAAGAGCAACACCTTCTTTAGCCAATTGATAAATATCAAAAAAAGGGTTCAGTGGCGGAGCACATTGAGGACTTCCAAAAACTGAATATAAGGGTAACTAATATTCTAGAGTAACAAAGTATTGATGTCTTCATAGGGACTTTAAAGGATAACATCTAGCATGAATTTCGCATTTGGGAACCTGATTCATTGGAGAAGGAATTCAGGTTGGCAAGAAAAATTGAATGTAAAATTATGGTGAGAAGGAAGCCTACCACTCACATCTTTAAAGATGGAAGTGCTGCTACTCCTAGACTTCCACAACCTACAAGGTTAACACCACAACAATTGCAAGAAAAAAGAGCGAATGGGATTTTCTACATTTGTTATAGTAAATTCACTAAAGGTCATAAGTGCACTGAGAACAAATTATTTTACATAGATTGTGAAGAGGAGGAAGAAAATGAAGAAGAAACTTCAAAAGTAGAGGATATACACCACGAAGAAACCCTAGAAGGAGAAGAAATGAGTTTGACCATATCATGTAATGTATTGGAAAGAATCACCACTCCTCAAACTCTCAAGATAGAAGGAAATATCAAGAATAAAAAGGTAATACTGTTGATTGATTCAGGTAGTACCCATAATTTTATTCATTGTAAGGTAGCCAAGGAATTGAATTGTTTCTTATACCCAGCACCAGAATGTCAAGTGATGGTCGCAAATGGAGGAAATATAAATTTCTCTGGAAAATGCCATAATATCAAGCTAGCCATGGGGGAACATGTATTGAATAGTCCAATTATTTCCATCCCAATGGGAGGTATTGATGTTGTACTAGGAATACAATGGTTACAATCTTTGGGGACAGTAGCTTTTAATTTTCAAGAACATTTCTTGAATTTTTTTTCGGAAGGAAAGGAAATTGAATTATGGGGTATCATAGGGAAGCTAATAAAGATAATAAGCTCTAATGTCATGACAAATATTCTGAAGAAAGAAAAACGAGGCATAATTGCACAATTAGGCTCACTAGAAGTTCCAACATCAAATCATTTATTTCTCCAGATCTCCAAAAATTCTTGGACAATCCTTCCAAGATGTTTGATACTCCCAAAGGACTCCCACCTATTCGTGATCATGATCATGCTATTAATTTGATTCCAGGAATTTTTCCTCCAAACATCAGGCCTTACATATATCCTTATGTCCAAAAGAGTGAAATTGAACGTATGATTGCATAAATGTTGGAGTTTGGTATAAATGAACCTAGTCAAAGTTCTCTCTCTGCTCTAGTAGTATTGGTGCACAAGAAAGATGGATCATGGCGCATGTGTCTGGATTATAGGGAGCTCAATAAGCTCACTATTAAAGATAAATTTCCCTTTCCTGTGATTGATGAATTATTGGATGAATTACACGGAGAAATTTATTTTACCAAGTTAAATCTTGTTCAGGATATCATCAAATTAGAATGAAGACTGAAGATATTCCGAAAACAACACTCCAAACTCATGAGGGTCATTATGAATTTTTGGTCATGCCTTTTGGCCTTACCAATGCACCTTCTACATTTCAAGGGTTGATGAATTCCATCTTCAAACAATTCCTTAGAAAATCTGTGCTAGTAATTTTTCATCATATACTAATCTACAACAGGTCTTGAAAGGATCATGTTCTACATGTTGACAGGGTGCTGAAACTATTGGAGGAGAAACAATTATATGCAAAAACATCCAATTGTTTCTTTGGAGTACAAGAGCTAGAATATCTGGGTCATATTGTATCTCACAAGGGTGTTAAGGTAGACCCTAACAAAATTAAAGCCATTAAGGAATGGAAATTCCCCACAACCATAAAGCAGTTGCGCAGATTTCTCGGGTTAACAGGGTATTATCGCAATTTTGTTAAGAATTATGGGAGAATAACAGCAGCTCTAACAAAATTATTGAAGAAAGATGAATTTTTATGGACTCTTGAAGGAACTAAGGCCTTTGAACATCTTAAAGAGGTAATGTGCCTAGCACTAGTCTTAGCTATTCCAGAATTCAAAAAAACCTTTATTGTGGAATGTGATGCCTCAGGAAATGGAATTGGTATTGTTTTATTGCAAGAAGGAAGACTCATTTATTTTGAAAGTCATTCAATCAAAGGAAATTATTTACAAAAGGCTATTTATGAGAAGGAAATGTTGGAAATACTACATGCATTAAAGAAATGGAGACCTTACCTAATGGGAAGAAACTTGAAGGTAAAAACTGATCATGATAGTATTAAACACTTTTTGGAACAAAGACTATGTTCAAAAGAGCAGCAAAAATGGGTCACAAAGATGTTGGGTTATGACTTTGAAATCGTCTACAAAAAATGGAAGCTAAATGTTGTTGCAGATGCACTCTCAGGAAACGATGAAGAGGTGGAAGCATTGCTTTGTGCCATTTCAATTATCCAACCAGATTGGATAACCGAAGAAAGGGATGAATGGAAGAAGGACGAAGAAGTGTGGACTCTCATTCAAATGTTGCAGAAAGATCCTAGTACATCTAATACATTTAGTTGGAAAAATGATTCCTTATGGTACAAATATCGCTTATATATTTGCAAGAATTCCCAACTAAAACAAAAGATTCTTTTGGAATTGAACACTTCTCCTTTAGGAGGACACTCGGGATTTTTAAAAAATTACCACGGGGTGAAGAAAGAATTTTTTTGGGATGGCCTTAAATCTAATATTCAAAATTTTGTGGCAGAATGTTTGGTTTTCCAGCAAAATAAAGTGGATACAATTAAGACCCCAGGTCTTCTACAACCTTTATCCATTCCAAGTCAACATTGGGGGGAGATTTCAATGGATTTTATCACAGGTTTACCTAATTACGAAGGAAGGAGTGTCATCATGGTGGTAGTTGATAGACTTACCAAGTATGCACACTTTGGTGCATTATCTCATCCATTTAAAGTGAGTACAGTTACTACTGCATTTATGGAAACAATTCAAAAGTTACATGGAAACCCGAAGATTATTGTAAGTGACAGAGAACCCATTTTTACAGGAAATTTTTGGACGGAATTATTTTCTTGTTTGGGTACTCAACTAGCTTATAGATCATCTTATCATCCTCAATCCGATGGTCAAATAGAGATAGTGAATAAATGTTTGGAAGAATATATCCGTTGTTTTGTATCTCATAAGCAAGCACAATGGGTCAAGTGGTTACCTCTGGCTGAATGGTGGTATAACACTTCCTTCCATACTGCAGCAAAAATGACCCCATTTATTACACTTTATGGACATCATCCACCATCCATTACATATTCTTTAAGGGAAAATTCTAGGGTTCAAGCAGTGGAGGATCACATCGAGCATCAACAAGAAGTTCTCCAATGCTTAAAGGATAACCTAAATTTGGCACAAAATCGAATAAAACAACATGCAAATCAACTTCACAGTGAGAGAAGTTTTGACGTGGGGGACTGGGTATTTTTACGACCACAACCATACAAACAAATTTCCCTCAAGCAAGCTAAGAAGGATAATAAATTATCACCAAAGTAATATGGTCCTTACAAGGTTTTGCAAAAGATTGGTACTATGGCATACAAATTCGAGCCTCTTGCTTCTTCACGAGTGCATCTAGTTTTCCATGTTTCATCCTTAAAAAAGGTTTTAGGGGACAAACTTTCAGTTCAAACAATATTGCCAGAACTTGATGAGGAAGGAAAAACCATATTGGAATGTGAAGTAGTCACAGAAACAAGAACTCGACAACTACAAAATCAATCAATTTTAGAGTATCTCATCAAATGGAAGAACTTACCCATGCAAGATTCTACATGGGAGGATGATAATTTTATACAAAAGCACCCGAAGCTACTCAAGCATTGAGGACAACACATTTTTGAAGGAGAGAAGCATGTTAGGTCCTTATATTACTAGTATAGTCCCTTGGTGTTGTTAGTGTAACCCCCTTATTCTTATTGTTGTACCCCTGTAACCCCCATATTGTTATTATTGTGCCCTTCAATTATTATTGTTAGGTCGGCTAGGATTACATTGTGGCCCCACTAGGATTACTTTGTGGCCCCATGGCTCTTATATATAGAAAGGAGGTTTTGTCATTTTTATCATCCAATTGTTCAATCATGTAATATATTGGAGGTTTCCCCCTCGAAGTGGCTTATTTCTAAGGCATTGATATCTCTTTTCTTCTAATTTTGGAGTTGGTTTCACAATAGAAAAATTGTTTCATTTTTAGGTTATAATTTTAAAAGAAAACTATATAACATCTCGATTAGTTGAACTCATATAAAAATAAAATTTGTTTGTGCTATTGCAACCTTTCGTTTATAGTTCTCTCAAACTAAAAACTCTAAGATGTAATAAAGCTACCCAACAACATTATATGTAAAAAAAAAACTTCCCAACAGCTTAAAGTATAGAATATATTTACTCATATGCAGTAGCTTCAATACATATATTTCTTTGTCACAAATTATGAAAAAAAGAACAACACAACCAACAAACACTACAACATTCACATTAGACTCCAAGCACTGCATGTGGAGGATTTACCCAATTTTAACTTTGATAATATTAGGTTTACTCAGCCATTTATTTTCTTGGTTCCTCTATGTAGACTCCCTCCTCAAAAATTCCATTGAAAAATGTAGTTTTTACATCCATTTGGTGGATCTTCCACCCCATATATGCAGTCGGTGCAAGAATTAATCTAATGTATGAATACCTTGCTACGAGAGAAAAGGTTTAGGCATAGTCAATTCCATGGACCTGATATAATCCTTTGGCCACAAATCTAGCCCTATAATTCTCTATTCTTCCATATGTTGCATTCTTAACCATGAAGATCCATTTCGAATGCACAACTAATTTATCTGCTAGTATTAAGACCACTTCCCAAAATTTTTTCTTCATGATGAATTCATATTCTTCCACCATTGCATCAAGCCAAACTAGTTTCCCAACATATTCCAAAAAATTGGATGGCTCAATATTTTTAAGTTCAGTCATTAGAGCCATGTAGCTAGTGTACCTCTCAAGTAACCTCCTTTGCCTACGAAAATATGAAAGAGCTCCCACATTCTCCCTCACATCTTTCACCAATCTATCATCTCCCATGGATCATTTTATACCTTATATGGATGGTTCTACATGAGTGAATGTCTCCACTATGTATCCTCTTTGATCCTCCATTTTTTGTTGCTTCACAGCTTCTCGAGGCCCCTCTTATGGTGGCATATGAAGATCCCTATCAAGAGAGAACCACATCGCTTTCTCCTCATGAAACGTTACATCCCTTCCCACAACTTTCATTATGAAGGAAGGTAAGTACACATGATAACTGTGTCGAGTTTTTATGTAAACCATAAAAAATCCCAACTCTATTTTCAGATCTATCTTCTTCTTCGAATATTTGGAGACATGGTAGGAAAAAGATACTTAAAACATGATGAAATGAGACACATCTGGCTTCCTCGCTGAGAAATTGTCCTCTAGTGTAATTATACCAATAATTCAATGAGGAGTATGATTATGCAAGTATGTTGTTGTGTTACATGCCTCTATCCACAATTTTAGTGGTAGGCCTTAATCATGTATTATATCTTTCGTAGCTCCCATAATGCTCTTGTTCTTCCATTGATCTACCTCATTCTACTGTAGGTTGTTGGGTGCTTTAATCCATCTTCATATGCCTTATTTTGAATATAAATCCTTTAAGTCATTTAAAACATACTCACCCCCATTGGCGCTCCTAAGAGCCTTCACCTTCTTCCCAGTCTCTTTCTCAAATAGTTCCTTGAATTGTAAAAATCTTGAGAATGTCTCATCCTTCTTCCACATGAAGAAGGTATAACACTTCCTTGAGAAGTCATAAATAAAATTAACATATTACTTATTTCTTGCACTGGAGGATGTTGAGGAGGGTCCACAAATATCATAGTGGACTCTCTCCAAGACTACATGTTCTCTATTGTCTCGATCATGCAATGTGGATTTTACATACTTCCCCAAGGTGGAACCTTTGCAGACATATTTCCACTCAATTGATCCTTTAGGGAGGCCAACTATTATTTGTTGTATAATATTTAAGGCATCATGATGGAAATGGTTGAATACCTAATGCCAAAGTACACCGAAATCATGACTATGCACTTTCTATGCCTTTCTACTTAATGCAACACAATATTCCACATCCATTTTATATAGGTTCTTCACACAAACCCAGATATTCTTCACTTTCCCAATATCTATGTTCCTCTTATGGGCTTTAGCTTCACTGAACATCACGTCATAAAGACAATATTCTAATTTTTTTTATAGAGATGATGTTCTTCTTCAAGCTTGGTATAAACATGACATCTTCGAGGCGAAGAGATCTTGATTCCCTCTTAAAGGTTACTGTACCAATCTTGGTATAGCTATATATTCCTTCGTCCCCAAGATAAACATGCATATGGATATATTTCTCCTCCGGGTCACTTAAAATCTCTCTACACCCTGTCATGTGGAAAGAGGCATCTGAGTCCAAGTACCACACACTCCCCATCATCATGTTGGCCATGTAGGAAATAAGGCTGAATTTAGCTTTAACTGTGAAGCCAATGCCTCACTTTCTACTCCTCATGAGTTCTTCTTGATAGAATTTATGTGTGGAAACTTTGTAGCATAGCCCGAGAATTCATGACAATTGAAGAATTTTATTTTGGACCAGTCTTTCTTCCTTCCCCCTTTGCTAGATTTTAGTTTGGATTGAGACTTCTTCCCTTTTCCCTTCTTTCCATTTCCAACCAATGCAAATTTTTCTTGCTCCTCTCCCTTGGATGAACTTCCATATTTGGTATTTTGCATGATCTCTTCTTGTACCAAATCAAACCATAAGCATTCACAATTCAATAATTTCTCCCTCCCATTTACTGAGTCCTAGTAGTTATGAAGAATTTTGGGAAGGCTTAGAAGAGCTCGGCTCAACAGGTCATCTTCCGCAACATTCATACCAACCACTCCAAGTTCATCTAGAAATTTTCTAAATCTGCTGAGATACTGCATAATAGTATCATTGTTCTACATCCTCAAATTTCAAAGTTTGTCTTTAAGGGCCAATTTTCTATGGTCTATGCTATTCTAGAATATCTCTTTGAGTGCCTTCCACATTGCTAAAGGAGTTTCTTTCCCATGGATATATGAGACATGTGGTCTCACACTCCCTTCAAGATAATCCTCCTCCGCTTGGCCACACATTTCTTCCATTGAAATAGGTTATGTGCATCAACTAATCCTAGTTTTGGAATGTCTGTCTTGAGATATTTCAACAATCCATTGTCATTAAGCAACGCCTCCATGCGATCCTTCCATGCAATGAAATTTGAGTTTCCTTCCAAGGCATACTCTAATCTTGGTCCATTGAAGTTCATCTTGCCAACTCTGAACTGATCCTACTACATTGAAGCTGCAAATTCGAACCTCCTAAGAAACAACTTCAAAATTTATGTTCTAATGTAAATTATGTTCTGATACCATGTAGAAATATGGTGACAGAATTGTAATTGCTCAAGAAAGTTAATTTAAATCAATGGACACAATTATACTCTATAACTCTGTAGAAATTAATTCACAATTCTGAACAACAATCGGAAACCTGCATCAATCACATACACAAGTACACATATTTATCTAGGCGAAAGAAACTGGTAAATACCTCTTAAGCTTGCTTGCATTAAGAAAATAAATATATAATGTATTACAATTTCTTACTCACTTTGAACACAACATGGAAGTTAATAACCTATATCTCTTTGCTCAACGAGAAGCTCTCACCCAAACTTAGTCAATTTCTACCTTTGCTTGAGCCCCTATTTCCTTGTACAAATCTTGAAGAATTTGGCCCCTATTTTTAAAAAAAATTCTCCAATTGATTGCGCAATTCCCAATTTTGATCATGTGGCTACATGCAACACTTGTACACTCAAGACTAGTCTACAAATGATGTTACACTACCTTGAAATCTCCACCACAGTTGGGGAACTCAAATTCTTTGCATGCACTAGTTATTTTGGTTGATTATCAGTTAACTGGATGATAATTGAGTTATACTACTATCACACTACTCAACTTACCGCCAAATAGTTCTATCAATAGTTGGAACTAGTTTAACTGAATGCAACTACAAATAACTGAACTTGATTGCTACAAAATAGAAATCACGCATACATAACTGAAATCCAAGCCCTTAACTTGAATTTACTGAGCTAACTGAGTGAGAAGAGCCATGTCACCTCAATTAACTGCCCCCTGGTTGTCTGCTAATGTGGAAATTCAAATTTTATCAATTTCACGAAGACAAGTCAAATTGAGACTTTCTTGCTACACTTTTCAACATCTCATTGGTATAATCAACATAGTTAATTATGCTTCAAACACCCTGACACTAGTACAAGATATCATCATACTTAAATTGAAATTTAGTAGCTATATCTTTTCATTTTTAAAATAATAAAATAAAATTTGATAATGAAAAATAATATCCTTTCAATAAAAAATCTAAAAAGAAAAAAAATCATTTTTTTTCTTCACACACACATTTATATATTCTATATGAGAAATATAAATATTAAATCATACTTTCACATCAATTGCCAAATTGAACTTGAGTAGTAGGAAGGATCCCAATTCCTCTCAACCACTTAAAATAACCCCATTTCACAAATTAATTTAAAAATGAAAATTTCCAATTTTTTATTAACAAATTCAAACATTCTAAATCGCAAAAAAACAAATTTTATAATACAATGATTAAAAAATAATTAATTTATATAAAGTAAAATGAAACGAAAAAAATAAAAATAATTAAATCCTATTACTATATGAATTGTAATATTATTTTAAAAAGCAATTTACCATATTGAAATTAATTTAAAAAATATTTTAAATTAAAAATATTTTTATAATAAGTTATAAATGTTAGATAGATAATTTACATAATTAGATTTTATTTTTACCTTTTCTAAATTAATATAAATTATAAATTTAATTTAATATATTTTTATGGATAGTTAAAAAAAAATAACATATTAATTAAAAACTTTGAATTGTTTTTAATACAATATATTATAATAAATAATTGTACACAATTCCTTACGATTTTAATTAACACGACCAAATCGCAAATCTTTTGAGTGAAGGGGAATCCACCTTGCTTAGTTAATCAATCTTTGGAAATCTGGTATGGCCAAGGGTCGAGGACGTCCGACGGGGCGATATTAGGTTGGATACTGTTAAAGAAATCATTGGTGTGAATTCAGGAAGGATATATGTCACCTTTTTATTTTTAGGACCTTCGAAACTGTGGATCAGAGTAGAAATTATTAAACTAAATTTAAAAATAATAAAAATTATAATTAAAAAATTATTATATGAGAATCATTATATAATTATTTATTTGATTTGATTTTTGTTTTTTCAAAATACTTGTCATACATTTATGACATTATTTTGGTAAAATTTACATGATATTGAGAGGATTGAAATTTCATATACTTTCAATATATTATTGATAATACTATAAACAAATAATCAAAATCAAAATTATAATAATAATAAAAATGTCTTGTATTAATTTTCATTTTCTTTTAGTTCTTATTTTATTATTTTTAACTTTTACATTTTTAGTTTCCTTATTAGACTTATGTTAGATCTCAATTTTTTTTTTATGGTTCAAATATTTAAGTAGAGTAGAGTCAAGCACGTGCTAGCTAATTTAGGGAGAAAAGTAACCAAAAACAATATAAATAAGGAGAAAAGTAGCCAAAAACGATATAAATAAGAGAAATAAAAGGCATTATTTTCCTTATTTATAGTAAATAAATTAAATACAAAGGAAACATAATAAGTATCCATTTATTGAAAATTTGTGTTAGATGGTTAGCTTAATAAGTTGTTGAGAAAGAACCATCCAATACATCCATGACAAACCATGTATATGAAAAGTTTGTGGAGCATCTCTCAAATAGCATAATTAAGAGTAGAGTAGAATGGTTATGTGTAAATGACAAAAAATAATACAAAATGCAATAGATAAATAATGGTTATTCATATGTGCTAGGCAAAAATAAAGAGATTGTGGATGGACAAGATGAGTTAAATAATATTTTTCATTCATTTCTCTACCTAAAGTATGTCTTTTGATTCTTTCATTTCAAAAAAGAACTTGCACAATTCCTATATTTTAATATTACAGTATTTCTTATCCCTTGGGGGAAGCTCAATTGGAAAGTGCCATGAAAATGAAGTGTTATGTGTCAAGATATTCGAGGTGAAAATCCCTTGACTTATTCGTGTCTGCAGAAGGGGCATGCATAGAAACCTAAGGGTTATAGTGATAGTGATCAAAATCGATCTCATGTCAGGTGACTATGAAACCGACCCAATTTTTTATTCCTCTAGTCGCAAAATATATATAGATGAGAAGTACTTGTTGGGATAAATTCATATGAAAGAGAATAATACATCATGCTCCACATGTAAAAGTAGAAAATATAGGTGGAGTAATCATTAGGTCATTTAGAATGGTATTGGGTTTGTATTTTGAAGCAAGCCATATATATCATGTGACTTCTCTGAAACAAGTACCTCTAACCTTTAAGAAAGTATTTTTTTTAAATGTTGAAGTATTATATTTTGTGAATTTAGCAATTTAGCCTTTGTGTTATGTACCACAACAATAAGAACTAAAATTTAGTTGTGTTGACATTCATCACTTTTGGAACATTTTTAGATCAATTTATCTTTTGAACACCATTTTCAAGAAAACCATGTACTGTTTATATTATATATAAAAAATATATTATTTTGTGAAAATATTGCCGCATAAATGTGATAGTTGTGAAAACATTGTGTGTCACACATCACTTCGTTGCTGAAAACTTACGCCAAATTTTCATTTTTTTCTAACAGAAGTCATGTTTTGTATTTTTTTAGAATGTTACTCATGATTTTTTTATAGCATTTTCAATGAATTGGAGTCTTATCCATAGTATCTCATCTAAGGAATTTTGAAATGGTTGAAATTAGTGATAACATAATTTGTAGTATCATCATGATGCTATTCATATAACTTTGATTTTTTAAAATGGTTTATCTTAGTCATATCATAAATTCGAAATATTATCTTGACAATGTTGACATGATTTTGGGTTGTATTATATTATATTTTTCTTGCATTTTTAGTTTTTTTTTAATTACATATACTATAAAATATATTCTGCATATATTTTGGGTTTGGGATATAATTATGCAATGAATGAATATCTACACTCAATCCATTTAACAATCGCATAAAAAATAATAAGAATAACTATTTTCTTCCTTTCCCACCAAATTTATCAATTATATTATTATAATTTTATGATTTTCCTCAGAACGCCCATTTATACCTCAAATTTCCCCTCATTATAAGGATAAATTAATAACAATTTGTTTTTTCAAACTCACACTAATTATCTAGGTTGAAAAAAAATTGGTTTTAGATTTCATTCTAGTGGTTTTGGAGTTCGTCTATAGCATATAAGAATTTTATATTTTAACCATTCCAAATGACAAAAATAGTAGCTTAGGGAGTGTTAGAGATTAATTTGAAACTCCTTGACATAATTTCAGAATCCTTGCAAAATGAGTTTGAGATGCTACATATATGATTCATGGAAAAGTCCTAAAAATAGGCTATACCAACCCTATAATTCTCTTAGGACACCTGCAAAAGGTGTCAAAATTCTCCTACTAGACCAGTAGAAAGTGATGAGTGCTCATAGCCTTTAGATAATAGTGTTGATGATGTAAATGTTAATAGACCAAGGGGATAAGGTTTGAAAAGGTTATAATAGTGATGAAAAGGATAATAAGGATGAAAGGACCATGTTAGATGAATTGAAGAGTGTCTATATGCATCTCCTACAACTTCTCAAATATACTATGAAATGAGCATCCAACATGGAGAAATGAGAAAGGGATAAAGTAGTGATATGGTGTTGAATGCCTACAAAAATATACCTTGCAACAAGTCTATCAATAGTGACCTTGATTGAAATTTTAGGTGAGACAAACAACCTCCTATCTAGGATATCAAAGGAAAAAAAAAATTGTAAGTGAATCATTAATTTAATGGTATATTCCCCCATATATTTATGTGATTCTATGTGTGAATGGTTATATATATGTTTATTTATTTGTATTTGAATGATTAATAATACTAACCTTTGAATTGGAAGATAGGATTTGTATATATCAATCCTTGTTTTTTGGTGATAGGTGTTGGAAACTAGGTTCAAGACTCCTACAAAAGGGCATCAACTAGAAAAAAATAAGATCAATGTTCAACAAAAGGTATGCAACAAACCCCTTCTTTTGATCTTTCATGTTTCAATAATTTAGGTCATTAAGGGAAGTCTACTAGAAGCTACTATCTACAATAAATTAGTGGATAGATTTGTGGGAAATACTCTATATTAAAACAAGGATTTTCAAAGAAAAAAAATTTGGTGACTCCAATAGGGAGTGAATACTTGAATATTTAGCTCTTTAGTGTATTTGTTTATTTCTTTGGTTGTTTTATTTTAGGTCATTATTTATTTTCATTAATTTTGGGAACTTTTTATGGTTTTTATAACTACTTGGTCTAGAATTTTATCTTAAAAACAAATTGTCTAGGAAAATTTCCCTAATCGACTCTCTTGTATAGTATAGACAAAGTGTTGGTACTTATCCAATTTTCTTATACAATGTTCTAGATTGTTGCAATTATTTGATTACTCATAGAAAAAGTGTTTATACCTCTAATCGGAGGTTTTTAAAAGGATATTTTCTACTTCATATGAGATATTTTTCAAAACCATGGTCATAGAGCCTATATAAGGTTTGTAATTAACTGATGTAGGCCTTTACATCGTCATCCCACCTCAATTCCACTTGGATTTGTTGAATCATTTTGGTAGAATTTAGACTCGGTGTTGGGTTTCATTCCTTAAAAATACATTGGGAATAGCTAGAGCTTTACTACCATTATGTAATACTATGTTTTATACTTGTTATTATCTAGTGTGATGAGTGTTCTATATACATTTATTATTACTCAGTTGTGTACTTAGTAGGTGGTATTTTGTGGTTTTCAGTTATTTTTATTTTATTTCCTTTGGAATGTTTTCTTGCATATTTTAATTCAAATTGCATTAAATGTATTTAAATGTTAAAATAGTAAAATATATGGAATTGAGGATGGTAATTGCATAAATTCAAAAGATAATCATCATAGTCCCAATTTTACTATAGTTTTCATCAAAATAAAAGTCTACATTGTTCATGCATTTCACACCTTTATTAAAAAATTATCAATCTATACATCATACAAACTATCACTCCATTACGTTGAGATTAACAATAACCTTTAAAAGCAATACTTAATTAAAATTACTAAACATTTTCCATTTCGTTCAGACACACATTATCTTATGATTTTAGGGACTTTGATCAGGCTAGAGATGACACTTTGCAAGGCCACAAACATTCAAACTAGAATGTGAGCTAGGGATTGAAAATACGTTTGTGTCCAAACACTCACTAGTAATGTCACTATAAAATTAGGGTGAAGATTATGGTCACGTTGGGGTCAACGGTGTGATATCCTTGCTTCATTGGATTCCTGTGATCACTAGCAAAAAATGATGAAATTAATGACTAGGTGACTAAAAAATTTAGTCGGAGTCATCATATCTTTTCCAAGGGAAATAATACAAAAAATGAGAAATCTTAAATGATCCAACTAAAAATGACTAACGTAAACGACTAATCTAGTCCCGGGTTAAAATATATGACTAGGTAATAAGTAATACAACTAAAAATTACTAATGTGAATGACTAATTTAGTCTAGGAAAAAAAATACAACTACCTAATAAGAGTTACAATAATACAAATCAATCATTTATGCTAGTCATTTTAATTATGTCACTTCAACAATCTAAAGTTAAAAATTAGAGGGGATTCAAACGCTATTAAGGATTGGATGAAATGTTATACTCACTTAAACACATATTTATTGGATTAGAGTATAATTAGAGTTATCAAGTTTATTAGAGTCTTCAAAGTTATATCCATTGATCACATTCACACGAAATTAAATTCAAACATTAACAGAGTATCGAAAATGAGAGTTGGATTATAGCTAGGTCAAATACATTATGAAAAATACATACAAGGATAAGTTTTAGTTAATTAGTATAGGAAACATTTCCTTTAGTAATGAGAAAACTATAAAGAACTATAAAAAATATAACCATACACTGATATTTCACTCACATTTAACAACAAATAGATCAAAAAATATAACTTTAAATGTAGAAGTATCCATAAATAATACTAAATTACTTTATCACAAACATACCAAATAATAGAGGAAATTTAAATCTAAATACTCTTTTCTTATCTTAATTACCAAAATTCAATGAGATGTGGAGCACACTCACACACACACACACACACACATACATAGAAGTAAAAATCAAAATAAAGCAATCCACAAACACCTTGTAGGTTTCAAATTCACTATCTTTTTCATCCATAAACACCTTGCAAATTCTAACTTGCTATCTTGGACAATGAGTCATGTCTAGAAATATTTATTTTGGTTTCCGTGGGATTCATTTACAAGGATTTTAGGTTAAGTTCCTTGCAATGGTTGGGGTAGGTGGGGTTTTGGGATTTTATTTTCTTCTATACAAAATTTCTTTCCTCATTTAATTGTAAAAGAAAAATAAAAAATATCACACATCGTTTTCATAACATTTAAAAAATAGGGGAATGCGGCAAATGAAAGGGCTTGGGTTAGTGCATGCAAGAATCCTACAATATAGAGGATTTGTTGGGTGGAGTTTGCAGAAGGTTTGTTGGAAGATTTATTTTGGCTGAAATGATATCAGCTTGTATTGCTTGGAAAAAATTTAAATATTCAAATCCAAAACTATTAAAATGGGAGGAAAGAAGTGATTTCTAGAATCCTTAGAATTGGAGTGGGAGAAGACAATTTTGAAATGCTTCAAAGATCCCAAAGGAAATTGATTTAGAGCACAAAGTAAATTTGTCACAGGGTTTTTGTATTGTAAACCATGAAAACATAGTAATAAGAGAATTGTTTCTTTCAAATGCTAAAAACGATGTGAATTTATTAATCGGAGGAAATTGAAGAGGATGAGAAAAAAATGTAGAAGAAAAGGAAGTTACTGGTCAAAATTTTGTTTTTCAAACCAACGGTTTTAATTGATTATATGGTTTTTTTTTTTTTTTTTGAAGAAACATTTATTTATTATAAAAATAGAAGGTTTGAAAATTGTGTAATGTTTCTAGGCTATGTCAATGTTCAATAAGAGTGATATCATGGTGCAACAACAATAAGTTCCATAATTAACTGAACTACAAGAGAATAATTATTTACAGGAAAACGTAAGGGTTACCCAAAATGTATTACGTGAAAAAAAAAATAATGGGATCTAACAGAAGCCTCATAGCCTAGAAGTTCATTCAAGGTACAAGTAGGGGATTTAAGTGTTGATACCCAAATTTGTTAGAAGATTCAAGGTTCGTAATGTTAGTTGCAATTACGTTGATATGTGTTTCTTTGTAGGGTTGTGGTTGGAAAGCACTAATCACACCAACCAATACACAATCTCTATGTATATGACACTTTGAATAGTCTCAATGTTCATGGATACCATGGATGTCAAGCTTTCATCTTTAATGGTTTTCTGAGGAACTCAAGTTGTTTAAACTAGTGTATTTATCATGGAAATATTTATGTTCAACACCTTCACTTTCTAAGGTTAGATTCTAGTTGGTATATATTATTTATATTTTCCATCTCACCAATCACCTAAAGACATTGATGCTTCAAATGGATCATTTTATTTCAATAATCTCTTTATTTTTTGGACACCCCATTCACGAGGAATATTATCTTGAACCTCAATTTTACTCTTATTTAGATCTATTTAAAAAGTTTTAATTGTAAGTACGAAAGAATTATTGTTTTTCCCTGGAGAGATTATAGCACCATCATGTTCATCACTTCAAAACAATTCCTTATAGCCAGGCCATTTTTTCATCTCACCAATCACCTAAAGACATTGATGCTTCAAATTGATCATTTTATTTCAATAATCTCCTTATTTTTTGGACACCTCATTCACGAGGAATATTATCTTGAACCTCAATTTTACTCTTATTTAGAACTATTTAAAAAGTTTTAATTGTAAGTATGAAAGAATTATTGTTTTTCTGTGGAGAGATTATAGTACCATCATATTCATCACTTCAAAACATGTCCTTATAGCCAGGCCATTTTTTCACAACTCTTTTTTCCTCCTTAATATCCCACTTAACTTTTGTTTCCTATGTAAAAATACTAATATGCTTTATATTGTCCAATATCTTAGGCTTACGCATTCTCCTTAGGAGATCATGTTTCTCTCTTAGTGACCCTCCTTGTTTCTTTACAAAATTCCTTGTTCTATCTGTGACCACTTTTGCAAAGATTTGGAATTTGTTTATCCCTTGCATTTGATTTTTGGTATCTTTACCCTTACTGATAAGCAGTTGATCCATTTTAGTATAAGCTTCCTCTTCAAAATCATACAAAACCTTATGAAAATATGATGAATATTGTGTTTTTGGATTATGATTACCTTGTTTAATTCCATTTCCCCATAAAACAATTCCGATACTTTACTCAGATTGGTTGTGTTTTTCAACCTATTCATTTTTCTTATATGTTGTATCTCTTCTCTCCAAGTCCTCTAATTTTACAAGAGCCCTTTCATTCCATTATTTCAATCTTTTAATAGTTTCTGCTTCTTGCTCTTCCAACTTCCACAAATATTTTTGACACTCCTTTCCAAAAATTACTTCCAGTTGTTCCATATTTAAACACCTTCTAAGCTGGAAAAAGATCCAACTCTAATACCAATGTAGTGATCTAGGGTAGTTTTCCACCTAGGATTTCCTTTTTAAACTAGGGTTTCTAATAGAAAAACTGCAAAAGTTATTTCTTCATACATTAACAATTATTTTCTTCATATAAATTAAACACAACACAAAGGTGCCATTAATATAAAAATCAATCGTAGGAGCTTCCACAAATCCACATTAGTTGGACTGACTGTCTAATAACCAAATTTTACATGGTCGAATAATATTGTTTTTCAATCAAAATAGATCTAACTACAAGTAAAATTTATCTAAGTGTTGTAACAATTAATTTACCCTAATTTCCTACAAAACCTAGAATGTATCTATTAACTTGTTGGGCAAAGAGGATAATCTACTCATTATCTAAAGTATAATTTTGGCCCTAAGGCCCTATAGCCTGCAATCCTTGACCTTGCGACCCTCGGCCCTATGGCTTCTACAACCTTGTGACCCCACGGTTTGTAGTATTGGAATACATGGCCTCAATCCGTAGCTCTCTTTCTTTAACAGCCTTATTAGAGGAAATTTCAGCCTAAAAGTGACTATGAAATTTTCCTGTACATAATATTTAAACCAATCAAAATCCTTAAAATTTAAAAAGCAGTACACATAGATATTTTGGAGGGAAAATAAATAAATAAAATACTTTTTTTAATTGTATTTTTTGCTCATCGCCTTATAAGCTTACTCAAATTTCAAGTGTAGGCACTCATTGGATGTAGAATTAAATTATGCATCTAATGAGTACCCATTATGCATAATTTTGAGAAGACCCATATTGATAAAAATTGAATATACATTCAAAAAGTGTGTTAAAAAAATGTAATTTTCTTCTTTTCCCTCCAAAATTTACAACTCTTATTTTATTATTTTTCCTTAGGAGGCCACTTTTAGGTTAAAATTTCCTCTAATGAATTTTCACTTTTTTCCTTAGTTGCCTAGAATGATTCTCTTTTGTGACAAGCGATATTCCTAGGAGGTTGAATATACTAATAATTCTAATTCCAAATCATTCTCTTAAATACCACCAAATATTCCTTAGAAATTGTTCTAATTTTTTTGTGAGAAATTCCAGCAAGATGCCTCAAGGTTTCTACTAAATCACCTGAGGTTTTCCTTCAAAAATACCCAAGTTAGATTCCCTTAGTTGAATAGGAAGAATCTTAGATGAGCTAAACAAATCAGTATTCTTCAAGAGATTTTGTTTGAGAAGATAGTAATATATTTAATTCTTAAACCGAACCAAACGACTCGAATGACCTATGTAAGAAAAAGAGAAAGGATGACTAGGTAGGGTGAGATCTGTTGGATCGTGGGATCCTAAAATAGGTTTAAAGTGTACTTGCACAACCAAAAAAACCCTCCAACTATTGGCCCTTTCAAAAGTGATCCACTTGCAAAGATCAAAGTCTCACCCAAAGTAGCATGGGAGGGTGTTGGAACCATGTTTCCACACCAAGAGGGGAATTATGATGTGGATCTAACCCTTGCTATTATAATCGAATCAGATCTAATTACTATTGTGTTACATTATTTCTCTTAACCCAATTCAGATCTAACTCCAACAAAACCCTTAAACCAGATGCATTTATCGTGAAAAGACAGAGATCTAATCTTATTCTGATTTACTTAATAGAAACCCTTAATACTACTATAATTCATGTGCAAACATAGAGATATATTATTAGATGATTAAACAAGACAAATTTGCACTACATAATAGACACTGCAACAAATCTATAAGTAAATCATTAACATTAACACATAAGAACAGAAATTACGCAAGCGAACTAGTGATTTTGCCAAAAAATATCTTTATTAAGCAGATCTTCAATGAAAACAACTTCTTTCTCTTGTGCAGATAGCTACAAAGTCCTCACACACAGCCCAGGACTTTTCTTAGGTCTTCACATACACAGCTGCATGATCTTGTATCTTACCTAGACTAATCACTGAAACTTGCCCAAAATTGCATTACATATGAGATATCAGATGTTTCTATCAAATCATATTCCCTCTTTACTTGACTCATACATACCTATTTATATGACATAGACGTGCAAAAACCATGGAATCAAACTATGATTTGAGCCACATGTTTTACTCTTTTACTTGTTACAATATGAAGGATATTTAATATATCCCAAAGTCCCTTGACCTGTGCGATGCACTTTCACAAAATTAACAAAATTGACTCAAGACTCGACCTAGGGGACCCTCGCCAAATAAGCCCCAAAAAAAAACTCATGACTTGTCCTCGTGTCACTCTGCTATAGATTTCGGCATTTTGGCCTTGAGCACCTGGATGGATTCATGCAGAGGCTGGATGGCCTCAACACTCTGCAGTGGAGTGTTCTGCACTTCTCTGACTAGTTTCGTTGTAGTAGGCCCTTCAACTACCAAGCTAATGATGCATTGAGTTTGGCAGAGTCCTTTGAGAATACCCTCAATGGTATGTGATAATTGAAGTGCTTCCTCAGCCCAAGGTTAGGTCCTTGCTACCATAAGATGCTCCTTGCAGCATAGTGTATCAATCTTGCCCTAAATGCTTCGAATTTTCGGTATCCTAATCAATATATGTCCGGAAACTAGGGTCTGCACAACGACCTGAATTTCAACAAATTGTTGTTTCTTATCTCGCGGGTATGTCCATAATTGCTGAAGCACTAGATATTCCTAGATGTACGACCATGTACCCATGGAGTCTTTGAATAGTTTGTTTCACTCGTCCACAGCTACAGTAATGCTAGATCTTGCTTGCTAAACAATGGTAGCTCGATGTGCCTGAACCTTTAGTGGAGTCTTTGGCTAGAGCTTGGTCTGAAGATCAAGAATATTTTGTTCTAGGTCAGTACACATTGTCTCAATCTCTGTCTTGGAAGCCTTTAGTGTGGCTACAAGGGTTTCAATATTTGTGGTAGGTGCAGTGTCGGATGGTACCAACAATCTTGGAATCTCGGCACAGAGCCGAGTGATAAGTGCTTCAAGCTGCTCATGCTAACTCTCTCCAACATGTTGCACCTGTTTGGCCTGCTGCTAGTCCTAATGTAGCTGCTCAACCTATTTTTCTGCTTCCATTCTACCACGTGAAGCACGGTACTCTCGATACTGCAACTCATCCATAATTGTGCTATGCATCATGTCTAGGTGGGCACATGGGACCGCGACCAATTTGCACTGGATGTGATGAATGAAGCACTCTGTGAAGTATCTATATCGATCCTATTTATTTAGTGGCTTCTACAGCCATGGTACTAAATGTAAGCGTTCTTTCTTTAAACACACTCGTTTGAATCTCTTTTGCCTGAACTCGGAGCTATCAAATTCCTTATTGAACTTTGTCAAGGACAATATTGTATTGTTGTTTGATATTACTCCATGAATATTTAGTGAGTGCCTTCACAATGTTTCCAATATCATTATAGCATCCTTCTATCAACACAAGGGGCTTAGTCCCTACCTTCTTGTAGGATTTTCACTTCCTACATAGTCCTACCGGGGACAAGGGCCCTCTCTTCATGCCTCAACAAGTTTCTATGTGCATCAAAGGGACGTAAACACTCTCTACAACATGGTCCTCCAACTCCTCATCAATGTGAACACCTATAGTTTCCTTCGAAAGGTATTCCGTCTCCATAATCATCGTAGGTTCCTGGGTGTGTTTCTTGGTGCATGGCTTGGATGGGGTAGCTGAGGTGGCATCGATGTCTATTGCGACATTCAATTAGGAGGGATGGCAGTTGGTGGTTACTTAGATGAGGTCATATTCTCTACCAAGGTAAGGCAGGTCATACCATACCTTGGACATGTCTGCCTTGGCCCAAATATGCACTTTGTGGAATGAAGATTTTAAGTATGATATGCACTTAAATTGGTCATACAATGTTGGCGAGAAACGCAACTTCAGTTGAGCAGCCTCGTGAAGCTCCATCTAGAATAATACCCAAAAAATCTTGCTTTTGGTGACCTACATTGGATCCTTTGTCGTCCAAAGTGATGCCTAGCGTGTAGCTTCACATAGATCAAGTTCTATTGTGGGGAACTATGATTGTGATGAAAAATTCCATCCAACAAGTGTGATGAGAAAAAATAACCATGCATAATTGAACATATGCCCTATGCCTCCTGGAAATTTTGTAAAAAATCTTGGCATAGATATTTCACTCAATTGTATTGTACGTGTTTGATGCAATGGATAGCTAACAAAATAACTGGCGTTGTTACAGCTTTGGTGTGACACTTCCTCGTCAGCATGAAAGCCAAGATCTCCGTGGAAAATATGACAACGAGGCCATTGATGGTGTTGAAGGAAAACCCTAATGTATTCTTGACCATTCCATATGTTTTCTTCATGCTATCTGCAAATTTCTTCTCTTGTCCCTTCCCTCTGAAGGCTTTTGCGGGGTCTTCTCCTTAATATGGAAAACTTGTGATATAGTGGATGATCATGTCATCAATAGGATTCTTCATTCCTAGCCACAAGTAGTTGTCATGCACCAAAGCCAGCAACTAGCGTAGACAGGTATCATTAATATTGTTTCGGCCAAAGTAGGGGAGATTCAAAAGGCTTAGGAGCCCAAAATTATGCAATCCCAGAGCCCATTACGTAGTATCCACCTTGATGATTCTGACTTCTTAATAAGGAACTTGTTCCAAATAATGTGATGATGCAAGCTCAGGAAACTTTGTGTAATCTGTCAAATCCCAATCCTCCAATTTCAGAGAGGGGACTAATCCTAGTAGGTCACCTTTGATAGGAACATTATAAGAAAGTAGGGGAGTAACGAGGTGTGCCTTGAAGTTATCGGGATCCTTGGAAACATCCACTGATGGATTCTATGGAGCCATACATAGAGGCAACTGTGATATGGGGTCAAATCCTCAACAAACCCTTCTTCCTTCACAATTACCTCAACCTCTTTCTCAATTTATTTCATTGGTTTCTTCTATATATCTACGCGGGAAATTTTCTTTTATTTTGGGGTCACTTTACGTAGGGACTTCTAGGTACCTGATGATATTCCCCTCTTTTGTTTCTGCGGTGTAGTAGGGGTGGGTTCAGTCACTATCATCATCTCTAGAATTAAGTGGCCTAAACCTTCTTGGTAAAGAATCTCTTCAAGAGGCTCCCATGATCCAGACATATGATATGGAAAAGGGAGCAAGAGCAGAGGGAACGACTCAATTGAATTACTCAACGAGCAAAGGGAGCTTGTGTATACCTTCATGTCATATTTATAGAGATTTTTTGGCTTAAATTTCCTTATTTCCATTGATGCAACTTCATAAATGCTAAAACGGATCTAAATATGTCGTAATATTCTCCTTAAATGCGAGTTACCTGCTCCCTTAAACAGTATCATTTCCATATTTACCCTTCCAATGAATAGTTCCTGTCCTGTCTGCAACTATAAGAACCTCCTAGCATGACCTCTACACTGGCTTCATAGATACCTACTCCCCGTTAAAATTATTCACAAATTTTTTTAGAAATAAGAGTTGACATACTTCTTTAAAGTCCCGTACCCTCTCGCAACAACCTGTGGCGCTAGGAAATTCTTCCAGACATATAGTCATTTAGCACACGGAAGGATGGGGTCATCGTTGTATGTTTTTAGGCAACTACCATTAATATATCTGGGAAGTAATTCACCATTTAACGTAGACAATCGCACCACAGCTCCCACTATAATTTCCTTGATAATATAGGGTCTAAGTGAGTGCATCTTGAACTTCCCTAGAAAACACACAAACTTACTATCATAAAGCAATACCAAATCATCTTTCTTGAAAGTATTATTTTTGATATGTCAATCATGACAATCCTTTTCGCTCCCCTTTTCCACCTGTTGGTGGAAACTGACAATGGATATATCTTCCTCCGGCACAACAAGTTGCGACATATTCTCTTCCATAATGTCTTAGTCATCCATGTTGGTTACGGTCGTGATACATAGACTAGGGACAATGTATTCCATAGGCATAATCACCTTATGTCTGTAGACCATCTTGAAAGGTGTTTGTCCCTTCAGATTCTTACATGTAGTCCTATATGCTGATATAAAAATAGATATGCGCACATCCCAATAATTGTGGTTTGTGTTGCATAGATTTGTGAGTGCATTCTCTAGAATATTATTGAAGACTTCTATCGTTCCATTTTCCTAGGGATGATAGGGCATACTCTTCTGATGATGTATTATAAATTATTCTGACAGTGCTTCAATGGTCTCATTTAGGAAATGCGTACCCAGGTCACTCATCATAATTTTGGGGCACCCAAACCTCGTCAAAATATTTTCAAAAATAAAGTGTGTAACCTTCTCTGTGCTGTAATATTTTACAAGTTGAGCCTCCACTTGCCTAGTCCATTAATCTATAGCAGTGATGATGTATTGTGCTCTAGTATTCTTCCCTGGGGGGTTATTTGGCCCTACAAAATCAATTTCCCATTGTTTTAAGGCCTACAAAGTTACCTATGGTTATAGTGGAATATCGTCTTCGTGCAAGGGACTTCCAATCCTTTGACATACATCACAAGTGTGACATTATTCCTTGGAAACAATTTCCATGGTAGGCCACCATAACCTAACCCTTAAGATCTTCTACGCGGTTGGTTTTCCAACATAATGACTGCCTACAATGCCTCCAAGTGCTTCTGCTAATATGCCCAGTCTCTCGAACTCAAGGACGTATCACCTCAAAACTTCATCAGCTCCCATATTGTATAATTGACCTACGATCAAAGTGAAATCCACTGTGCGTAGTACCAGTTCTTTATTCTTCTTGACTGTATATTATGCAGGTGTACTCTCGGTGGTTATAAAATGGATGATATCGAAAAAATTATCATTAGCTACCTTAATAGAGAACAACTGTGCATTTGGTAACACATCATCAAAATTAATTGTTTCTTCACCATTTTCAATGCGCGATAAGTGGCCTGGTTCTATGTTTAACCTTTCAGGCTTCACAATCACCTTGAAATTGTATTCCTAGAACAAATGGAGCCACCAACAGATCTTCACCCCCAACACAGTATTTTTCCCCAAGCATTACAAAATGGAATGATCCGTGGACATCTTGAAATGACCTCCAAGAATATAATGATGGAACTTTTGCCGTGCATATACCATGGTTATGCCTTCCATTTCTATGGTTGAATAATTATGTTCAACATTTGATAGACTGGGACTTGCAAATACAATCAGATGATCACCATCTCCATTACCTTACTGTGCTAATACAACTCCTAGTGGGATGCATGAAGCATCAACGTGTACATGGAATTCCTTCAACCAATCTGGGAATACCAAGATGGGCATAGTCACCATCCTTTCCTTAACTATGCCCAGAATCTTATGATATTCCTCGTCGTAATAGAAAGTGGTGTCATTCCTTAATAGCTTCTCCATCAGTGCAATGATCTGCGCATAAGCTTGAATAAACTTCCGATAATATCCAGTATGTCCCAATATCAAGTGCAACTGGTTCACACTCTTTGGAGGATCCATATTAGTAATGAAATAAAATTTTGATTGATCGACCATCGGTTCCTATTTACAGAAAATATGTCCCAACATGACACCGAAAGGGACACATAATATGCATTTTTTCAAGTTCATAGAAATTTGTTACTTCTAATAAGTATCTAGGATTAAGCACGGGATCGAGATATGTTTCTTCAATAGTCCAAATACAGTCCAATCGTCAAAATATACTTCTAATAACTTATGGACATAGTATTTGAAAGTAGCAACTACTATACATGAAATTATGGCCGGTGCATTCTTCAAACTGAATGGAATCACATTGTATTGGAAGGAACCCCATTCCCTCGCAAAGGTAGTCTTGCTCCGATCTTTAGGTCCAATCCTTATTTGGTGATACCTAAAAATAAATCAATAAATGAATATGATTCTTGTCATCCTAAGTTGTCTAAGACTTCATTTAATAATGGGGTTAGAAAAGGATCATGTACACATGCCTCATTAAATTTGTGCAGGTCAACGCAGATCCTAATTTTACATTTTTTCTTCTTTTCTTGGACTACCGTGGGACTCACCCAATTTGATTCGTCCACTGGCTCAATAATTCATGAACCAACCATGTTTTCAACTCTTCTTTGACCTTTTCCTTATAATTTTGATTCAAACTATAAGGACCTTTCTTAATGAGCCTAGCATCCAATTTTAGGGTGATCCTTATCACAGCAAGGTCTCCAATAATCCCTTCTAGCTCAAAAAATTTAGTAGGGAAAAAATATTGATATTCAGTGAGAAGCTCTACAACCGTTCCCATGTTATATTCATCCCAAAAATACCCTATATTGTAAAACTTAGTGTTGAGCAAGAAAATCCCCTCTGCGGACATAGGCAATCCCTTTAGCCCTAGGGTGGGTCTAGCAGCAATGCAACACGCTGGAATCTTAAATTTATAGCTTATAAATGAAATATGGATCGGAATAAATATCCTACCTTGGCCCAATGATTTTTTCATGGCACAAGGTAGTGGTCCTTTAATCTTTGTCTTCACGCCTTGTGCTCCGTGTTTGTGATGATTTTCATGCATCTGCACAAATATCAAACAAACGATGACAGCATGCAAGAAAATACATTCATCTACAACTATTGAACTAGTCATGGAGAGCGAAACACTTTGCATATAAATGGAAACAAAGTTGGAACTAGAAACCAGTCATGTATCATTGATATATGAAAAATAAGTTTACAACTTTATGCCTTAACGTTGTAGATCTCCTTCGACGGGTTCAGTCGAGCGCATCTCAAGAATTCATTTGGCATTAGACTCAATGAGGTATTGGGATTAAACTCTCTCTCAACAATGGATTATTCTCTACTTTCTTCAACACATGAGCTATACTAATGACTGTTCAACTAGATGAATCCATGCTAGGAGGAAGAATTTATAGAAGAGGAGGATGAGGTTTTGGATTCCACATAAGGTGGAGGACAGGTCTATCCCTTTGGGGAGTTGCACATTTGTAGGAACTAACAAGCCAAAGGGAGAAACTTGACTTTATTTAATCGAACAAACCATGATGACTCCACTCACGAAGCTGTTAAGCATGGAAGCTTCATTTCTATTTTAAAAATCTTTCCAAAAGTAGCTTGGCACAGGTGCCCTTCTGAGAAAGAGTGCCAAAGGATGCGGGAACCAATATTAATTTCCTAATGGGTTTGAGGCCATAACTTCCTACCAGCACCGACCCAAAATCATATGTTTTAGAAGGTCTGCTTGAGGAATGATCAATGAAGATTATGATCTTGACATGCCAAGGGATGCAATGACATTTATGGAAATGCATGATAGTACACAAGGGTCACTGAAATGGTCCTCCAATGTGCGGGATGGGGATTGTAGGGATGGTGAAAAAATATTGTGTAACAGATGCCTCCTAAATCATGAAGTCCGAGAGAAAGGGAGGGGTGAAATGCTTTATGATAACATGCCCAAACCAAACACCACCATCGAAAGACTTGGAAGAACAATTAAAACTAATATATCTGATAGATGAATAAGTGGTATGGGCCCAACCATTCATAATAGAGTACATACAACAATATCCAAGGTATGGAAAAAACCATCTAGTGAAAAGGATCAGAAAATAGACTCAGGTATGGTCGCAACCATCCAATAAAAAGAGTCATTCATATAGTCATGATAAACAAAATAATTCCATAGCCTATATTTTATCAGACAGAACCTAGGGTCTTGTGCTCCATCTCGACCAAAACACATAAAAATTCAAGCATGTGAATGAATGAATTGAAGTTGAACATGAAATAAAATCACCTAATTACCATCCAATGATAAAAGTTGTTAACAGGCACGAGAGAGACCATGAATATGGCAATGGTTCTCAAGGTATTTCTAGTACAATCCACAGAATGTGAATAATGACCTGGAGTCAAACATCCACGAAATCATTCGATCGAAGGCGAATGATGAGAACGTATCATTGAATGCGAAGAACTTGCCATTGAGGCAGGAAATCTCTAAGGTACTAGAAGGGAGTCTGTAGATCGGCTTCCTAGATAATGAGCTGAAGTCGACAAGAAGTGACTGGTCGAAGGAGGGCCATAATGTTTCACGCATCATCCACATGAGATAGAGAATAATATGGTAGTTAATTAGGACTAAATAGAGAATCAGGGGTTTGAAAAATGCAAAAGGAAATTCTCTTGATCTTATGGGCAACATGACTTCGGAATTTGGTAATAGTTGACATCAAGGGATCTGCGTCATGGTTACATGGCAAAGAGCAGATGAGAAGTCAAAACTAATAACCCAAACCCATGGAGTAAAAATGATGAATGTGTGATGTCCCCAACCCGACGTGAACTACAAGCATGTGTCATGTTCAAGAGTGACATATTGTCGATACGATTGAGAACTGGTTCCATTTTCCCCCACCATTTCTGGCAGGTACCCCAATTGGTTTTGGAAACAAGCTTGAAGGGGATATCATATGCTTGTCATATAATTTTTTCTTTCCCATAAAACCATCCTAGTACATTTTACGAGCCATAGGAAGGAGGAATTCAGTAACATCATGGTGACGATTTCTGATGTCATTAGGTTTTAACGAGTTTGAAAAAGGAAGAGCTCGATGTCTTTTCATGTTTAGAGAGTTTGAAAAGAAGTAGAAAAGAAAATTCCAACCGGTCCCATTTCATAAATAGTCCCATAGATCTGAAAAGGTAGAAAAAATTATCTAAGTGAACCTCTTAGCCATGTTCGACTAAGGTATTCCTTTTTCATAAATAATCTGTCCCAACCCGAAAAAGGGGTAAAAATATATTGGATAGATGGTTTTTATTATCCTTTAACAAGTTCAAAATGACAAGAGTCTCGTCAATCTTTTAAATTTTCGAGAGTCAGAAAATAGCTGAAAGATGACTCCAAGCGATGACTTTTTTCGTGTTTTTACCGAGTCTGAAAAAGTAATAAAATACAACTGGTCACTTCATCTTCGTCATGTTTAGGACCTGTTGTTGCACAAGAAAGAAGTGTAAAACCCATTTTTCGAGATAAAACAATAAAATAATTGAAAAATATGTCAAAAATGTAATTAGGGTTTATAAAAGTTTATAAGATGATGGAAATAGTAAAAAAAAATTACTTTTCACCTTTTCACCTTCTTGTGAGCATTTTACCATTTTTTATTGTGAACTTGTGGAGCTAATAGCATGAAATCTAGGTCATTCGTGAATCCGCTTTCTCCAGGTAAAAGCTCTTATCTTCTCCCACATTTTAAGCCATTTTTCATTTCCTGTGTTTATTTTTTGATGCATTTTTAGGGATTTTTTCTCATGTGTTGGTCGCAGTGGTTAACACGAGTTTTGGGCATGGAGTTGCATCCAATTGCATAAAATTTCAAAGGAGAGACTTCAATCGATGTTGTTGCTTGAAAAAAAGTTGTACCTATCACTGCAGCCAAAAATGCATGAAATTTCTCCTAAAAGGCTTGATTTAAATGATTCAAATGTAAATCTTGTGGCTAATGGGAGCCTTAGTTGTCATTTTGTAGGGAAATCAACATCCAAAATGGTCAGAGTGAAAGAATGAGAAGATGGAGAGGAAGATTAACAAGCCATAGAAAACAATGCGTGTATGGATGTCCTGAGAGATTGTGGGCTCTTGAAATTCTTCCTAACACCATGTCGTCAAGCTCAGTTGGAATTATTACCGTTTTCAGTACCTGGTTAGTGTGTGGGACACCAATCAAGAAATATTCATGATTCATGAACAAGAGTTGGAGATAGAAGTCTCTGACATTTATTTCATCACTAGATTATCACAGAGGGGAGAGAAACTGATCTTGATAGGTACCTAGCCCCTTGGTGAGAGCATGGGCATGCTAATAGACAGAGTCTTCCCAGAAGCAAAGAAAGGATCAAATAGCAAAAAATTCGATATTCAAACAATACCTAATTTGGCATTATGGGTAGTACTACACATTATAACTTGGGCCACTGGATGTCAGCCTCCTCATGAAGCTACAAAGATACAACTTCAAGTTTCCATGGATTGCATGGCTCCAACCATTTACAATTGGATGGAAGCCATAACAATCAAGTTGAAGTGTCAGTTAATGAAGTGCAAGAATGGAAAGCTGAAATAATTTGGATATGAGTCCATCTTAATACTGTTCATCCTAGAACGGTTACCGATATTCCAACACCAAGAGGTGATAGTACCTACACCACGAGCACGAGAGCCACGGATGGTTCATTGGGTAGAGTTGATGCCTCGATCAGGAGGTGGTCAACATATGTCATGGAAGCTAGAATTATTCAACTAGCTCTACTGACAACTCATCGTCGTAGAGGACTGGCCGTACACTAGCACCGATTTCATGGGTGATCCTAACCTTCCACTCCCAAAAGGAGATGACTGGGATGAGGCTTTGGGTAAAAACTAGTTTTATTTTATTTTAATGAGCATTTATGATTTTTTTTACTATACATGTTTTGATATTCATCCATGCATTGCAGATGTTGGCCCAAAGAGACCTGCAGGGATGTCCCCCATAGAACGAAGGGTCCTACGCAATTTTTAGGCGACCCCTCAAGGTGAGGGAAGCGAGGAAGAAGAGATCATGCACAACTTGGAGGGACTTAGAAGCAAGATCCTAGATTATGTGAGATTCGAGGATGTTCTTCAAGCATATTAGAGGCACACTCTAGGGGTGTCAAACCACATCCACCAATTATTGAGGTGGGTCGTGCGTGCGGTGACATGATATCATGAGCACCATGCTCATTAGACACCTAGGTTTCATTTTTGCATATTTTTTGAGATACACGATGTCTCAGGATGTAGCCAAAACACACATATTTTTGAACTTATGATGCACTTGGATGCAAACAATCGATATACATACATACATACATACATACATACATACATACATACATATATATATATATATATATATATATATATATATATATATATATATATATATAAACCAGTCCCCATATTATAATTCAATGCTAATAATGTATTAAAAATAATATAACAACTATATATGTGTGTGTGTGTGTGTGTGTGTGTGTGTGTGCTTATTTTCATGTCTAAATCTTTCTATGTGATGATGATGCTTTTAAAAATTTCACAAGTGTTTATTTAATACAATGTTGGCTATTGCATTAGTTAACGTATTCATTCTTCTAGGAATACGTTGATATGTGACATAATCAAACACTAGTAGAAAATGATGAAATTAATGATTAGGTGACTAAAAAAGTTAGACGCCACAATTATTTCAAGTGAAATACTACTAAATTTGAGAAATTTTAAGTGACCGAACTAAAAATGACTAACTTAAATGACTAATCTAGTCTAGGGATAAAATATACAACTAAATAATAAGTGACTAAACTAAAAGCGACTAACTTAAATGAATAATTTAGTCTAGGGATAAAATATACAACTAGATAATAAATGACTAAAGTAAAAGTGACTAACTTAAATAACTAATTTAGTCTAGGATTAAAATATATGACTAGATAATAAGTGACAAAATTAATAATGATTAATGCAAATGACTATTATAGTCTAAGAATAAAATATGACCAAATAACATTTACAAAAAGTATATGAATTAGTCATTTATGTTAGTAATTTTTAATCGTATCACTCCATAAATAAAATTTGAAATTTTGATACTGAAGTGTTAAATTTCACTAAATGAGTCTCTGTATCCATCTATAGTGTTAAAATTTAGAGACAAAGGGGTCTTTGAGTTCATCTACATTGTTAAAATTATGAATACTCTTTTGTCTCTAAATTTTAACACTGCATATGGATTCATCTACAATTAACATAAATATTGCATGTATCATCTATGTACTTTACACTAATTCCTTCATTATAGTTTTAGTAAAGGTAATATTTAGATAGTCAAATTAACATGTATATTTATATTTCTTTGGCCATAAAGTTTAATCTTTAAACTTCATTGATTTATGTTAAAATTGTGACTCTTTTTTTAAATCTAAGGTCAAATATTCATATATACATTTAATGAATAGATAAACATAACATTTCTTTTTGTAAGTTGATATTCATTCATATGGTGAAAAATAGGTACAACCAACAAAGAAAAAAAGCAGGTGGTCTCACTCCGACTAGGTTTGTTGACCAATGTTTGCAGCAAGTGAAAAAAATACAAAAATGAGGCTAATGACAACATCCATAAATGAGAGGGTCAAAGACACCAGAATACATGTAATACATAAAAAAAACATGAAATCATACTAGTCATCTGATGTAATGGAAGCTGGGTTCTCGAGGATTGTTCCTAGAGGGGGTGGTGGATGGAAGTTGCAATGGACATGACCTTCGAAGTGTGCGAGCTATGTGTCCAACTTTTCTACTTTTTCTACAAGGTGGTTTTGGCCTCGCTACACCACCTCCAATACTTGCTCCCTGACCTGGCACTGGAAGTAGTGCATCCTATCCAAAGTGGCCATAAACTCAACATGATCCTCCCTACGAACCCATTCCGTTGTGTCCACTCGATCTATTAGATTATGAATTAGGTCCCGATAGTTTTCTAGAAAACAATGTTTAATTTACCGTAGGCTGGGAGCTACATGCCTACAAGCTCCTCAGTGAGTTGTTCCTCCTTTCTTTCCACCACCTCGATGCTACATTTTTTGTGACCTTAAACTTCCACCACCACGGGAGGCCTTTTTTCCTCCACCACAACCGCCTCGCGTTCCCACACCAACAGGTTGCGAGTGACCATAAGTCTTACCACCTCGGTGCACTCCTACCACCACTATTTCCATATCATATGAGCTAATAGATCCTTGCCTGGCAGGGGGTGAGGATTTCCCACGCCACGACGATGGTTGCATTGTGATAAAACTAGGAGGGCCAACTCCAACTGTTATTAGATTTCGGTCTATTGGAAATTTCCCCTACCACCACACCCAAAAACTAAATCTCTCTTCATCCTTAAATTTCCTCAGGAAACCACACACTATGTCCCACTACCATCTTGCCACCAGTTGGGAAACTCGGCAAGAACTTGAAAAACTGGAGAAGGAGAAGGTGCGAGAAACATGCCCCAGGTTGATGCTTCCCAAAAAAATTCACACAACCCACACTAGGATATCGAATCTATGTATTCCAAAAGGGCGACTCTCCTGTTGCCACTGGACACCAAGAACCACCCACCAAACCACCAGGCACACCAATTTCTAGACCAAGCACCAAAAATGGAGAATTCCACACAGAATCACTACCACCCCCAGAGATAGCTCCTTCAATACCACCTTCATGCACCTCTATCAGACCAACAACTCTCACATACTAAAAACCACAAAAGACCAAAATAACAAGTTCCCCCGTTGACACATCGTAGTGTTCAGGATTTCTATTTACTAGGAGTTGAAATGAAAATAAAGTGGAAAATGTGAGCAAGGGAGGATTTTTTTAATGTCCTTGGCACCTATAGCTGCTACATATATCTATCTACATTTGGGGTCATCCCTGGCAATAAAAGGAGTCATGAGAAAATATATAGAAAAGGAGGTTCTATGAAACATTGTGGTAGGTGTTCGACATGTTCAAGATTTATATTTACTAGGCATTCAAATGAAAAAAAAATTGGAAAAGGTGAGCGAGGGAGGAATTTTCTGATGTCCTTGATGCCTATTGTTGCTTTATATATCTATCTTTATTTGTGGTTGTCCCTGGTAATAAAAGAAGTCAGGAGAAAAGAGATAGAAAAGGAGGTTTGTGAAAAGTGGTGGTAGGTGTTCATGAATGGATCGTGACAAGAAGCCCAAAACCCAAGTCCATACCAATGATAATGCTCATTCTCATTCTTCTAGCTATCCTTCTATCTTTCATTTATTTCTACATCTACTTATTTCTATTGGCAAGGACTCCTTGATTGGCGATTGATTGAGTAGAGAAGTTGTGCATGCAAGAGGGATAGATCAATGACACTTATTATCATTCTCTCCATGTTTCTTTTAGGGTAAATGACAAGTGAATGTTGTAATAAATGCTATGTTCTTTCTTTTGTGGGTGTGTATCAATAATTTTTTAAGGTTTCATTTCAATTCTTCCTAAGATGTGGGGTGCCATCACTCGTGGGAGAAATGGCTTGGAAGGATGCATCACACTTAGTTTTTGGCTAACCCATAAATTGCACCTCGCCCAAACCTCTTATTTATGTCTGTGAAGAAGTGAATCTTGATGGTTGGCTTAATGACATACTGCCATATTCACTAGATAAACATGGTCCCATTGAATTTTTTTACTTATTTTGTCAACTATGATCTACCATTTCAAAATTGTATCATGTTCCCTATCTCTATTATGACTACTTGGGCACACTAGTACCCTTGAGTTTATGAAACTATGTGGTAAAATTATGGATGCTAGTTTTTGAGTTATGTTGTCAGTAAGGGTAATTGATGAACCCTGTGTCCCTCACTTTTAGATTTGCTTGACTGAAAATGAAATCTGAAACTTTATCAAGGGAATTTAAGTGAAGTCATTTATATTACAGATGGAATTATAACACTAGATCAAAATTGGGCTTTTTTATTATCCACACAAGTTCTAATTTTCTCATCAATATTAGAATTATTTCACAATTCCTTTGAAGTATATATCATTGGTTTGATTTTTCTTCATTCATATATGTACAAATGTCAAAAAGCGATGACAGTGAGAAGTAACTTCATACAATAGACTAAATTTGCATCCAAATTCAATTATTTGTTGGCTATTGAATTGTTCTTTATCATCACTTATGATAATGAGAAGTAAATACATATGATAGGATGCAAAGTTATCCCTCAAACCAATGTAGAGATGCAATTATTTTTTGGTTGTTGAATTCTTATTTATCACCACTTACAATAACTGACACTATATTTGGACTTTCTTAATGAAAAACATCTTCACTTCCATAGCTCGTAGGAATCCTCAAAATATTTTCACTTCCATCAATGACGATCCCTTTAAATATCGATGTTTTATGCATTCCTCCAATAAACTCTTCATGGTCTCTATCTCTTGTTTCCCCTAGAAATACATACATATTGGCTATATCCAAGCCCCATAGAGCATACAAATACCTACAAGCACCAAATATAATTCTTAGTAATATGGATCTTGCTCAACAAGAATTTATTGCATGGGCACCATTGAGCCAAAAATACTACATGTAGTTTCAAAAAGACTAAAATCATAAAATTAAATAATTGCATAGTCTAAATGTTGTTATGGCAGTCAACTTGAGGTTGCCAATCTATTGTGCATTTCTCAACTTTAACAAAATCCTTAAGATATCAAATATTGGAACTTAGTCATATGCAAACTCAATATTCAAAATAGTTGGGTTTAGCATTGATTGGAATATTTGGCGTTATATGAGTTTGTGGTAGTTTAGTATTCCATTTGACATGACTTAGAACTTAATTCTTTTGGTTAGGTTTATCTAGTTCTTCAACAAGTTTTTTTTTTAAATTAAATCTTTATTTTGGTTATTTTTTTCTACTTAAGCACTGGTAAGCCTACATCATGGTCCAGAAATAATACCCAAAAAAAAATAAAATTGAACCGATCATTTAACATCTACCAATATTCAACACTTCGAATTTTTTATTTTGAGTGACGGCAATACTCAACACCTCTAATTTTTACTAATTTTTTATTTTGAGTGGCGGCAGAATTTTTGCGAATTTTTGATTTTGAGTGGCGACAATATTCAGCACTTAGAATTTTTGATTTTGAGTGGCGGGAAGCATCATATGAGTGTATGAGTTTATAAGGGATAGAAACAAAATTTTAATCTTTCACTTCCCGGAATCGAAGTGGTTCCTCGAAAATCCGCCTTCAAGCTGCACGAAAAACGTCAGAATTTGAGAAATTTGTAGATAGGTCTAGGGATCAATCCTCTCTACCTAAATTTGAATGGAAGGATATCTACTAGGGTAGTGCTGCCACCCAAAATCCTGTAGCCCAACATGATCCATCTCCCATCACTCGTTCTCAATCCAGTGACGTCTCTCGGCTCCGAACCTTTTTATTGCCCCTCCAATTCGACATCATGCGATGAATCGTCGATTTCACAGGAGGAGAGGGTCATTGCGGAGAAGGGATTCTATTTGCATCCCTCACCTCTTAAAATGGCTAGGGAAAATTCCCAGGGAAAAGGAGTTGGATCTACTCTTTTTGGTTTAGTGTGAAGAAGAAATAGGAACAATTACCAATCTGCTGCACCTCGAATTTTTGGGTGGCATCGTATGAGTTTCTAAGGGATAGGAATGAGACTTAAATCTTTCACTGCACATGTCCCCTTTCATTTTTCTGGTTGAGATACATTATTTTACTAGCTGAGACATACATTTACAAGTTCTCAGTTCTGGTTAGAGTTGTTGGGTCGCATATTCCTAAGCTTGAGGGCCGATATTCCACATTCCATTTGTTGGACGAATATGTTGAGAAGGGCCGAGTAATCATATTGATTAGGATGATTTTCCTGACTGTATAACAGTTGTTGTGCACCCTTGCAATGACCAAGAAAATTACTCTCTGAAGATTGCGTATAAGCTAAAAGAGTCTGATTTTACACTATCTAGAGGTTTTGGCATCACTAACTCGTGTATTTACTATTGCTCACTAAGGGAAACATGAGTTCCTTATCTCTGGTATGGTTGAATGCAAACATCTGGGCATAAAATGAACTTCTGGACTCTTCATTGCATGTGAGACAGTCATCTGGCAACCAGCAAAAGGAACGCACTAGTCTCAGGTTTCTATACTTAGGGTCCCTTTTTTACATGTGCTTATTGACAACATAAAATATTGGTAGTCTTCTGGCTATAGTGGATATCATTCTGGGAATTAATATGAGTACTTGTTACTCCTATTTCTGAGTTATATTTGGCAGTCCCTTATGAATATTATGCTTGGAATATGTCAGTTTTAACTTTGGGTGGTTTATTTTCGGTGCATGTCATTTAATATGGGTATCTCCTGAATTAAAATTGTTATTAAAATGCCTACAACAGTACTCAGAAAAAATGTTTGGCATAGATATGAATGAAAATTTCACATAAACCCAGAAAGCTATTGCAAGGAATTTTACAACCTGGGCGATGCTGGGGTTGATAGTGCACCCAGATAAATTGTTTGACATAGATATGAACTAAAATTTCACATAAACCCAGAAATCTATTGCGAGTTTTACAACCAAGGCGATGGTGGGGCTGATAGTGCATTGAATCTAGACTGTACATTGGACACATTGAGTAGGAATATTGGCATAGGTCTGTCTAACCCTTGTCATGATATGGACATTGAAGTTTCCAACCTATGGTGCATTTCTTGAGTTTACCCAAATGGTCATCATATCAGATATTGGAACTAAGACCTATGCAATCTCTAGCTTCACAATAGCTGGGTTCAGTACTGATTGAACCTAGTGTGTGCTAGGTTAATATTCCCCCTTTACCAAACCTAGAAATATTTTTTTTTTATTGGGCTAATTCTGCTATATTTCTTATTTATTATCTATTTTATAATATTTCCTCTTGACTAGATCTCGAATCAAGCTACATTGTGGAAGCCAGGTGGAGATGGGTTAACTCATTCAAACCGTGTGTGATGGTGCATTGTATACATTGAATATGGACACATTCATGTTGAGATTGCCAATGCTCGGTGCATTTCTTGAGAACCCAAATGCTCAACATATTAATATTACAACTTAGACATATGCAAAAATCAAGCTTTATAATTGCCCGGTTTGATAGCCAGAAGTAGGTTTGATATACCTCCCATGTATGGTATTGAATGCAAAATAACTACACAAACCTATTAAATGTCAATAATGAACTTAACTTTGAATTATGCCAAAGTAATAACCATGCACAATAGCACTTAGAAGAAACATATACTTTGGGAAAGTGCATAAATATGTGTATGTTGATAAGTGGGAAATGAATTCACCCAAGTATATTTAATTCTCTTTTCTCAAATATTCACAAGTTATATATGGTGTCAAAGAAAAACTGGGTAGGTTTATGACTATAAGTAGACAAGCACACCAATGCCGAAGTCATATGGTAATTGTTATATATTTTCTGCTCCGACTCTAAGCTATATCTTGCTCTTCAGCAACATTAAAAAACATATCTAATTTTTACAGTCATACAGTTCTAGAATTTTGGAATAATTTCCCACCACACATTACTGGATTTTTTAGCATTGGGGATTTGACAAAATTGGTTTGAATTTTTTTTCACAAAAAGGCTTTACTCCTTGTTGTTTATGAACTCTTCATCAAGGTTGAATTGACCTTATTGTGCAAAGCATCAATTTCTTCCTTAGATAATTGCATCCTTGATCTGTAGCTACTGATGACTGCAACTGTTTACCTGCAGTTCTTTGAAATGAAACACCATGATGCTATTAAGGCTCTTAATATCTATAGGTGAGCTGGTAAACAGGTATAGCTGGAAATCTACTATTCCAGAAGTGTTGTAATTGATGTCTTTAGTTTCAAATCCTATCAAAATAGTGCATATACCTGTACTTTTTTGTTTTTTAAGGATGATTGTGATCCAACATTACTTCTTTCCAAAAACAAATGCTTTAGTGACATTCCCTCTTAACATGTTTGAAGTTTTATCATTAATTACTTCCTCTCATGATGCATATACATACTTTCTTATTGATTTCCAAATGTTTAGTTTATGGAAACAATTTTTGTGGCATCATTTCTACTGGATTCATTAATTCATTAGATGATGTGATGTCTCATTGAGTCATTACATATTAGGAGAAGAGGAGTACATTGCAACATCTTGACTTGCAATTTCCTTAGTAGGACAAATGAAAAGAACAAGAATAGGTGGTATTTTATGATCTTGGAGGATTTGTGACTTGACTATAACCTCAATAGAAAGAAACAATATTGCTACTATCACTACCTTTCTTTGTGTTTGTCAATTGAGCCATCTGCTTTGCACTTTTCCCTGAAGACCCATTTAACCATTTGCACTTTTTCCTTTTGGCATATCCTCAAGTTCCAGTGTTTCATTTCTTTGTATGGAATCACATTCCACCTCTGTTACTTTGTCCCATTCTTCTTTCCATGTGCATTGAATGACATTCTACCAGAACTGTGGTGAATTTTTTATCAAAGACATATATAACTGTTGTAAAGCATACTGCTACAATCTTCTTGATTTCTTGCTTCCTTTATTGCTTTTAGGTAGTTCCTGTAGCTTCTGAGCCATCTAATGTTCACAAATGTTGTTTTAGAATATTATTGGGCATTGATGATGTTCTCACTGCTAGCATTCCAGAATCTTCTTGGGATTTGATGATGTCCTCACTATTAACATTCCAAAATCTTCTTCGGCTTTGGTCATGTCCTTAGTACTAGCTTTGACATCATTGACTTCATTATCATTGGATTCTTGATTGCTTCTTTGTTCCAGACTTGGAATGCTTTCTTTTTCTACCTTTTTACCTCTTTCTTCAATAGGCCATGGCACTTCAATTTCATTTGAATTACCTTGGATATAGTCATCCTCAAATATAACATCTCTGTTGAGTGTATCTTTTTCCAAATAAAAAATTTGATATCCCATAGACTCTCCATTGTACCCTATCAAAAAGACTTCTAACCTTTATCCTCGCGCTTATGCACTTTTTTGAGAAACAAGTACAAAAAATTTGCAAAGAAACACTTTAGGATGACTCTCCCCTAGTTTATCATCACTTCATGCTTCTTTAGGTGTAATATTCCTTGCAATTTTCATTGTATTTCTTTCAACAAAATACACTGGTGTACTAATTGCTTCAACTTAAAAATTATTTGATAGATTTTACCTTTTATCATTCTCCTCGCCATCTCTACATCTATCCTTCCTTTGCAACATTTCTTTCATTTTGAATGCCATGAGACTTGTAATACCTATAAAATATTGAAATGATCGTGTAATATTCACTTGTGGCCTGATGCCAACCTTACATGTAATCAAGGCTATAAGTCTACACATGTGCAACCACGACATTTTATTGTATCTTTTCAATATATACTATTTTAAGCTAAGGCCAACATAGTCAACTTCCTTGGAGCTAGCACCCCACTAGCCATCTCTACATCTATCCTCAATTTGTCAAGATGTCCTCACTATTAACATTCCAAAATATTCTTGGGCTTTGGTGATGTCCTTAGTACTAGCTTTGTCATCATTATTTTCATCACAAATTATTTTGTCATGAGCCAAGTGTTGTATCATGTGATTCTTTAGCTTATGGGCACCTACATCTCATGTTTCTCATGTTCATGGGTTCATCTTCTCTCCTCTTTGCGTTTATGCTTTTTTTATTTATTTATGGTTTTTTGGTTGTTCACATTCAATCCTTGTTTATCTCTTGTAACCTCAACATGGTATCAGAGTAGGCGTGAACTTTCCTCTTTGTATTATCTCATTTCTTCAAGGGTTTTCTAAATTTTTTCCTTCGGTTTCACCTATATTCAATGGCACACTGCAATGCTGATCCAGAAGTGGTTCAAAATCATCTTTTCTAAGGTTTCTTCCTTTTAGAGCTTCCAAGTAAGGATCAATTTTTACTATTTTGATCAAGGGAATTGCTTTAATTAGTTGATCTGTTAGACTAATGGCCAATGGCATTTCCCTAAGGGTTGCAAGACTAGGGTTTTTAGATCATATTCATTTTAGAGTTTCAAACCCTTCTTTCATGTGCACCTTCTTAGGTGTATGCAAGGGATCTCTTAACCCATTTTATATTTAAACTTATACTTTTCCCTATTAAAAGTGGCTAGTTATTCTTGGGTAGATTTTATTTAGGATGTTACTAACACACATTTATATGCACATATTTTACTACACTATGCTTGTTGGGCTCTACCCATTTCAGGATATGATGATTTGGCTCATTCATCATTGGAGGCTTTCATTATTTTTTAGGAAATTGTTGTTTTATAGTGGATGCCATGGATGATGATGTGAGGCATATGTAGAAAAATTTAACTAGTTGGAAACCTTCACAGTTTTAAGTTTTTGCTCAAATATATTTCCTACAATACCAAACTAGAAGGTCTGATATACTCAAAGTAAACAAAAGTCTCTAATTTTTTATTTTTTTTTGACAATAACGGTTTATTTTATTTTATTTATAGATTGGCAAAACACTTGCCAAGGGCTTTAACACGACATTTCTCCACTTCCTTGCTACAGTCATTGCTTTCCTTTTTCCAGACGCTGAGAAGGTTCTAGTCAACTTCAGATGAATTCGTTAATGAGTTTTCGTTGTGATTGTAGAAATTGGCCAACGCTGGGAGATACACTTGTTATGATTTAATTTTGGATTCCACCTCATTGGTCTTTGCTATGATTTCCTGCTACGTTCTATCTTTGTTTCCCATATTGCCAAGAGGGATCCCATCAATATCTAAACCGATATCCTCTGCGATGAGATTCACTGTAGAGTACTCCATGATATCAACTCTAGACCTCTTATGGTTTGTCTGCCGGATCCTAATTTTATGCTCCAGAATGCCAATAGGAATCCCACCTCTGCCGAATGTGATTTCCGCTTCAAATATTACAGTAGAGTCCTCCAGGAGGCCAAGTCTAGCTGTATTGATGATAGTGATATCCTCCCAATGCCTACCCAGAGTTTTGCAGGGTAAAGCAACTTTGGGATCCCACTTAAAGTAGAGATAGAAGTCAGAGGAGTTGTGCTTTGCGTTTATTCCTAATGATGAATTCGAGTCTCCTAAATTTTTCCCGTCCCTTGGAAATGGCCATTGGAGAAGGTCTTGAAACACAGAATTTCTTGGAGAGACATAGGACCAGCCTACTCTAGATTTATGGGATGATGCAGATCGATTCAAGGCCATTTACTAATAGAGATCTCCTGCTCCAGAGAGTGCCTATATTGGCTTCCAGATAAGCCTTAGAATTTAACTTCCTTAGAATATGAAAGAAGTTGATTTTGTGGAATTTGGGTAATACTAGCCTGTTTCTTTTTAGAATTCTGGTTAGTTGCACCTGAGAGGGGTTCTTCTGTGAGTTTAGAGCTTGAATGATTAACCTAGAATCTCCAAAGACTGAGATGGAAAGGAAATTCCTATCAATAGCCAACTTAAGACCTTGCCACAGAGCTAGTGCCTCCGCTTCTTTGTTTGATTCATGGCCCAGACCCCAAGCGAAGCGCAGCTAATTAGAGCCACCCAGACTTAGGATCACTCCTCCACCACCAGCCACTCCTGGGTTTCCTTTAGAGGCCCCATCAAAGAATAGGCAGTGATCTTCCAGAGTTGATCCCCATTTAATGAATTCCTTCTCTTCCAATCAAATTTCCCAGTTAGAGAGAGCTTTTGCTGGAGGGATGGGTTTATCCTTATGATTTGGAACTAGCTCTTTTAGCCATTGATCTTCCTTGTTGTCTAGATTCATATCATTTGTTATGGCGGGCTTGGCTTCTAAGGCCTCTTCCAAAAGAGCTTTAATTTTAGAGACTATTTTGATCAGATTACAACTCTCCTCCTTGAAAATTCTATTATTTCTTTCAAGCCACAGTTTCCAGCATGTGAATTTGGGAATCCACATCCAGCAAGTCTTGAGGAGGTCTTTTTTGGAGAGACAAAATAGAGATAATTTGGCCCAATTTCTTAGCAGGTTTGGAATATTTCCAGGGAGTTCGATATTGTCAGGTTCTATCATCAGGACCTCCCTCCAAAATTCTCGAGCAAATGTAAAATTTAACAACAAATGGTCTACTGTTTCTTCCTCTGAAACACAAAGAGGACACCTGGAGGGTCCTTCCATTCCACGCCTTCTCAGATTGTCTCTAGTGAGGACAATTTTATGAGCCAATGTCCAACAAAAGAAGTTGATTTTTGGGAGAGAGGGAAAGGACCAAATAAATTTCCATTGAATTGGTTCAGGAGGAACATTTGGAATAGTCATAATGCTTTTGTATCCTTCAACTACTGAGTACGAGCCAAAGAATGTGCCCATCCTCTTTTGTCTTTAGAAGAGTCCTTTAAAGGTGCTTTTCCTTGGAGAAGATCTAAAAATAAGGTGGCTTCACCTTCCAGCAATTCAGGGACAACCCCCAGATTCCAACCATCCCAGAGGTTCTCTGCATCATTAGTTCATTTGGAAATGTCCCATAGGGTTATCAGATTGCTGGTTTGAAGCCAAATTCTGATATTTTCCAGGTATGCCTTCTGATTAAAGCGCTGATCTCCAAGGATCGAGTCTTCCCAAATTCTAATTTTTTTCCCATTACGTGGAATCCAGTAAAGCTTGCAACTGAAATGCTCCATCACTGTGAGACATAGCTTGTAGACAGGTGATCCTTTGGTTATTCTTGGAGACTGGTCCAAACATCTTATATGTTGCCCATGAAAATATTTTTTCCATAGAACTCTCTTGTTCCAACTATAATTCCCAGAAACAATATTCCAGAGAAGTTTGGAGCCTAGAGCAAGATTTTGAGCAGCCAGATCATGAATTTGAAGTCCTCCTTCCATGAATGGCTTCTTTATTTTGTCCCAGTTTACTAAATGGAGCCTTCTTTCATTATTTTTTCCCCCCTCTCGCAGAAATCTTCTTAACAGACCATCCACTTTACTAATGAAAGTTTTAGGGGCAAGAAGAATTGATTTTTGATATAAAGGGAGGCTTATGAGGATAGATTTCAAAAGGATCACCTTCCCAGCATTATTCAGCCATGAAGCTCCCCACGCTTTTATTATGAGTTTTAGCTTGTCAAGCAGAGGCATCTAGTGAGCTACTTTAGGATTTGATTTGAAGATTGGAATCCCAAGATACTTGAAAGAATCCCAGGAAAGGGATCCTTCCATTTCTAACCATTTATGTCATTTCCTTTGTCGAAAAATTCCAGCCATAGATCATGCTTTTCAGATAGTTGATCTTGCTGCCCGAGATTTCCCTATAAATGTCCAGCTCCTTCTTGAAGGACCTTGCTAAATTTATGCTTGCTCCTCCAAGCAACAAGGTGTCACTAGAAAATTGGGGATGGTTAATGTCTCTAACATTGTGAACCATCCTGAGGCTTGATAAATTTTGGGTCTGTTGACAATAGTCTAGTTGGAAACTAAGCACCGATGCTTGAATGGCATAAAGAAGCGGAGACATTGGAAGACCTTGTCTTAGCCCCCTAGAGGCTTGGAAGAACTTCGTTGATCAACCATTAACCAGTGGGGCTATCCAGGGGAAGGCTATATAGGCTTTCACCCAACCTATGAATGCTTTTGAAAAACCAAACTTCTCCATCACAATAAATAGGAAATCATGTCTCACTCTGTCAAAAGCATTTGCCAAATCTAGCTTAATAACCATACCTTTTTCTTTCCGCTGACAGCTTGAATGAATTTCTTCTCGCATCAGCACAATATTTTCAAGAATATTTCTCCCTTTTATGAAGCCTCCCTGGTTTTTAGGAATGATAATCGACATAATTTTCTTAAGACGGTTGGCTATAATTTTAGTGACTAGCTTATAGCCTATATTACACAAGGAGATGGGCTGGAATCTGCTAAATTTGGTGGCTTCTTTATCTTTTGGGATCAGGGAAAGGAAGGTCGAGTTGGTACTGCCTCCAAGCTTGGTGCATGTCTAAGATTTCCTGACCATTCTCAAAATATCTTTTTTAATTTTAGACCAACATGATAAGTAGAACCTTGCAGTGAACCCATCAGAGCCTAGAGCCGTATCAAGCTCCATGCAATCCAAAGATTTTTTAAGCTCATTCATATTGATCGAAGCAGTCAGCATAATATTATCTGATTCTTGAACACATTGAGGGATTATATTAATCAGATAGGAGTGAGTATCAATAGGAGGGTTTTCCAGGGCCGAGTAAAGATCTTTGAAGAAGGAATGGGCTGCTCTCTTTATGCCTTCAAAATATTTAACCAAAGTATTTTGATAGTAAATTTCATTTACTGCTTTGAAGTGCTTGCGTGCTTCATCATTTTTATGAAAGTAGCTTGTATTTTTGTCTCTGGATTGCAACCATAGATTTATGGACTTCTGTCTCCAGAACTCTTCTTCCTCCTTGCTTGCTCTATGGAAATATTTTTGCAGCTCTACCTCTTTATGAAGGTGGTCTTGAGTTACTTCATAATTCTCCAATATCAATTGATGGACTTCTAAACTGTCATGCTCCTCCTTTATTTTGGAGGAAGGAGATTTCATCTGTTTAACCCAAACTTTAAGCTCTTTTTAAAGTCCCCTTAGTTTTTCTTCCCTTCCAAAGAAGGGGGATCCTTGAATTTGTCGATTCTAGGCCTCAAAGACCACCTCCTGGAATCCTTCTTGGTGAATCAATAAAGAGCTGAATCTAAAGGGGATGGGGCCAATATTTTTATCCAGGGAGAGCTCAAGAAGAATGGGTTTATGATCAGAGGTGTAGTTGGGAAAAATTTTAGAGGAGGCCATCAGACCACAAGTCAGAAGGAGGCTTGGACAAGGAATCTGTCCAAATGGGCAGCAATGTGTCCGGGACCTATTATTTTGTTGGTCCAGGTGAATTTTCCAAAGGAAGGCTTCATATCCTCTAGATCCTAGCCTAACATGAGGTCTTCAACCCATTCTCTAGCTGGATCCCTGACAGGTGAGCCCCCCTTTTTCTCTTTTGCAGCTAGAGTCGCATTCAGATCACCTGCAATAATTATATTTTCCGGATTGTGGAAAATAAGATAGGACTGTAGCGAGTCCCAACAACTTCTTTTCTCAGCTAGTAAGACCAGATCATATAAGTTTAACATACTTACTTGATGGCCAAATTCTTTATGGAGAATCCTTGTGAAGAGCTAGTGGAGGCTGCATTCTTTGTATAGTAGATCATATTTGGAGCTGTTCCAGAAGGAAGCACTCCCTCCAGAGGTGCCTCTAGCATTGACATCTCTCCCTTGGACTTTTTTCCAGAACGCTTTGCTTGCTTGGAGGAGAATAAGGTCCTCCAACTTTGTCTCCTAGATGAAACGGATTTCCGGTGAGTACAATCTCACAATGTCTTTCAGAGCTTCTTCTTTCAGACTACTGCCTAGCCCTCTGCAATTCCAAGAGACGTATTTCATTATCTATTGGCTTGGGGGGTTGAAGCTCCCTTTGGAGCCTGGTCATGCTTGTGCCTAAATCTAGTATTCATCATTCCTTTTAGGGTTTTCTGGGAGCCTTGGAGCACATCTACATATTCTTTTTCCTCTCTTTGTTTCTTCTTGGACTTTCGACCCTTGGCCATATTAATAGGAGTGACTTGAGAGCTGCTTGATTCAGAGTCTCCATCTTTTGATTCTCCCCCAGTGTCAGAACCAAGGCTGATGTGCTCTTCATTTTCTTATTTTTCCCTTTGTTCATCCACTGAAGGAGATAGGTTTGTCTTTGCCTCGATTTCTTTCACTTTCTTCAAAGGGTCTTCTGGCACCTCTTGGGTCTCATTGGCATCTGCCTTTTCCCTTGAAGATGAACCTTCTTTTGGAACTTATTTGGCTTTCAGATTAGGTTGGGACAACTCCGTTGGCCCTGAGCTTTTATTCTCATTTAGTTTTGGGATTGCCTTTCCCTTTTTTATCTCTTTCCATCCTTCTTCGTCGACTTTTTTCACTGTTGGGGATTTTGGGAAATTTTGTGGGAAGTGTCCATGTTCATGAAAAGTTCTGCACTTGAAAGGTAGTTACTCGTAATCCAATTTTTGACAGTGATGCCATTCCCCAATAGTGAGTTTTACCACTTCTGACAGGCCAGCTTCCAGATCGACTTCAACACAGATTCTTGCGCAGGTATATTGGCCTTTGTTATCTTCTTTGTCAATGAAATGGCCTAGACCATTTCCAATATTCTGCAGAGAGTTGTAGCTCCGGCAATGGATCGGTAGATTAGGAAGCCAGACCCCAACTGGGACCTCTTTAGGGACATCGATTGAAGGATCAAAGTGGGGTGTCCATTTTTTAAGATACAAACCCTAGTTTCCCATGAAATAAAACCCTTTTCTGAAGACTAGATCTCGATCTTCTTTGGTTGTGAACTCGAAGATAAAAAACCCTCTTCCAACGGCATAGCAGATCACATTGTTTTTAAGCTGGGGCCTCCAATTTCGCTGGATCCAGTCATCTGTTATTTTTTTTGAGGGCAAACATCCCATAAATTGTCCTACAAAACCTTTTTCAGCCAGAGCTAGGGAAATTTTTACTGGTTGATCTTCTGGCAAGGTGATCTCAGGAATTTCTTCCAGCTTTTTGATAAATTTCAAGATTTCTGGGTTCGATTGTTTCTTCCCTTTCTGCGAAATCAACCTTCTAAATGCTTCATTTGTGGAGATTGGAGGGATGGGAGAAGGCTCCCCACCCCCAGGTGCACTCATGGCGATGGTTGTTGGCTCCTCTGCATCATTGATAACCTAAATTGCAGCACAGAATCGCAGCCCGTATTAAAGTTAATAATTAGAAGGCTCTAAAATATTTATGTTACACAACCTATTAGCTTTGTAACCTATCCTATTTTATATGCTCGAACAACCTTACCATGTGTCAGACATTGTTAAGCTTTGCACTGACTGATAGGAACCTAATTTTGTCATCTATGGGTCTTATTCCCTGATATATATATATATGACATTCCCAAATCGCTCATTACAAACTTGTTTGATTGTGATCGTCCAAAAGAAATTTTTTTAGGACCAAATTAAATCGATCGTATAGTGCCCTGAAGCAATTGTTAATTTTTGTTAAGGATTGAAAAAGGGTCATATAGATCTGTTTGTATGTTGTATAGGGGTTGAATAAATGATCCATAAGTGACAAGTCTGTCTCATTCATGGCAAAACTAGAGTGGTTGAAATAAGGGTCAAACCCTTCTGCTAATAGGAAAATAAAACTGTGCGAAGAAGGGGTGGGAGACATTTCGGTTGGTAGAAAAGGATCTACTAGTCTCACCTCAAAGAAGCATGTATTTTTTAGTGTATTTTTCTAGGAGAGGTGGGAAGGTATGGTCAACAGTCGTTGGTGGAAGAACTATGGCCTGCATGGAAGTCTGCACTCGACAAAAACAAAACCACAAGAAACATAAGGTGGAAACTCACTAAGAAGGAAGCAACACAGGCTAGACTAGTCGACACCACTCAATTGTTGAGAAATCGCGAGGGAAAATACACACAAATGACCGATAGAAGGGAAATTTTCAGCATAGTTTGTGGATGGAGGAGTGCTATCAGAGCTAGCTAGACATGTGTCAGTGCAGGTTTAGTAGCCACCACACATGGTCGAGTAGCCTAGTTGAAGTCGCAGTGACGGGCCTTCAGGCACAATCCGACCGAGAATGGAGAAATTGCAGTTGACAAGCAAGGAAGCACATAGATCGTAGTCATAGGTAAGCAGGTGGGATGTTGGGTCGGGTCCAGGACCCTTCATCAAACTTCCCATGCCTACATCCAAAATAGTCTTGCCTTCAAAATGGTGCATGTTCTCAAATATAGTTGTTTAATAAGCATACATCCTCACATGTCACATTTGGGAAAAGAGTTGTAGGGAATCTCCACAATTCCCTCACTGCCCATGTCTTTCCTTGTACCAAATCACTAACATTCATGCATAGCCTTTACTAAATAGAAAATATTTTCTCTCTTAAACATCTCATAATTGTAATGAACAATTGCCTCAAGATGTTGATTATCAATGAACTTTTTCTCATGAGAAGGTGTCTTATCTTGAGGAGCAATTTCTCATCAACCGACCATTTTGAGGTAATTTATAAAGAGGACGATAGAATAAATTTAAGAGAGATAGTTAAATATGACTTCATATTTCCCCAGTTTTGTAGGCGAGGTGGGTAATGAGGCATTGATGGATCAAATATAAAAGGAAGAATTACAAAAAATTTTGCATTGTTTCCAAAAGTATAATTACCCTCAGTCACTTCACAGGACAATAGAATTCTTCTAGTGGTTCTGTGACTTCCTTCAAACAAACCAAGTATTTCTGACAAATTAAAATACAAAAGCAAGATTTGGGATCTTTCAATTCAACATTTCAGGATTTAATCCCAAAAATTAGACAATAATGAGATGATTTCAAACCCATATCACTATGTAATTGCATCTAGAAAATCATTCCAAAAATTATTGCATGTAGGGTCAAAATCCACTATTTTGATTCCATGTCATTAGAAAAATTTTGCATCCTTCCTGGGAAAAAAATCCATTACAAAATAGGAGTAGCCCAGGAAGTAATTTATAACATAAAACCAAAATATTACAAGCAATGTTAGTGAGTTTGTCTTTCCAAGGCATATGATAGAGAAAATTGGCTTTATTTAGGGCTACTCATTCATATACGGTTCAATGTGCAATTGGTTAACTAGATAATGAACTATCTTACCTCAATATATTTTTAATTCTAATTAATTGCTCAGCCTATTCTTCTATCATGCCTACAAGAGACCATGGGTAGGTATGACTAGCGGCTCCTTTTCTATTTTTGACTGTAGAGTAGGTGGTCTCAATAGAGTTACAATAGAGTCAAAAAGAACTATAAGCTTGACAACTATACAAATAGGAATTACCCTAAACTTGACATATTTACTCTTTGTTGATTAAGTTTTTCTTTTAGATGATAGGACCAAGGTAGATACAATTATGATGAAGGACCCCACCGTCGAGGAACTAAAATTCCTACCTTAAAAACTACTAGTCAAGTACTCTATAGAGATCACTTCCATTGCATACTTTCTTCCCATTTACAGCTATAATGATGTCTCCCAAGACAGGCCGGCCATAATCATCTCATTTTGTTGTTTTTAGTCCAGCTTTTCCAGTTGGTCCATCTACAGGACCATCAAGCACCAGAACTCTAGTGACACTTAGTTTCTCAACAGACTCATCTAGTGCAAATTTAGTACCCAAAATGGGTCAAGTAATTTTCCGAAAATTTACTAACTAATCAACAATGACACTTACAGATCTACTGGAATTCAAAAGCCCACACTAGGTGATGCTCCTGATGGAGAGGACATAGAAGCTATGTCACAAGGTTTGGCGAACTTCAACCTTGAGGTTCGAATTTTGGCAAACCTTCAAAAAATTTTGAGGTTCGGCGAACCTCGTCAAACCTCATAGCCATTGACCAAGTGCATAGATCAAAACTCATAACCTCATGTCACAATTCAAGCTTGTAGTGTATCCTTGCAATTTCCATGATCGTGATAGCATTTTTTTATGTTTATTGATGTTGATGTATTACTATTTTATCCTATTTTTCATTTAAAACTTAGTATATGTAAATATATAGAAAATGTATATAGATAAACCTAATGGCGAATCTCATCGAAAAATTCAAACACGAACCAAATTTAAGCATTTTCGAACCCAAACTCGAACCCGAACAATGTGACATAGCTTGTAGTGACTAAAGAATTAAGAAGCATCCATTATTGAAGCATATTAAGGAAGGATTCTTGAAGATTGATAGAGAACGATATTGAATATTGTCAAGTCTCATTGCAAATAATATTGGAAGCCTTGAAGAACAATTGAATCCATATTGAAGAATTGAAGTCATGGGTTGGAGCCCTAGTGGATAGGAGTCCTCAAGAAGATTGGGTTGGAGCCTCATAGAGATAAGGTTGGTACCTTGGGAAGTCCAGGTTGGAGCCTCGTGAAGTCCAAGTCAGCGCTTGGTAAAGTACATGTTGGAGCATGGTGGATTGAAGATTGGTGTCTTCATCTAGGGTTGGGGCCCTACACATTATTGTAAAGAAGAGGATTGAAGTCCTCGTTATATTTGACTAATAAAATTATTTATTCTACATTGTTAATTTTGTGTTCTAATTATAAGTGATCTTAACTGGTAAAAATAACAATTGAAAAGAAATACCGACTCACTCCCTCCTCAATATTTCCAATAGAGAGAAAGGTGCTTCTAGAAGAATCTCATCCATCTAGATTTTTCACCAACACTAGGTGATACTGGAAGATCCAAATCTATCCCAATCTCCCTTAAAAAAAACTCTATGCACTTGGTTTGAACTCTCCCTATATTTTGAGTCTCTGACTGTGTGGCTGCCTCCATTTTCCCCGGGCTATGGTCCTCATCATCTTGCTTGTCATCCCAATTTCCAACTAGCTTAGAGTCTAGACTCAAATTGAGATATTGGATGAGGTTCCATCTTGAGTAGCTTCTTTATAGATACCGTAATCGACTCTTTCTTTAAGGATTCCCTTTGAGCTTTTCTTTCCTCAACCATCACCTCTCTACTCTGATCTCTGAATCCATAAAGAATTGGGGAGATAAGGTGGTGAGTTAGCTACTGAATGTAAGTGACACCTAAGCCAAAGGTAGACCACTTTGTTATCAATGGATCATTCATCAATCAAAGAAAAAGAAAAGTAATCAAGATGTGTCATGAGAAAGGCATGTTTTTTTTGGTTGCACCAAAATTCTCTTAGGTGCCTCTCTTTCCCAAAGTAGAGATGAAATTAGTCTTGAGTTGGTTGAAGCATGTTACATCCTAAGCTTTATTTTTTTTGGCTTAGGGAAATTTCTGAAATAAGAAAGACAATAAGAGGAAATATTTGAAAACAACTAGAGAATACCAATTCTAATCCTTTAAGAACATGGGTGATTGATGGTATTTGGGAACACAAGTACAACATTATGTATTTACATTAAAGAAAATATACATGATATCAAACACCAAAATAGAAACTCAACTTCCCAAACCTGAGGTTCCAAGATGCTAAATGAGTTTGTGCATTTTTGGAGTATTTGCACTTATAACAATTCATCTAAAAGAAAATATAACCCAATTTCACAAAAAATGTAAACTTAAATCTGTTATAAAATCCAAGAAAATAAATTAACAAAAGGACTTGCAACAAAGGGACTAGTCTGCCAATCCTTTTAAATTGGTTCACATTAATTCACAATACTTGACATTGAGGTGAACAAATTCTTTCATATCTCCAAGACACATGTTGAAAGTCAATATAGGAAACATATTTTTGGTGGATACAATTTACTGGGACAATTCATCATAGATCCTATCTTGAATGCTTACTTCTTCTCATTAGAAGCTTGCATTCTCATTTTACCAAACTTGACTGAAGTTGCACAGTCATTTCTTTTCCTTAGGGCTATTATGAAATACAAAATAAACAATATTTCAATTCTTAATGCCCTAATTTTCTAAGAAATCCAAGATAAAAAGATACTGATTTGTTCGTGATAACTTTCAGCCATCTAGTAAAATTTTATCATGCATAAACCAAAACTGAAAATTCTTATTTGAAGGAGTTAAACAACCCTTATTTTATTCAGTTGCAATGTAAAAAGATCTTATAACTTTATAACAACTGGACTAGGCTGGGATGCACTGGCTAGTGTGACTGTTTTCAAGGAAATACTGGTGTGAACCACTGCTAGGGACTAGAAAAGGCCATTTCAGTACCTAACCGACCTTTTTCCAACAAACTGGTTGGTTTTATACAATGTGACTAAGAATGCTTGGAACACAATATCTTTAAAAGAAAGCAACAATTTATGAGAGGACTAGCCTAATATTCAACCTTTAGGGCCTTACTAATGCTATGCAATCAATGGTAATGTTAGAATTATTTTAGAATGTTTGAGAGTGTTGACCAAAGTTGTCTTTGATGTCAATAAGATGGCAAGCACTGTTGAAGCATGTCATAGATATTTGACTATATGATGCCCTAGCAAGACCTAATGGTTAAAATAGCCTTGTTATATATGCCCCTATCTATATGATGACAAGCCCCAGATCCTTTTGATGTCCTAGTCTTTGTTGAAGAACTGTCCTAATCTTGAAAAACCTAAGAAAGATTCCTTAGGCTGCCAGTATATCGGCTAGTTTAATGTTGAATAGTTAACTGAAAAGGGACCACTTTGGACTGAAATCAAAGGTTGTTTTGACCATTTTATCTTTTGAAAAAAAGGAGTTGTTTTGAGTTGTTTAGGCCTGTTTTTCAAGGACTAATTGAAAATTATTATTTTTGTGGAATATTGAGCTCCAAAGACAAACCTTATTATAGTTTTAAGATTTTCTTCATATCACAAATTGAAGGCCAAAATCAGATCAGTAAAAGGATTTTAGTGAGACCTGTTCTAGGCTTGTGCAAGCTAATACTAAAGAACAAAATTAATGGTTGATTTAGCTCAGCAAAAGGAATAGATTTGAAAACAAATTTAAAGAGGAGACTTAAGCTAGCCTGGTTTTTCTTAAAGGATAGACTTGAGGACTACCTGAAGCACACACTGTGTTAGTAGAAGAGAATTTAGTGTATAAATGAGTTTCACAACAGAAAAACAAAAGTGTGACAACAGTAGTAACATGAGCCTACTATGGTGGAAATTGCGGACACTTAAAAACTTGTAAATCCACCATCATCTAATGACTAAAATAAATTCAATAATAAGAATGCACAAGACGACACCTTAAAAATGCAAGTTTTAATATATTTGTTGAATAGGCTGACTAAATTTCAGGTCGACTCTCCAGCACTTAACTCAGCTCTTAAGGAAAATGACATGTCCTTTCATTGTGGAAAACAAATATAAATACCAAAATAACCTCATCACTCCTAGTCAAGAAAAACTGGGTCAAGGAAGTACAAACAAAAGTTCAGTAAAGAAGAAAGGTGTTTGGGTTATATCTTGTGAGCTAAATTTAACTTTTGTTACATTCCTTATCTCAGACCTTTGAAGACAGTAATTTTGGCTCTGTAATACTGAGATTCTCGGCCCTTGTGGAACCTCTGAAAATCAGCCTATGGAAGTACTAAAATACACAAACCTGCAACTCTATTCCTCAGACTTGTAGCACAGTTGCACACCTGTTGATCACAGAACTTGGCCTACTAAAGGCCTGAAATCTCAGACCTGCAGCTCTCAACTCCTCTGTAGCTCGAGTCTGTAACCAAAATTTATTACCCTCTATGGAATTCGGCCTATCAATAATTTTAGGACTTCATTTGACCTTTTGAATGTGGATAGGGCTCGAATTTGTTGAAACTAGGCTCAGAATTTGGAACTATCCTGATATCAGAAGCAGATCCTCCTTTGGTGAAGTAAGACCTTAAATTTGTATACCAAATTCCCTTTTGTAAGAGTACAGATCTCATACTAGTGGCATATTTGAAGACACCATTTTAAAGCAGTTCTTGAACCTTTTAAGAGGTGTTGAAGACATTGTTTTTGTTTGGGAATATTAAACTTGGACACATTGTTGGTGACTCTTGAAGCACTTAAAGACATTTGTTAAATGGAACAGACCCTATGAGCGTCCTTGGAGCAAACCTTGACAGGCATTCTAGAAGTAGATCTTCGACACTGAAACTGACCTTAGAAGATACCTTGAAGAGTGTTGAAACAACTTATCTAAGATGTCCTGTGGAGAAGTGTCTTTGCAGTCTTTTTAGTGCAGTGAAGATGGATTGGTTGAAATGTTTGTAGTTTGATCATTGCTTGTGATAGAAAAGAAAATTATTTTAGTTTGTGATGGAGATAGCCCTTGACTTTTGAGATAGTAACCTTGCTAAGATCATATTGAAGTAGTCTTTGGAAGCAGTTGTTAAAGTTCAAACCTAAGAAACCTTAATTGTAACAACATTGTTGAAGTGCCCAAATGAAGTAACCATGAAGAAGATTCCTTGTGTAGATGGAGAGTCATGGAGACACTTTTTGGTTCTAAGTTGATGTTAACTTTCATTCCTTGAGCATAGTGAAGAAGATCCTTTGTAGGCTTAGAAATGTTTATGCCAATCAAATTTCTTGAACTATCAAGAAGAGGACCTCCAATGGTCCTTTACCATCTGTCTGAATCACATTGTGTATTGGATGGCTAGTTGCAGCTAAACTGATCTACCTGGAAAGCCCACTAATGATAACAGTCATCAAGGTGTGATCCAAACCAAATGGATTCCCAATTGCATACACTTTTTTTCCTACAAAAAGATTTGCAAAAATTTCAACCGCCATGGGTATCAATTTATCTTTTGGCACATTCATCCATAGCACTGCAACATCGTTATCTTGATCATGTCAACTACCTCTGTGACATGTGTTGAATGAACACCAATAGCTACTCTCAAATATAACAAGAAATTTTTGTTTTGATATGCTTTAGAAATATCTAAAACTGTCTGTAATATTGCTCACTTACCACTTGTATATTTCATGAATCAGTTTAGAAAGGGTCTCATTAGTAAGATCCAAGATAAGAAGGTAGGAGAACTTCAATTCTGATTGTAATTTTATTTCAAAATAACACATGAAAATGCACCAAAATACATGTCTAGACTCTTTATAAGTTATAACTATTCATTTGAGTAGCATGCCTCAAAAATGCTTATGCAATTTAGGATATTGAATCAAAAGGCTGATTTCCAACATCATCTCTACTTTAAGTAGATATAGTTGGATGAAAGAGAAGTTTGCTAGCATTGATGCTAAAGTAATAGGGTTGGTTCCTCCAGCTGACAGAAGGAATTTTGGCACTACGAAGTTTGGTTACTGCTTGGGATTTTACATTGTTGTTGTAGGGACGTGAAAGCCATCATCTGGATGAACACTTTTGTACCCTCCTTGATTGTAAGTTAGATATCCTACAAACCATGTAATATGGTTAGCCTCCTTTCAGATAAGGATGGGCTTCCTTAACCCTTTATAACGATGTTTGCAATTTGGGGACTGTTGTAGCTCCTGGAACATTATCTTGGTTTGGTACTTGATGTGGATCTCATGTTTGAGTGTATGGATAGGTCCATGATTAGAAGATCATAATATGATTTGGGCAGGAAATCACCACCTCCTTTTTTTTGGTATCGTAGTAATGAAGATCACTTTTAAATTCATTTTCCAAATTTTCCCTCCAAACAACTCCTAAGGCCTCCTCAAGCTGCCCGTCAAACTGATCCACATAATAGTCATCACTTTGACCAAATACTTGACAAACTCTCACTCCAAGTTTGCTGCCAAATAATTGTGGAAACTATCATTGGTTTAGGGCATATAACCATGAGATCTGTCCCCTTCTTATTGACTTCCACATGCTTCCCTATCACGATTTACAACTGATCCACAAGTTAGGATCCAACATCTACAAGAATGCACTGAAACACATACCTTAAGCTCACTGTTTTGAGGTCTCCTTCATTGCTGCAATCTAGGCTTAGTTAGGGCATCACACATTCCATTCTTCTGACCTTTACCAGAATTGCTCTAGATGAAAGTGGATGCCCTTTGGAAGTAACCTCCTCCTCAACACTACTATTGTGGGCATGAACAAACCTAACACTACCCTACGCAACTCTGTTTAGGTTGGTTTAGGCCCGTGGCCTTCCCACAACAACCATCTATGGATGCAATTGTCTCTTCCAAGGGTATAAACACCCCAACATGCCCTAAAACATACAGAAATTCTCCCCTCTACCTCGTCCCTCTAGAACAACAAATCATCCTTCATAACAGTCACCAAGAGTGCCTTTAACTTCCCTCTTCTCCATGATGTCAACCCTCTTATGTCTATGGCCCAAAACATAAGTTTTCTTCTCCTACCTTTGTGATGGAAATGACAAGAGTATTGAAAATATTCACAAGTGTAGGCCTCCTATAATATGAGAGGTAACAAGCCTCCTAGAACATGAGAGGTAACAAGCCAGAGGGCTAAAATTCTCCAAGTGCAGCTTGCTTGGGTGCGATCGTCTACTGGATTAATTCTCATGCCATATGATGGGTAACAGGGTCCACCAATCATGCATTTATTTATTGGTTGGGGATGCCCACCATCTTGGGATGATGTGTTTTCATTTCCCTACCAAATATGTGAGATGCGCACCCACACATGGGGACACCTACCTTGACAATTACTCATACATACATCAGAAATGACATGTGACAATTTATAATAGAGTCTAAGACTCAAGTATTCATACATAGCTTTGTTAGATGAAATGATTTTATGATTTTATGTGTTATATTTCTGTCATTGATAAATGCTATATTCCATTCTCATGTATTCATGAGATTTCTTTTATCCTTGTCTCTTTTATCTTAGATGGGACCTAGTTGCATTAAGGATGTGCCCCACCCGTAAGGGATGCATCCATGGATGGATCAATCAGTGGATCTATGCTCACTGTCAGTCCCCCCTGAATGGATCCGACCACCATCATATGCAAAATGAGCGTGGGTTGGCTTAGACTTTAGTGTTTCCCTATCCATGAGGTACAAGGCAACTACTGGGGACATCTCGTTTTCTTTTGGTATGTTACCCACATCCCGGAAAATTGGTGATGTAAATGCTCCTAAAGATGGGTAGACGTCCCTTAACTGTCTTAGGAATGTCTAGTTTCCACCTATCAAAATTATTTTCGCATAAGTGCGCTTGATGAAAAGTGGAAACAAATCTAGCATTCCCTTGGGTGCACTACCATGGTATACAGAGGAAGGAAAGCAAGCAGTGGTGTTACTATTAGAGCTATCAATAAATAAAAAATATTGGCAACAAATCTAACATTAGAGTTGTCCACTTTCATTACATAAGGCCCTTTGAATAAATACTTTATATTTATCAACATGTGAGGCCACCTTCACTGCATAAGGCCCATTGAATAGTTAGTTAACAATCACTCATTTTAAAAAGGATCAACTTTGTTAATAAGGCCCAAAATAGCTAGTAGGCTCTCATTATAAGTGGGCCCATAGATAGATAAGATTTTCTATGGATAGTTATATATTAAGTAGAAGGATATGTAATGTTTTGTCAAGAATTATGTATGTATTTGGAGAATTCCTCTTGGAGGTTGCGCCGTTGAAGTGGAAAGTAAACATAGCTCTCTATTTTTTATCATCAAATAGATCTTTCTTAGGGTTTATTTCTCTTTTCTCTATTGTTCTTGGGTTCTGCTCTACATTTATATGATTTCTATAAATTGTGGAGTTAATTACTCTACAAGGGTGGTGGTTCTTTAGTACATTCCTTCAGATTCACAAGTTGCAGATATTTTTACAAAGCCCCTAGCAAATGAAAAGTTTAAGATGCTAAGAGAGAGACTAGATTTGGTGGAGAACACTTTCCTTGCAAAGAAAGCATTTATAGTTTTTATCTATTGCTCAATTAGCTCTCTGACACTGATGACATATCAATAGGACTGATTTATACCATGTAATGATATGCTCCAGCAGATCCATCTTCCTATTTTCATATGTGAAACAAAGAGAGAGGAAAGTGATGGTTTGACACTAATTTGTTGTGGAAGGAAAGTGGCAGTGATATAGAGAGAGAAAGTGAGGGCACATGCATGCTTCCAATTTTCATATACCAGAATCATCCTTGTCCAAAATTTAGAACTATTGTTCAGATTTAGCGTTCCAAATAGCTAGAGTTTTCTTTTACCAATTGTAGCATGTCATATCCCCAAATAGGGATAATAGAAAAATAACAATATTTCCAAAACTTGGCCACAGGAAAAATTTGAAAATTCATTGGTATATAAAAAATTCTACACTAAACCTAGATTTATATTCAAACCATTGATCTGATTTTTTTGCTAAAAGAAGTAAATTTCTAAGTATTTATGAACTTAGAAAATGTACAACAAATCCCTTTATTTCTGCCGAGAAATTCCAGAAATGAAATTCAATGACTTTCTTTTAATTTTTCTGAGTTAAAATAGAATTAAGCACGTACATTTAAACACAAAGTACCTCAGACACTATTTTTTAAACCCTATTCATCCTCTTGAATGTTCAAAAATATTAGAGTTGTCATTTGTGTGAATACAAATTTTTCGGTTTCTTATGATTAATCATTAACCTATAAATCTAACAAATCTATATACGCCCATTACTTCAATAGTTTTGCAAGTAGTAGATCGTATTGGTTGCATATTGTTTAGTTGTCATATATCATTCGTCTCATTTGATTGTACGTCTTTTGTAGGTTGTTGGCCATGTTTTTCGTGTAATAATGCTTTTGGACATTTTTCCCAACTGGTGTACTTTCTGGAGGTTTCTCTGACACAAGAACTAGCTTAGAGGCACCAAAAGTTTCAGCATTTTGCGTAGCAGTTTTAGAAAAGGAGAATAAAAGTTCTTCCAATGTTTTTGTGAAGAATAATGTTGCAAATATTGGTGATGCTGCCAAGGTAGTTGTCAACAAGAAGAAAAAGAATATTTTTTCAGTAAGGCAAATGTTTCAACTCCCACTGGTGATTTGTATAATGCTTATAAGGTTCAAGAGGAGGAGGAAGATGTGAACCTTCTAGAACCATCCAAAGTAGTAACTGATGTTGTCAGGAGTAATACTTCCTCAAAAAAGCTTGAGAAGCAAGTCCTGAAAGAAGTGGATGATTGGGAAGATGCAGCTAAGATTTCAACTCCTATGAGTCAAGTAGCTATTTTAGTTACTAAATGTTTAGGAGACAAAAAGTACTCTAGCGATTTTTTTTTTTTTGACAATCAAGGGTCAGTGCAAATATCTACCAAATCATTCTGAAATTTTTCTAGAAACTGTTGAATTACTTGGAAATTCCCAAGCACTTGCAAGTCATGTAGGAGAGGTTGATGCATTAGCAAGCACTGCAAGAGGTCTTGAAAGGCATTCGAGTGGGAATTATCTACTTGAACGTTCGTGGGAGAAATATGGCTAGTTTGGATGATGATAGATGGGCCAAGCCGATGGATGCTTTTGCTGTTGGCTGTGATATGAATATGGATGTAGGTCTAAGTGGTTCCTCTTCTATGTTTCAACTTCTTCAAGTTTATAATACTTTCTTTGCAGGAAATACTGGTGCAGCACAAATGAGTATGAATGGAATCCTTCCCGGAGGGCCTTATGTGCAAGCACCACTTCCACAAGTTGGACTATTGAGAAATAATTCAGATGCTGATAGGTGGCAGTGTGCTTCTAGTTCATAGAAGGGTTTGATTCCTCCTCCACAACATTCTCTACCCACAATTCATAAATTAGAGAACCAATATGAAGTGGGCAAGGTTTCTGATGAGGATTAGTTGAAAAAATGACAAATTAAATACATCCTTAATAAATTAACACCCCAAAACTTTGAAAAACTTTTTGAACAGGTGAAAGAAGTGAACATTGACTTTGCATCATGTCTTCATGGTATAATATCTCAAATATTTGACAAAGCCTTGATGGAACTGACTTTTTGTGAAATGTATGCAAAAAAATGTTTTCACCTTGCTGCATGATTACCAGAATTTTATGAAGATAATGAGAAGGTTGTTTTCAAGCAAGTTCTTTTGAAAAAATGTTAGGAAGAATTTGAAAAATATGAAAGAGAAGAGGCAGAGACTAAGAAAGAAGAAGAGGATGGTGAAAAAATCCTTTCAGTAGAAGAAATATGAGAGAAGAAGACTGTAGCACAACGATGAATGCTTGGAAATATTAGTGAGCTTTATAAAGAAAGTATGTTGATCGAAAGAATTATGCATGCATTCATTAGGAAATTAATTGGTTAATTTCAACATGCAGAGGATGAAAATGTTGAAGCCTTGTGAAAATTGATGAGCACTATTGGTCATATGATTGACCATTCAAAGGCCAAGGAACATATTGATGCTTACTTTGATAGGATGACAAAAATGCCAAATACCCAAGGGCTTCCATCTAGGCTAAGGTTCATGTTGAAGGATTTGATTGATCTGATGAGGAATGGATGGAAACAAAGGTGGAAGGTTGAGGGCCACAAGAAAATAGAGGAAGTGCATCGGGATTTTGTGCAAGAACTTCATGGATAGGGAGGTCGCTCTTGAGGTACCAATATGGGACATGCAAGTCAGAGACTTGTGACACCACTTGATCATGGTGTGAGAGGACCTATGATGCCACCTTACATGGCACGTTCACAAATGGGTTCACTTCCACATATGGGTGGGATTAAAGGGCCACAACTCCATATGGGACCATGTGACTGTGGATTCACCAGTCAAGATGCTTAGATTGTGGATTGGGCTCAATTTGAAAATTAGTCTATGCCAAGCCCTTCAACACACAAAGCTTCTGATGATGGCCACTTGAATCTTGGTTCTAAGGGAGGTCTTGGAAAGGGAATAGGAGGGAGGGCTTAGCCTCTGCCATATGCTAAGAGTGCTCTAGGAGATATTCCACCATTCACATCTTTGAGTAATAGACAAATAGGTGTATGTCCGATTTCAGGTTGCAGTTTTGACTGGATGCGAGTTGGTATGAGAGATGAAATTTTGACAAGGACTTATGCTACAAAAAAACCTTTATTTTCAAAATCACGTGTCTAGGAAATAAATGTTTTGGATAATGACAGAAGAGAGTTTAAGAATTCATACTCATCAGGTGACAGAGGTGGGAAGATTGCAAATGTTGAATTTCAACAATTGACAATGTTGTGTCAATCATGGAAAAAACAAAGTGGTTGAAATAAGGGTTAAATCATGCCACTAATAGGAAAATAAAACTGCATGAAGAAGGGGTGGGCAAAATTTTGGTTGGCAGAAAAGGGTCTACCAGTATCACCTCGAAGAAGCACGTATTTTTGAGAGTAGTTTGCTCAGAGAGGTGGGAAGGTATTGTTGAAAGTAATTGGTGGAAGAACTGTGACCTGCACGCAAGCCCGCACTCGAAAAAAACAAAACCACAAGAAGCATAAGGTGGCAACTCACTAAGAAGGACGCAACACATGCTAGACTAGTCGACACCACTCAGTCTTTGAGAATCGCGAGGGAAAGGACACACAAATGGCCGATAGAAGGGCAGTTTTCAACATAATTAGTTTGTGGATGGAGGAGTGCTATCAGAGCTAGCTAGACCTGTGTCAGTGTAGGTTTATTAGCCACCACACATGTGGTCGAGTAGCCTAGTTTAAGTCACAGTGACGTGCCGTCAGGCGCAATATGATCGAGAAGTGGAGCAAATACAGTTGACAAGCCAGGAAGTGCATAGATCATAGTCATAGGTAAGAAGGTGGATTGTCGAGTCGAGTGCAAGAGCCTGTGTCAAAATTCTTGCACCTACATCCAAAATAGTCTTGCTTTCAAAATGGTGCACATTCTCAAATATAGTTTTTTAATAAGCATACATCCTCACATGTCACATTTGGGAAAAGATTTTTAGGGAATCTCCACAATTCTCTTACTACCCATGTCTTTCCTTGTACCAAATCACCAACATTTGTGCATATCCTTTACTAAATAGCCAATCTTTTCTCTCTTCAACATCTCATAATTATAATGAACAATTTCCTCAAGATGGTGTTTATCAATGAACTTTGCCTCATAAGAAGGTGTCTCATCTTGAGGAGCAATTTTCTCATCAACATACCATTTTGAGGGAATTTATAAAGAGGATGATAGAAAAAATTTAAGAGCAATAGTTAAAGATGACTTCATATTTCCCTAGTTTTGTAGGTGAGGTGGGTAATAAGGCATTGATGGATCAAATATCAAAGGAAGAATTACGAACAATTTTGCACTGTTTCCAAAATTATAAGAACCCTCAGCCACTTTCCAGGATAATATAATTCTTTCTAGGGGTTATATGACTTCCTTCAAACATAACAACTAAGAATTGCTGACAAATTACAAAACACATGCAAGATTTGGGAGCTTTTAATTCAACATTTCAAGCTTTAATCCCAAAAATTAGACAAGAATGAGATGATTTCATACCCATATCACTATGTAATTGCATCTACAAAATTATTGCAAAAATTAGTGCATGTAGGGTCAAAATCCATTAAGTTGATTTTGTGTCATTAGAATAAATTTTCATCCTTTCTGGGAAACAAATCCATTATGTAAGATAAGTAGCCCAAGAAGGAATTTATAACATCAAACCAAAAAATTACAAGCAATTTTAGTGATTTTGTCTTTCCAAGGTATATGATAGAGAAAACTAGCTTTATTTAGGGCTACTCATCCATATAAGGTTCAATGTGAAATTGGTTAACTAGATAATGAATTGTCTTTCCTCAATATTTTTGCAATTATAATTAATGGCTAAACCTATCCTTCTATCATTCCTACAAGAGACCATGGGTAGGTATGACTAATGGCACCTTTTCTATTTTTGACTGTACAGTAGGTGGTCTCAACAGAGTTGTAACAGAAACAAATTAGATTCAAATTTTATAGATATAAAAGATTAAAAAAAATGTCAAAGTCTTTGTTTGATTGTTACTTGACTCTGTTGTGGGCATGTTATAGGAAATGTGATTGGAAAAGGGATGGGGAAACAATGCATATCACATCTTGGATATGGTTCATTCACTGTTAGAGATCGCTTAGCGGGCCCTTGAGCCAGCGACTTTGGAAATGTTTCTAGTAGGAATTCCTATGGTTTTTAATGTTGTGACTATTTCACCTCGTGGTTATTTATGGCAAGCAAATGTTTTAGGAATTCCAGACATGACATCAGTGGACAGGTAAAAAAATATTTTATAATTGCAATTTCCATTCCATGATATCCTCTCTTTATTGTTTGATTATATTTTGGATGTTTCTTTTTATTTTGTTTTGTCTCTTAGCTATAAAATTTAAAATACTTAGTATCATGTTCATTTAAACAAAAACAAAAGCTTGAAGATGAAATTAGTATTACACTATATTGATTGGAATCCTTATAGCTATTTTGTGTTGAAATATTTTCATGACTATCAGAAAATGTTACTTTCATGTTGTTATTTGAGTACATGTTGTTTATGTACTTTACTAAGTTCATGTGTTAGAAAAATAAATGTTGTGAATAAAACAATAAGGATTAAACATCACACTTCATATTATTTGTTTTCACAAGTTATCTACAACTTGAATTTTTTAGCATATAACTTAGTTGACATGATTTTTCCTAAGCTTTCCTTGAAATTTGAATACTGAGTTACTAAGGTGTTCTTTTCTATATATGGTGACATTTTATTTGCTTTGTTTATGCAGGTTATTTGGCCACACTATAGCGGCCATTATCGCCCCAATGAATAAAACTTGTTCAGGTTTCTTACTTGTATGGAGAAAAATGGCTTTGACATTGTTGATGTTGAGGTATATGTCGTATAAACTATTTATAGTCTAATTTAGTTTATATTCTAGTATTCATTGTCTTTCATGTATTACACTCTACATTGTATCTTCTTTTGTTTTTAGAAAATGAACTCGATATTGACAGTAAGAAGCGGGAATTGAAAAAAGAGGGGAGTAATTATAACATTGGAGTGACAAATGCAAAAAGAGAGAGGAGAACTAGTCTTGTGATACCCTTAGAACCAATATCCCACATAAGACACACATATAAAGACTGATGGTCAAGTCTTCCAAGTTTGTGAATTCACCTACAATGCCTTGACAACACAATGATAATGTTTTGAAGTGATGAGACATCATTTTGTGCGTAAATTGTAGTCCAACCAATATCATGTTGGAAACCCATATTGTAATACTTTAACATTTCATATAATAAAATTTATGTGGTTGAAATTATTTATAGTTGCATTTGATATTGTTTAGTATTCTAATTAGCATATGCAACTTTGTGTTTTCATATTAGATGAACATGCACATTGTATGGCATTTTTTAAATCATACAAATTAATTTATGTTGATTAATAATAAACACAAAATCATTTTGAAACTACTAAATTAGTAGTTTATATTGATTAATGATGAACACAAATAAAATGAATATACGACTAAATTAGTCATTTATAATGATTATTAATGAAAGTAAATGAAATGAATATAAACTACTAAATTAATCGTTTATATAAGGAATATGAAACTACCAAAAAAATATAAATGACTATTGCAAATGATAAATTTGTGATTGCAAATGACAACTAAATTTTGCATATATACGACTATTAGTAGCTAATTTACAGTATCTTATAACACGACCAAAATGTAGTCATATTTCTTCGGTCATTAATTAGTTTCAAAATATGACTAAAACTTGCATATATATGACTATTAGTAGCTAATTTACAGTATCTTATAACATGACCAACGTTTTGGTCATATTTCTTTGGTCATTAATTGGTTTTCTTGGGTGATCATATAGTAATATATTTTGTTGTGTATTTGGTCATTAATTGTGACAATTAATGACCAAATCAAAGATTAAACAATTACTAAATCAATGACCAAATTAATGACCAAATCAATCACTAAATTAATGATCAAATCAATGACTAAATTAATGATCAAATCAATGACTAAATTAATGACCAAATCACTGACTAAATTAATGATCAAATTAATGACCAAATATACTACTAGACAACAAAATTGAGATAACTAATTAATGACTAAGCTAAAAACAAGTAAAAGTTGGTCGCGTTATAAGATACTGTAAATTAGCTACTATTGGTCGCCGACTGAAAAATAGTCGTTTATATGAAAATTTAGTCATTTTTTTAGTAATTAATTAGCCATTTTCTACTAGTGAAAATTCCTCTCTAATAAACAAACATGAAAATACAACCTTAAAATCTAAGGGTTTCTGACAGAGTAATGCCCATTGAGTGGGAGAACAACAAGCTGAGAGTCTAGTTTTACAATTAATTCATGAATGTCGAGAGCAATGGATTTGGTTAAGAGTTCAATGATGGTAATGTATTTAGCAACATTGTTGGTTGTTCGCCCTAGAAAATTACCTTGAAGGTCTACCAACTCACCGATAGGATCATAAATCACCTAGGTGTGGAAGACAGGTTTTCGGTACTATGAGAGGCACCATCCGTGAAACCAACATAAAGAGAGACAAACATCTGCATAGTAAGAAACCACATAATAAGTAGAAAAAGCTACTTGCAAAGCACACCAATCCAAAAAACGTACAAAAATGAAAAACACACTTATGTACAAAATGACATGTAAGAGAGACTCATGCATATTATTTTTTGAGGTACAACCCATTTCTGGGTTGATTCAAAGGATAGCCTTCATATTCAATTAGCTGATAGGCCGCGTTCTACAAAACATGCTTAACAATATAGGGCCCATGCCATATGGGTTTAAATTTTCATGCCCCCAGCTTATCATGAGCTTGGTCATACAAGAGGACTAAGTCTCCTTCTACAAAGGTACGAGGGGAAATTGTCTGATCAAAGTGAGCTTTGACCTGCTTTTTCTCTGCTTCTATGAATAGAGAAGAAAAGTGGTGAGTTTCATCTAACCTCTCCAAATATATAAGATGTTATTTCTATAGCGAGGTATTAGGAAGTAATTCAACAACTATTTTGAGAGAAGGAATTTCTCATTCAATCAGAAGGGTAGCTTCCAGACCATAAACAAGCTAGAATGGGGTGAATCTGGTTTCATCCTTCACCAAGGCTTAGTAAACCCAGAGTGCTGAAAATAACATGAGATTCCAATTGGATTTGTGCATCCCAATCGTATGCTGAAGCATGGTGACTAAAACATTTTTCACGGCTTCAACCTAGCCATTGGCTTGAGGGTAGTACGACGTTAAGCTGTAGCGACATAGACACAACTTAGTAGTCAACTCAGCTATCATATAATGGTGAAAATAAGAGCCATGGGCGGTGACAATGGCTTGAGGGACACCAAACCTAGTAATCACATGATTGAAAAGAAACTGTGTAGTCGTCTTACTATCAGCTGTGTATGTAGCCATTTCTTCACCCCATTTAGTGAAGTAGTCCATGACTATGACAATATAAGAATGCCTCCTAGCCGAGTGAGGGTTACACGTCATAAAATCGATGCCCCACTTCGTAAAGGGACCAACAGTAATTACGGGATGGAGGTGAACGGGTGGTGCGTGCATCTTGCATTGTTAGATCTGACACTCGTGAAATTTACAAACAACGAAAATATAGACTTTGAAAATGGTAGGCCAGAAATACCTAGCACGAAGGATTTTCTGAGTAGTATCATACCCAGACATGTGACTTCCACATGCACCAGAATGGCAGTCATTGAGGACCTTTTCAGCTTCCTCAAGGGTCAAACACTGGCAGAGAACGGAATCAGCTCTGATGCGGTATAGAGTATCTCAAACTATGTGATAAGGTTGTGAATGATGACGGATACATCGACGAGCATCCTTCATCAACTTGGATCGAAAGGTGGAAGTCTAGCGATAAACGATGATATCACCGTACCATGGATCAAGGGTGTTGATAAAAAAAGAGTGTTGTTTGGAATGCGTTCCTGAGAACCAGAGGGAGAAGAAGCAGAAGGTAAAGAGCAGATCAAATCGGAAAAAACCAATGATTTCTTTGATTTGGTGATAGTGAACTCCAAATCGAACTGTTGGAGGATAACTATCCATTTTGAGTATTTCCTTCCCAGTAATTTTCAAGTCAATATATAAGTGATGGGGTTGCAATCAGAAATCACGGTTACTATGTGAAGTAAAATATAATGGAGAAAATGTTGGATGAATTGAACAACAATCAACGCCAATTTCTCAACATGTGTGTAATGTGTTTTTGTATCGAGAAGATTGTGGCTGAAATAATAAAGGACGTGCTCCTCACCATCATCGTCGTCCTATACCAGAACTATAGAAATAGTGTTAAATGTGGCAACAAAATAGAGGGAATAGCTGCGATGATACTTTGGTGGACGTAAGAGAGGAGAATTGATAAGTAATGTCTTTAGTGCATCAAAATATTTTTGGGTAATCTCATCCCAGAGGAACGAGATGCCTTGCTTAATCAATCACGTGAATCCTTTGGCTACTTTAGCATGGTTCGGTATAAAACAATGCAATAGATTAGCTTTCCCTTGCAAACTCTGCAACTGATGTAATGAGGAAGGGGAGGGGAGATTAACAATAGCTTCGACCTTAAGAGGGTCGAGATGAATTTTGTCTTTAGAAATGATAAACCCAAGGATTATACTGGAATCTATGCAAAAGACACATTTATACGGATTGAGATGAATGTTGTAGCATCTACAGTGATGAAAAAATTAACGGAGGTGATCTGGGTGCTCTTTACTGTTAGCGGAATGAGCCGGAAGGTCATCCAAGTAAGGTTGAACAATGTGATTAATATCATGGAAACCATATGACATTGCTCATTGGAATGTAGCACAAGCATTCTTAAGGAAAAAGGGGAGGTTCTTGTACATGAAGGTGCCCCATGGATAGATGAACGTGGTCTTGTGTTGATTAGCAAATAGAATATTGATTTGGATGTAGCCAGAGAACCTGTCCATAAGGTAAAAAATCTCGCTTCGATCACATTCGTCAATGATCTGGTCGATGAAAGAAGTGGGATAGTTATCCTTAGGAAAAGTGCGATTGATGTCGCGTTAATCCACACATACCCAAATAGTACCCCACTTTTTATCCACAGGGATGATGTTAGAAACCCAATCTGTCAATGGGATTGGATAAATGAAGCCAACTTTGAGAATTTTTTTAACTTCTCCCTTGATGGCGGCTGCCTTTCTAGGGTGCACAGGATGAAGACGTTGGTAAACAAGCTTCGTACCAGTATAAGTACAGATCTTGTGCACAACTATACTCAGATCGATGCTAGGAATTTCCTCGTAGGACAAAGAAAAAACATCTCGAAACTCTCGTAAGGGACTAGTATAGACCTCAATCTCATTATGAGAACAGGTCACCCCAATGTGGATGTTCTCAACAACCCTCGGTTTAATGGAGATGTTAGTAGGCATTGTTTGTGTAATGTTCCCCATGTTACTTTCTGCAAAAAATTCGTGTGTCAAGATGGGTGTTTGAAGTGGATGGGAAGTACCTTAGGAAGCGAATTTCTCAAGATAAGTAGACACTGCCCCAAGGCTAGGCATAAATGAGGAACGATGATGACTATCATCCTAGGGAGGGTCCTTTAGAGACATGGTTTGCACGATGGCCTCATCAGTGGGGAATGTCTCATTCAAGGGATCAGGATAATCCAAAGCACTAAGCTAAGGGAATTGAGAATACGTGTCGAGAGACACACTCAAAGGAGTATGATCAAAGGGAGGAGGAGCCAAAGCTGAGATAACTTCACAATAATCAAATTCTATAGGGCTTAATGGCATCGCGTCACGAAAAAAATGAAACTGCTTAGACAAAGGGATGAATCACAGATCAGAAGACATGGAGATCATATTGACTTGAGCAGTGTTGGGTAGAGGAAGAGAAAAAAGGATCCATAAGGGTAGGATCTTTGAAAAATCCTGACCCTATGCTCTCATAACGCATAGGAATATGATATACATATGGAACATTTCTCTCGGAGGACGTGGAAGTGAAAAATAATAACTGATCGATAGAGATGATCTTTCCTTCGTGCGGGAATCGAAGAACACAAAAGATAGTGGACAAGACACATAGAATGATGTGAGTCTAACCACGATCGAGGAGAAGATTATAATTGATCTTGGTGTCAATGAATTCAACCTTGACATTAACCATTTTCCCTTCCAATGTTATAATTAAGCTAGTGAGAACACCAAGAGTGTGAGATTCCCTTCAGTCGAAAGCTTCTAAAGTGTTTGGAGACTGATTAAGGGCCGGAAAGCCAATGGCTTTCTAGCTTTCAATGGACGTGATGCAAGTAGATGCACCTTCGTCCACGACTTCTCGATGGATATTATTTCAGTTAACCCCAACTTGGATGATCAGTGCAAGCTGGTGAGGGAGACGTGGAATTCAATTTTCCAAATCAAAAGTGATAAGGCTTGAATCAACGAGGTCCACCCCCCTGATAACGGATATAGAAGCCTTCCATTGTGATGGAAAAATCTGAAGTACTTACAATTCAGACATAGTGAATGGTCCCTTGGCCAAATCCTCAGCAATATTTTAATGTTTAGGGTTGTGGGAATACTTACATGGTATGCCTTTAGAAGATGGTTGTACAACAGGCTAAGTACTGGGCCTTTCAATGTGAAGAGGGCCAGAAGTAGGTGGGGGAGGAGGACCATCTACGATCTCTTTCACTACTTCCTGATGCGTTTCGATATAATCTTTCTATATGGTTGCAATAGATATGGGTGTAACACCATTCATCATGAAATATAAGAGGCAAAAGGGGTGGAGGATTGAGGCTTCTCCACCATATGACTTTTTTGCAATGGGAATGTTTCTTTAAGAACATCCAAAGTGCCTTGAGTGCCTTAGAGCAGTTGAATCACCTCAATTCGCTGTGGATATTCCTTGGTGTGATTCTCATCGTCACATATCATACAAGGTTACTTCGGTTTACGTTTCAAACTATCATTAGCATTGGGCTTAGGAGAATCCTATTTTGGGGTATTGGATTTGGCCTTGCCTTTACCCATTTTCTTACCTTGGGAAGCTTTATCCGCCAGGTTGGACTGGACGGCATTCACTTCCGTATTCTTACTAGGATTAGGAGGTGGCTAAAAACTAGTATCAGTGGAAGAAGTAGATTTTTGCTTCGCAGGATTGGGAGAAGACTTACGAGAAGTCCGAGACACAGAACCAATGATACTGTCGACAGATGGTTTCACCGATGCTTTGGAAGTTCCATGTTGCAGAGCATCGAGCAAGAGTTCATACAACATACAAGATTGCGAGTACACGAGATCGAAATACTAGGCACAAGCAATGGCTTTCTCCTCAGTAACACCTGCAATCAAACTGATAAAAGAGGTAGTGAACAAATCAGTCAGAATTAGATCAGGGATATCAAACTTGATCAAATGATGACACCGCCTCCATTCATGAATATGGTCAGAGATATGATTAGCCCGATCTTGTTTCAAGGATGTTAGGAGGTGCATCCCATTTTCATAACAAATTGGTAACTGAAAGTGTGTGAGAAATGCCATGGCAAGAGATTTGAAATATTGAAATATTCTGTGGGAGAGCTCAATGTATCACTTTGAAGTGGCACCAGTGAGAGTCCTTTTAAAAATATATAAATGAATCGAATCATTAACCGAGGAGTTAGAGGAGCACCATAGATTATATGTCATGACATGTGGCTGGGGGTCTTCTCCGGAATTTCCTTCAAATTTGGGACAATCGCCAGCGATCTTGGTAGGAACTGGGGGCCAATATGGATTAAGAAGGATGGAATCATTCATTAACTTTGACACATTAGGAAGTTCTAGTGTATCAAGGAATGGAAATTTTGGATTGAAAGGCATTGCATCCTTTTGATAGAGACTAATATTGGGGTTCTGTTGACGAGAAAATGTGTCTAGCCAACAGTAGGGGATCTCCCCGGTAGAAAGTCCCAATTAGACCTTGAACCGTTTGGAATAGGGATCCCATCCGGGGTGTGGGTCCAGCTACCGCTTAAGTCACCTTCCCCTTTGGTCTCAAAAGAACCTGATTGAACCTGCGGACACACACTTATTCACATGATACAGAATACATGATTGATGCATTAAACACGAATCAAACATTATGCGTAGCAAGATCATAAATAAAGCATGTACACCTCAAGAGATGTCGTTAGCAACACATATTTGGGGTAATGCTTATAAGGTAGTCTGACCACAAAAGAAATAGTTCTTTATGGTGAGATATCCCTTTACTTCCTGAAAGATAAAATGAAATGCTAGTAAAATAGTTCATTAACATTCATTAGGAGAGCAGATGATAAATTGAACATCATTGATACAACACAGATAGCCATGACGCATAAATGATGACATGAAGAGTGCAGCTTCATTAATCATAGGATGTTCCGAAACTGTACAAGGAATACACACAGTGTTCGCGCAACAAAACACATCATAACCATAGGGTGTTTTAACAAGTATCTGTATTCATATGCACAAGAGTATAATCTTTCAATACAATGTCATGTAGCTCTTGAGTTTCCAAAAGAAAAAGCCCTTTTACAAGCTCCCGAAGGAGTATTTATAATATGAAACCTACCCTTTGGGCTTCCTCGACTTTTCATCTTCTTGACCGTTGGGCTGCCTTGCGACCCAGTCTTTTCTGCGACCTACGACCTGAGCTGTTGTTGCGACCTGCGACCTGACTGGGTTGTTGCGACCTGCGACCTGACTGGGTCGTGGGGTCGCAAGTTGTAAGAAAATGTCCAAAGTGTGACCTTGCGACCTTGCGACTAGGTCGCTGGGTCGCGGGGTCGCGAATCGTGAAAACGGATGCACATGCGACCTTGTGACCTTGCGACTAGGTCGCTGGGTCATGGGGTCGCAAAAGGAGAAAACACTGAAGGGGTGCGACCTTGCGACCTTGCGACTAGGTCGCTGGGTCGTGGGGTTGCAAAAGGAGAAAACACTGAAGGGGTGCGACCTTGCGACCTTGCGACTAGGTCGCTGGGTCGCAGGGTCGCAAAAGGAGGCAAAACCAAGGATATGCGACCTTGCAACTAGGTCGCTGGGTCGCGGGGTCGCAAAACAGAGGAACAATGAAGGAATGTGACTTTGCGAACTTGCGACTAGGTCGTTGGGTCGCTGGGTCACGTTGTCAGATTTTTAACAGGGAGTGCGACTATGTGACCCTAGAATTACAATCATCCCTTCTGCATTTCTCTTTCAGCGATCTCATAACCTTGTTCTCCGGAGGCCAGCCTTAGCCTTCACCATGGTGAGGCAGCAACTTCTATCTGCCGGTGATGTTGAGCATCCACATAACACGAGGTTTTGAGGTTGATTTGGAACACAGCTTCGCATCCTCCGGAGAGAGCTAGTAGTCTTCTTAATTTGGATGGGCATTACTGTTTCCTTGTATTACCTGCAAGACAACAGAGAAGATCAGCATCTTCTCATATAACCTGCAGATAAGCGAATTAAATTAGCCATGTGTAACCTGTTAAATCAACCTTACTCATACAAATATTTTATGCATGTTGAGGAAGTAATGAATATATAAACGTAGATGCATAAAAGGTATATTGGCACATAAAACCAGGAGATTTTAAAAAATTAGCTTGGACCCCTGTATAGTCCTGGATAAAGTGGGTATTGCAAAGCAGGAGGCTTCCTCGGATTGTCTCCAGGTACACCACCATGAGTAAATCGGAATGTGGCTGCTAAGTGCTCAATATCACCCACTTTGCTGTAGAGAGGACGAACTTTCATTGTTGCATCCAGCTTGAAATTATCTGTTTATTGAGCTGGGGTTTCCACGTGCTATATGGGGCGCCTTTCAGGTTCATTTCACCTTTTACCACATCGAAGCCAGCTACTCATAAGAATATTTCCAATACGCGTTTCAAGAATGCAGCTCTATGTTCAGATGACCGTGGGCGTTTGCTATCCGAGGGAGGTCACACTTTGGGGCGACTCTGCGACCTCTGGATGGTTGCGACCTCCTCCTTGTCGTCTCAACATTTGGAGTGGTGCGTTTCAACACCTATCGTGGAAATCGTCTGCAAGTTCAAGTACTACGTTTTCGTTTCTCTGTCCAGCGATGCATTATAGTCGCATCACCATCTCTTTCACCTTAACTTGCATGCAGACGTATGCATCGACCTGTCTCTCTTAGTGTGGCTCGTTCTGGTGCAACGCTTGATTATTGACATTCCGCTTCCATGGTGAGCAGCTCGTTTCGGCATGGGCCTGCAAATGGAAAAATGCACTGAATGAATTCGCGTGGGATGTGATGATCAGTTTTTTTAGTGCCTTTGGATAGAGTACAAGAAAACGCCATCGAAAATTAGCTCTGTGGATACATCTAGACGTGGTCAGTAATGGAAATATTGAAAAATCAGATCCCAACGAATATGTAGCTATAACGTTTTTCTGAATGTGACCAGCGCAGGTTATTAATAGTAGATTTGCAGCGTGATTGCCTCCTGGAATATTGCTGTCAGGGCTGCAACAATGAGATCTTATCCACCCCTCTGAAATGTAGCACAGCATGCCTTTTATGGTGCTAGCTTCTCGGTCCGTGCTTTTAGTTGCAACGCATGAATTATTCGTCTTCTATTTCAGCACAACGGTTGCCATGTGGACTGGAGATAGATACGTTGGAGATTTCATCCATGCCACTTTGAAAAATCAACGTATTGCAATAGCCTACTGCCACGTAGAAACACATGTCCACATGGTTTCATTGTGCCATCTTATGTGTTCTTGCACTGCTCAAACAATAGTTGTAGATTGTCACACATGCGTCATAGTACTTATAATATTTGCTGCCATGTTTTAAACATACATTTCGACCATTATATATCAGCACTCGTTTTTTTACCATGGATTGAAACTGCAAAATCGAACTATGGCTCCATGCAGCGTGTCCATGCGCTCTGCGCCATGTTTCACACGTCGGGTTGAACGCCATATATACCTACCCTACGTGGATGAACACTGCACCATCAAACTGTTCACCCCCATATGTAGTTGTGTTGCATGTTACAATGGTGAGGTTTGACCGATATACATATATATATGCATCTGCTCCAAACGTTTACCTTCGAACCCTTGCGCCCGCTCCATGTCTTAAACATAAACCTTGACCATTCTTTATTCGCTCAACATAAGTCAACACCGCACCATAGAAATGTTTGAGCTCTATTGTCATGCATTTTCATATGGTTCTGATCGCTTGCGCCTTAATTATAAAGTTTGACAGCAGCATATGTATATTTTCTTTTCAAATCATTGACCACGATGGGAAAACCGCCAACGAGCCTTTGATTTTCATGCAACGTGCCATGGTCATTATCACAAGCTACTAGAGGTCTGTCATACACTTTGCCCCATGTCTGAGTTGAAGAAAAATCGACCGCCAAGTATATATATCAACGTTACGTCTGTGTCCATGCAATGTGAATGTTGTACGTTGGTTTCATGCAACGACTTTGAACGTTGGACCATAAAACATATATCTTCTCCATGCATTTACATGCCAACGACGTTGGACTCCATGCATTTGGCCATGTAGCTTCGTTGCTGCAGCACTCCGCTCCACGCGTATGTATAAACGTTGAACGGTTTAAGTTTGAAAATTTAACCACCACGTATAAAACGCTTCCATTCGTCTCCACGCAACGTACATGTCGAATGTATGACTCCATGCCATGTGTCTTCATATCATTCTGCACCGGGTTTCAACGTAAAGTTGACCGAACATTTGCTGAACCTTTGCGCCCGCTCCACATTTTACAAATAAACCTTGACCATTAGATATTCATTCAATACGTTTTAATCATAGATCAAAATTGCACCATAGAATTATTTGAGCCCAATGGTCATGAGTTTTCATGTGGTTGTGATCTGCCATATTATATGTTTTGCAAACCAAATTTCTTTGCGCTTTGGAATTAAAAATTACAACATCACCTTTGTCTTTTGAATGTGCGCCCTTCATAATATTATCACTTAGTTTTGCTCCAGGATATTTTATGGTTTTCGAAACCATATGCTTTCGACCCTTGATTATTTGCTTTACCTCATCATACGAAGGCTGCCTGTTTTGAAAGATGTTTCTCAAGCCACATTGATGGCTCTTTTAACATTTACCCTTCCTACCTTGTGGTTCCAAAGACTTTATTTGCATATGCACCAATGTGCCTAGTTACTAAAATGTGTATGCATTTAAACATAACCTTTTAGGTTCAATCTGAAACTCTCCATCTCATGTGGTCCCACATAGACAAACTTTATGGATATGAAAGAGCAAAGGAGACTAGGGTTTTAAGGCCATTTCATTGCTCCACGTTGTACTCCTCACAGCATAAATAATTCCACACCATGTAGCTTAGGATTCATAAATGTTGCTTCTAAAGGGTGCGTTCACATATTTAAACCCTGTCGTCGACTTGCCACACCCATATGAGATTGTCATTCTTTAGTGAGATCTCATGAGTCGGCTATGTCGACCGGGCTACACTTCAGGATAGATTCATCGAAGTGGTGAAATATGTCTCTTTGCGTACACCATCGACATTCAGATGATATGATGTAGGATCCATACATTTTCAAAGGGAGTGTTTTAAGCATCTAGTGCGCTCTAGTGAAGGAAGCCTTTGCATCAGTGACATAGAGGGTTCTTTTCTGATCGACATGCATCACACCATCCTCCTTTTAACAATACTGATCACATGCTCCTGATCCTCCCCTGTTCCGCAACTTTGGCCTCATCGTTGAGCCCAATTTATTACCCTTGATGTCGTGACACGACTGAGGAGTTTGTCACCCGTGGGGTCGACCTGTGCGGAACATTACGACATCATAATTATTCTTTGATAATGGTGACCCCAGATAAAACATATGAAACTAACAAGTTTAAGATAAGTATTTGAGCAACATGCTTAATGACCTACAGCGAGAGGGTCTTTAATTGTCAATACAAAAAAGGGTTTCCATTCAAATGTACACATGGAAATTTCCTGGCGCAACTGTGGTAAGAACGTTCGAGCATACGCTAGATGACCGCTCCCACATATGGCATTGATTGTAACAACGACATTTGATCATGATGGCGAGACAACTCATGAGGGGTTGGGGATAGGTCGCTGGGATGTAGTTGATTGCAGGTCGGGTGGAAGACTTTAACGCCTAAGAGAGCAGAGGGGGAACCCGAAATTTTAAATATAACCAAAATTTTGGGTGGTGTTGTAGCAGCTACAACAGGTTCCAACCAGGTTAGGAGAAATTTTTACCCCATATGTTTTTTCCTAGAGGATTTTCTCCATGGGGGTTATAATTTTGATAATTCTACAAATAAACCGGTTGAGGACTAGGGTATTGATTATAAGTGATCAAGTGAGGTCCATTTTGAGCAACATACTAATTTTACTGTGGGATGTAAGTATTTATTTGGGGTGGATCTTGTACCATTGAAGTTTGACCTTGAGGAATGAAAGGTGGGCCCTGAGGCTTCATAGGTTGTCCTTAGGGTGTGGGCTGCCCCAAATACTAAGGTTTAATAGGTTGTACATTGGGTACAGGTTGACCTGGATACTGAGGTAGAATAGGTTCTCCCTGGGGTGTAGGTTGACCTAAAGGAAGTGGACCAAGTTTCCCCTGAAGACCAGGTTGACCTGAAGGTTTAGATGAGCCAGGTTGCCCCTAAAGACCTGGTTGGTCTGGCTGACTAGTGGAGGGTTGGCCTTGTTGTACAAGAGACAGGCCTTACTGAACGTAAGGCTGGTTCGATTCCACAAAATGTTTTCCCTAATGTAGATAAGGTTTTCCTTGAGGAGCATAAGGTGCTTCTTGCTGAAAATAAGGTTGACCAGCAAGACCGTAGGGTTTTCCCTGAAGGGGTTATCCTTGTGGACCATAGGGTTGTCCCTGTAGGTACATAAACTGGTTGGGGTTAGCCGGTATCCTTTCTGTTTGAACATAAAAATGAACCTTGTGAGTGAGGCACATGGTAATAGATGTGATTTCAATGCTTGTCATAGTAATCTGGAGGATTGATGGGAGCTTGAACCTACTGAGAACCCTAGGGGAAGTAATCATGTTTTTGAATGGCCATCATATACTAGTCTATGTCAAACTTCCAAGAATATGATTAGAGGAGATAGGTGCACTACAATTAGGTTGATGGATTACCAATATGTGAGGTTGTGATCCACTCACAATGGGTTCAATAGGTATCGCGAAATCAATAGGAAGCGTCCCACTAACAACAGAAGATGGAATAAATGAAGGAATCACACTAGTGAATGGTGTGGAGGAATCCGCACAAATAGTGGGTTGGGTTGGGACAAACATAACCACTTTCGACACAATGGGAGTTGATGAAGATGGAACAGACATAAATGACCCCACTGAGGGAGTCACGGTACTTTACCATAATTGATTCTGATACAAATATGTAGCACCAGAGATCATCTGACTCAAAGAATGTTAACCAACTAGGAGAGATGAAGGCTATGAAGAAGAATGACCTGAGTCGTAAGGAAAATTCTCCTGAGGGAACTGATATTCCCTCGTAGAGACATAATTCTCTTCACTACTAATAGGACTCGTGGCATCCATGTCAAACGAATACATGGTATCAGCGAAAAGGTGACGAGCAGTGGTAAGTAAAGCACATGTTAATGGAGATGTAGGTGGTTGCGAGGGATCAAACCTAAAAAAAGCCCAATCATCCGGAGGTTTCCAATTGATATCAAATGGTTCCTTGAGGTGAGATCGAGTGACAAGAGGTTGAACACTCAGAAAAATGGCAAACCAATAGCCTAGATTCCCAAGATACTGAGGTGTCTCCAAAGAAACTCTGGAAGGAGAGTCTTCACTACAAGGTAATGAACAAGACAATGAAACTGGTGGTTCCCCCACTGTGACATTCTCTCAAAAATAGGAGAGAAAAAGAGATGATCAATTTGAGGCTCTAAGACCAATCACTAAGGAATTACTGATGAACAGATCAATAAAATAACGTTAATGGGCGTTTGATCGTGGGCAATCAATTTTTACGACAATGAAACAAAAATTTGCCTTTTCATATTTTAAGAGTCAAGAAAAGGACAAAATGTGCCTCTAGTCACTTTCAGTTTGGACGAGCTTGAAAGGACAAGTGCTCGATGATCTTTTCAAATTTTAGAGAGTCACGGAAAGATCAAAATCACTACTCAAGAACTCTAAGCAAGAGGGTGTACCGAGCTCCCTTGAACTGCAATATACACCTTGGTGATTGAATGAAAGAGAAATGACTAAGGACATAATGTACGTGCAGGTAGTCTCCCTGAATGATGAGTTTGGTGTATCACAGTTATAGGGCGACAGACTTTACTTCCTATGGATAAAGGATTGAAAATTATGGGGGTCTCCTTTTATATACGCGATGGTATGGGGAGAACAAGTCCATGCTAGTGTTGTCTAATGACAAAAGGTGAATGACAGTTACGAGGTTTAACGACTTCGGAACACATAAATAGCCTAGACCTCTAAATGTGAGAATTAAGCTTCAATGCTTCCTTAGGTTGATTGAGTTCATTTTAAAGTTTATCTTGAAATTATGTTTCAGTTTCAAGGCCTTAATGAATGTAATCTCAAGTCTCTAATCACAACTACATGAGAAAGAATATCATTTCGATTCTATGAACAACTAGCTAAGAGAAGGATAGAGGTTCACAATGGAGTAGAAATCAATCAAATGCAAGAAATACTTTTCCTAATGCTAATAACACAACCAAAGAAGAAGACGAAAGGATTTTCTCTTGTTGTTCACTTTTTAATGAGAAAGAAAGCTACTAAAGCAAAAGAGTATGTTTCATTTTCAAATAGAGAGAAAGAATGCAATTTATGTTCTTTTATATGAATGAGAAGCAATAATGGAATGTTACACTAAAAGGAAAAAACGAACACTAGCTTTAAGAAACTGGAATGAAATGATCAAAACATAAAGAGACCAATCCAGAGCGAATATAAAACACACTCAAAACTAGACAAATATTCCTTCACGCAGATAAAGGACTTTCATATCAACTCAATGAGAAATATGATCTATGCTCAAGGTGACAGATTGAGGGTCAAACAGACACCAAGATGATAGTTCGAAAATCCTACAACACGTAGAATCGAAAGAAAAGACCAAGCAATCATACAACGGGATGAAAAACTGAAATACTAAATTGAATCATACACAAGTCGGAAGTTCAGTGAACATGTGGCCAAAAAAGCAATCAAAGACACCTAGAAACCCTAGGATTACAAGCCAAACTGATCAAATGAGAGGCAATCAACTGAAAAGAATGAGATAAGGAAGTCAAAAATAATCTAAGTGGACTAATTCAAAGAGGAAAAACCAATACAGAGGGTAACATGCACTGGAAAACTCAAGAAAGAGGCCTAAACTGAAACCTACAAGATTTGGCGCAACTGTTCAGTAGTAATTCGTGCTGAACAGGGGAAATCACACTTGTAAAATAGGAAGCACGTGCCAATAAGAACGACTATCAGGGAAACAACAGCGCCGAGTAAGAAAACCAAGGAAAGGAGAAAAGGTAGCTAATAAAATACCAGGCTTATCAATACGAGAATAGGTGAAGTAAATTGAAACAATCAAATAAGGAAAAAAAGTAGAGAAATGGCAATACAACCTAAATCAAGCAGAAAAGAAAAATTGCAAAATGAATCAACAAGAGACAATAGACACACTGATCCCTAGTATGGTCACCAAATTTTTGTGAAGGCAAATCCCCGCTGTAGACATAGGTTATCCCTATAGCCCCAGGGTGGATCTAGCAACAAGGGAATATGTTGGACTCCTAAATTCATAGCTTATAAATGAAATATGGACCGAAACAGATATCCTACCTCGGTCCAATGCTTTTTTTGTTGCACATGGCAGCAGTCCTTCGATATTTGTCTTCAAGCCTTGTACTCTGTGTTGGTGACAATGTTCATGTGTCTGCACTAATATCAAACAAACAATGACAAAATAAAAGAATATAAATTCAACTACAACTATTTAGCTAGTCAAGGAGAGCTAAATACTTTGCATATAAATGGAAACAAATTTGGAACCAAAAACTGGTCATGTATTAATGATATATGAAAAATAAGTTTACAACCTTATGCCTTGAAGTTGCATATCTCCCTCGACAGGTTTAGTCAAGCACGTCTCCATAATTCATTCTTCATTCGACTCAATGAGGAAATGGGCTTAAAATATATCTCAACAATGGATTCTTCTATGCTTTCTTCAACACACCAGCTATACTAATGATTTTTTAGCTAGTTGAATCAATGTGAGGAAGAAGAATTTATAGAAGAGGAGGAGGAGATGTGGGATTCCACATAAGGTGGAGGAGAGGTTTATCCCTTTGGGGAGTTATACATTTGTAGGAACTAACAAGCCAAAGTGAGAAACTCAACTTGATTCAGTTGAAAAAAATATGATGACTCCGCTCACGAAGTTGTTAAGCATGGAAGGTTCATTTATATTTAAAAAAAAATTCCAAAATTAGGTCGGCATGGGTGCCCTTCTGAGACAGAGTGCGAAAGGGTGCGGGGCCTAGTGTTAATTTTTTCATGGGTGCAAGGCCATAAATCCCTACCAGCGCAGACCCAAAATCATATGTTTTCGAAGGTCTTCTTTAGGAATGATCAACAAAGATTAGGATCTTGACATGCCAAGAAATGCAATTTCATTTATGGAAATGTATTACAATACATAGGGGTCATTGAAATAGTCATCCAATGTGCGAGATGGGAATTGCAGGGATGGTGGAAAAATACCATGTAACCCTTAGACTGCTCTTCTGTACCAATGTTGAATTTTCTAGTCCTAATAAGTTCAGTAACATTTGGCAATTCAATCTTAGGTCCAAAAATTTTGCATTGTCCTTCAGACTCGGGGATGTTAATGTTTCTTGGATCCTCATCATTTTATTTAGCAGTCACATTTTTAAATTCAACTGTGTCCTTCATCTTTGCAATCCATTCTATTATGTCCCATACTACTTTTACCTTTATCACATCAAAAACAACGTCCTGGATCTCCTACAATGCTTCATTAATGCATTGGAATCCACTTTCATAGTTGAATGTCAAAATGAAGCTCTCTTTTAGTGCAACCCATTTGGTAGTACCATGTCGCAACTCGGTCTCTTGATACCAATTCATGGATACCTTTTCCAATGTATGAATGAATATGTGAACTCATTCTAGCTACAGATTCTCTCCCCAAAATGCAGTCCAATTGGTGAAATTATTGCACAGATAATTTGTGCCTAAAGATTGTTATTTCAACTGGGTGTTGGGGCTTCCAAATTGCAGTCATAGCATTTGATGGAATTCCCTCCAATAAACAATATTTTATTTATGGGTTCCCCACGAGTGAGATGGGATTCAGCATAGAGCTAGATAAGGCATGCGAAGCCGTTGTTCCTCTAGAGCATCCCTTTCAAATGTATCTAAACACATATTGAAATCTCATATATCATCATAGTGGGGTATTTCATGTACCTCATAGGATAAACAATGAAAGGATATAGTTACACAATTATAATGCAGTGTGGATACTTTGTGTAGGAAGTTCTTCCGGTTTTCTAATTCTTCATCTAAGTTTGATAAGAATGAACTATCTTTTTCCAAACAAAGTCGACCATCTCTCATGGGATTGATCCAATCCCCATCCTTCATGATTATTTTGTATACATGGTCAATATATTCACCCACATACTCATCGTGCACCAGCTTTGTATACCTTGCTCCCTTTATAGGGTTCAGGGGGACCACAACCATTGTCCTATTGTTTTCAAACACCATGCTCATGTGCTTGATGTTAACAGTAACATCCATGTAAAAAGCCTAGTCTAGGCCTAGCAACACAAGATACAGATTTGCATCATCAACAATTTCAATGACTTCAAAGTCACTAAACACCTTAACTCCTTCAATGTAAACTACTACTCTAGAGAGCCTTCCCATTGGGATAATTTTCTATTAATTAGCCATGCATAGTTGAATTGAAGACCATTACATCTTAGGTTATCCCATTTTCTGCCAAGTTTGTTTAGGTAAGAAATTTTCATCAGATCCCATATCCATAATAACTTGATCCATATGAAAGTCTCCTATCTGAGTGGTTAAGCATATCTCTCATCCAACTCTTCATTTATTCTTGTGGATTTTGTTGACAACCTTTTGTTCCATCTGAGGTTAGCCTTTCTCAGCGGAGTTATCAATTAGTGTTTGAAGGTTTTTCAACCACCTTCATATTGCGCAAAATCTTGACACAAGCCTACATAAATTTTTTTAGCTTAGTTGGATGAGTTTCATTTGCGATATCTATGACATGCCTAGTTGGTATTTTTGATGTCAACACACCGGGGTCCATGAAATTCTTCGCAGCTTCATTAAAAGCATCCTTTTCATGTTGCAAGTTAAATTCTTCCTTCTTCTTAGGGGATTTCCAAATACATACATCCAAACAGGTTGTTTTCCTTCTTCTTATATGCAGCAGTTGTTGCACCACTTCATGTCACAATGTTAACGCTTCTTCATTGTGTGGCTCTGAATTGATCATCTAAACGTTCTCTGTAGGTGTCTAAGTCTTATTTTCTTTCATTTTTGCAAACAACATAAGGAAATATTCAATTACATGATTGCGCTATCAAAAATACCTACGAGATGGGTGTTTCGAGTTCTGGTAGTCGAAGTGGCCAAATTCTCCACAATTATAACATACAATTTATCTTGAGGGTTCTTGACCCAGGTTCAAAGTGTAATTGCACAACCAACAAAATCCTCTAACTAATATCCCTTTCAGTAGTGATCCACTTGTACAGATCAAAATCTCACCCAAAGTAGCATGGAGGGGTCCTGGAACTAGGTTTCCGTACCCAGAGGGGAATTATGATGTGGATCTATTCATTACTTCTGTAATAAAATCATATCTAATTACTACTTTGTTTTGCTATTGCTCTAAACCCAATTCAGATCTAACTTCAACAAAACCCTTAACACAGATGCAGTTATCGCGCAAACACAAAGATCTACTATTATTCCGATTTACTTAACATAAACCCTTAATACTGATACAATTCTTGTGCAAACAAAGAGGTTTATTATTATATGATTAACTTGGAAAAATGTGCATTACATAACAAAAAATACAACAGATCTATAAGAAAATCATTAACATTAACACATAACAGAAATTATGCAAGCGAACCAATGATTTTTCCAAAACTTATATTTATTAAGTAGATCTTCAATGAATATAACTTCCTTCTCTTGCACACATAACTGCAGAGTCCTCGCATGCGGCCTTGGACTTTCATTTTGTATCTGCACACACAACTACAAGATCCTATCCCTTACCCAGAATAATCATCAAAACTTACCAAAAATTGCATTACATATGAGATATTAGATGTTTCTATCCTATAATATTATTTCCTTTCTTTACTCATACATGCGTATTTATATAACTTATATGCACAAAAACCATGGAATCAAACCATGTTTTACCCTTTTACCTATTACAATATGAAGGATATTTGACCTTCCCCAAATCCCCTTGACCTATGTGCTACACTTTAACAAAATTAACAAATTTGTCTCAAGACTTGACCTGGGGGACCATTAGCCCAACAGGATCACCTCCACCAAAACCAATTAAAGAAGAGAAAGGCCTCTTAAAACCATCATAGTTTAGGATCAAAGAAAAATAGATAAAAATTAATCCAAATCAATGATTAAAATGATTTTACATTTTTTTATATAGCTTTCCTTATCGGGGTTTTCTCCTCTTTAATTAATTAAGAGGGATTCATGAAAACCACAATAGTTTCCCCAATAATCTACCCCATTTTTCCTAAACATTAGGTAATTGGGGTTTTCCCCTTGATCAAAGACCATAATCTATTAGAATTGATTGGCTATTTCTTACCTTTGGTAATTAATCATAGGGACATTACGAAGACACATCCTCATGCAAAATGGTTTATTTGGTATATTTGATCTACTTATTTTTGTTTTTTATGTAGATTACCTAATACTTATAGGTTATTTATAGAAGATAATGGTAAGGTGCAAAGATAAGGTGACATAAGAATTTTAAATGCGATATTAAGTTGTTGTAACATTACTCAAGTTTAGATGTGTGGTATATTATTAGTGATGTTTTCCTTGGGAAAGGAAAATACAGAGTTGAGACCCTTAAAAGTTTCTGAATGATAGATTGTAAACCCATGACCACTACTGTCATACTGAATTTGAAGTTGTATGATAACTTGGATTCAAAATTTTTATAATCTGTAGTGTATAGAATGTTCATTGGATCCTTGGCACATTTAGTCAATACCGAACTTTTTATATGTTTTGTGAATACCGTGAGATAGTTAATGGTTGGGCCAAGAAAAATTTACCAGATAGCTACAAAACATGTGCTCCAATATTATTCTAAGATATGTAAGAGATAGTGAGTTAATGTTGCATGGATTCGTTAATTATGATAGAGAAAGATATGTGTGTGATAAGAATATTACTTCAAGCTTTTTCTTCATTTTGGATTCAAAAGTGTTTTCCTAGTTTAGCAGGAAGTAGGATTTATTAGCATTGCAGACAACATACATTCATCATAGCTAGCACTGCTAGTCGTGAAGCCATCAAACTTTGCAAGTTAATTGCAGAATTGTCGGGAACAATTTTGTAGCCAATTGCGGTCTACTATGTCAACTAGAGTAGCATTAAACTCTGAGAATCTAGTATTCCATGACTTCTCAAAGAATATTGACATCAGATATCATTTTCTCCATCACTCAGTTTAGAAGGGAACAGTGTCTCTAGAGTATATTTAGATAGATCAACATGTTGCAAACTTATTACCTAGATCCTTGGAAAAGGGAAGGTTCAAAAAATTTAGGGAGATACTTTGATTAGTGAAGAACACTATCCTTGGAAAGATATAGTGTTAGAGTGTATATTGAATAGTCTTCTATAACATAGGCACATGTGTAGCATTCTTGGGCGCACTTGTGAATCGATCAAGACAATTCAGTTACAAGAATTCAAACTCTACAATGAGAGTGCACTTCTTCTCTTCTAGATTCAATAGTATGGTGCATTACAATATGTAGAAGCAACTGTTGTTTTATTTCCAGAAAAATATCCTCAGCAACCTGCATGTGTTATAAATTTTTCGTATCTTAGTTCAATTTTGTTCTAGTAGTTTTCTAATTTTGACTTAAGTATAAGTTTATTTAGGTAAGGCATATGCAGTCTAGTGATAGGGCACAAATACCAAGGATATGTTTCTCTTGCTAGAGCACAATAATTAAAGACTATCACTCATGCAAAGACACGAGTACAAATCTCAATACGTTGTAGTTCTAATATTTAGATATAGCCTTGTAAACCTATTGTGCTATTCAACAACCCCAATTATTTAGAGTATTTACCTTAGAAAAATAATGGGGACCCTTTTAAAATTTTTAGATTAGAAAAAATAAAACCCTTCAGTGATTAATTCAAACATAAATATGAATGAAATGGGTTAAAAATGTTAAGTTTTTGTTTAAACGACACTTAAGCAAAGAATATGTTGGCCACCTATAATAATTTTTCAAAGCAAACAGGTGGCCAAATCTGTGTTCAAGAATTCAAGTGAAAATTTCGCTTGAAAATTTGTCGTCATGGAAGCCTTGTGATGTCCCTATCCTCCAAAATTATCTTCACTGTTGTTTCCATTGATGAGCCTTACTGTTTTTTAAAAGAGACTACTTTCAAAAGGCCTCCATTTTCTCCTTTTCATTCCCACAAAATCCCCCATTTTTCATCCTTATTTCCTCCATGAAATTCCTCTGAAGACCTTCATTTCAACCTCCATATCATCCTAAACCCCTTTTAAACCTTATAATTTCCCTTTATTTGGTTTAAAAATCCCTTCTTTTGCTTATTGGAACCTTCAGTTTGGCTTAAAAAGCACTAATTTTGGGCGTAAAACAATCCTTTTACATTATAATACATTTAAGCCCCCGAGGGCTTATGGCCTTTAAGCCCCTTCCTCCATGTGTCCTTAGCCCCACAATCGAGTGCTAAATGGTCTTAAAAACCCTTCCGAACACTTACTTTCCTTATAATTTCCTCTTTCCTGACATTTTGGTCTAAGTAAATCCGGACCGTTGATATACACAAATCAATGGCCATCAGGCCATCCTTCCCTCTACTATTCACTTACCATGCTTTCCCCCGCCAAAAACATTTCTCCTCATCTTCAGATCTCAGCCATCCATTCTATAGATCCAACAGCCAAGATCTATCCCGACCATCCAAACACTCCTGACCACATTTCTACTCCATGACAAAACATCCCACATCACTGTGGACCCTACCTACTTTTATGCCCTTGAAGCTTTCCTCCATTTCTCTCTCCTCACAACCATCTGATCTGACATCCCAGATCTGATGGCTAGCATGCGATATAGCGTGATTTTGTGCCTGGGAGATAACGTCTTAAAATTATGTGATATGAGTAGTTCTTAAAAGACACGCATCACCTATTCTATGGAATCACGTTCTTTTTGGGAAAACCACTTACCCCCTTAGAGCTCGCATGAAAACCATTAATGGTTTTCTACCATATCGCCTGCCCCCCCCCCCCCCCCCCTTGCGACGTCAATCTCACTTTTAATCACAACCATTGATCTCTGAGATCAAATGATCCACGTTATAATGCAACTTCATTCATCAACTATTCACCTATTCCCCCAATGACTCCATCGAGCAATTGCAGCCATAGATCATCCTGATCTAATGGCCCATGTTCACCCTCACACTCAAAAATCCAAAACACCTGGTTAACCACTCTACCAAGGTTTTTCATCCATTTTTTAGCTACATCCACTCTTCTCCTCAGTGCACCTCCATCCCCACGAGCCTCTGAAGCAGCCATCCTCACTCCCTCAGGTTTCTATAATGTGTTTATCATGTTTTGCAGGGTTTACAGGTGGTGAATTCATTCTGTCTCCATAGTCACAGTTATGGTGATATAGAGCACAGAAAGCCAGTCCCAGAGCCAAAGATAGCAAAGGAAGACATCCCTGACAGGATTTAAAACATGTTTTATTGAAAATCAAGTTATTAAACCTTGGCATAAACCCTCCAGCGCCCTTATAACCTGTACATTCAAAAACACAAGTCAGAAGAAGCAGAAAAGTGTATCAGAAGAGATTAAAGGATTAAATGCCTAATGTTGAAGACTTAATGCTTATATCAAATGTTTAGAAGGATAAAAGATATAGTTCAAAGACCATAAAGATGATCAAGGAGACTTAATGAAGCCTAAAGCACATTAACAAGTTATATCAGTCAGTTAATATCAACAGAATGTTCTTTTCCTAAGAAGGACAAATTCCCACAACATTCTCTATGCCTCATCGAGCCCATAACAGTTATCATTCTGACAGAAAGCTCCTAGAACTGTCAATGCATTGGTTATGAAGTATGGAAGACCTGAAAGACAAAATCTTCACCTTACATGTCACACAAGATAAAAAGAGTACCAACAACCAGAGATTACTTCAAGATACATACCTGAAGTTATTGTCAACCTAACAAAGACTTCTAAACCAGCCTAAAGGGTACCAACATGTTAATGTAGAGCCATTAAGTAGAGTGGGCGTTCGAATACTTCCTCCCCTCTGTCTTAATGAATCATTTAAGCTCATATCTACTACTCGACCTCCTCATCCACCTATAAGTATTCATTGAAGATTCATTGTAAAGGGTTGGGAATTTATTGATTGTTTAAACTGTTATTGAGGGGAAGTAGTTGAGTATTTTTTTAATATAGTAGGCTGGGAAGATAATTTTGGACTGTAAAAAGCCACTATAATCAAAGTATGTGACTGGTTTTGCACATCAATTGAACAAGCAGATTCATAGGATCCCGGTCTATATTATTGGTGATGTTTTTCTCACTGTAATTGTCTCCCTTTCATGTTTTTCATACTGTCCATTACTCTCTGATAAATAAAAGCAAGCATAGATTAGGACATACTGCTATAAGTACCCTAAATCTCACTGTAAATATTTATCTTTATGTTTTCCTCTGATTGTGTATTTTAAGGATAATTCTATATAGTATAACCAGTCAAGAAATGTTGGTGAGCCCATGTCTTGCTGAGTACAACTTGAAACATTTTCCTTGAAAGATATTTTCATTTCATGCTAAGTAAAAGATTGAACTAGGTAAGTCTATGGCTAGCCCTGTCCTCTAGTTTCTTCTCCAACAGTTTGTCTTGAAATTTTCCCTATGATTTGGTGTCAAAAGTAGTGAAGGCTAAAAGTATTTCTTTGATCTTAGGCCTTGCTCTGTGTTTAACCTTAAATGTTTTCTACTGTCTGAAAGCGGTTATGAGGACTATTGGATTGTTCTCCTTAAGAGTATGCTGAAATCAGGCTAGGTTAAAAGTCTTTACCTGATCTTAAGCTACCCTTTGTGTCTTCGTTGAGAGTTTCCTTTGAAGCATGTCAAAAGTAGGATAGGTTAAAAGTCCTTACCTGATCTTAGGATGCTCTTTGGTTTCTTTCTTTCATCCCACTTCTTAATGTTTCATCTCACCTATCTAAAAGAGATCCTTTGGTATAGATGACTTGCCCTATGGAAACCCTTGGATAGTTGTTATTCGAGTAAACCCTTTTATGACTCCATAGCCCAATGGATTGGCACTTCTCTTGACCCATATTCCCATGTTGAAACATCCAACTACTTTGTTCGTTCTCCACTTCACATAACCTTCTCAGTTAATGATCTCCAACCAAACAAACAAACCAAAAACCCTTGTGCTTCATACCTAGCCTAATACCATAAATCCTAGATCCTAGGATCCCAAAGTGGTTGCATGTTGTCTTTTCATTTGGTATTGCCAAATCTGCCAAATTACAGGAACCCCAACATAATGGCAACTCCACTAGGGAACGAAGACCAATTAGCCTCAATTTGGTATAAATGCTGATGGTGGATAGTTGTTACACTAAAAACTGTCACCTTGACATTTTGCTGACTGTATGAGCTCATTAACACTCATACATACCTCCTCTGCAAGTCTTACAACCTTTACTCATCATGTCAAACCCTAAAACAAGAAGAAAAACCCTAAAAACCTCTAAAAGAATGGGTACACAGGTAACATGAAGCCTGCCTGCATTCCTGTCTTGGGAATGTAGGTAATGCATGGCTTACCTGTGTTCGAGAACAAATTTTTCCTTAAGAATTCCTGCGTACCCCCTCCAAACTCAAAAAAGTGAGAAAGTAAAGTTAAAAAGTTGGTTTGAGGTCAATTCTAGAAGGTTCTATGTTAAGTCCCTATATTAATAGTGTAGCCCCTTATTATGTTAGTGTAGCCCCCCTTATTGTTATTATTGTACCCTTGTAACCCCCATATTGTTATTATTGTGCCCTTACATTATTATTGTTCGGCCAATAGGATTACATCATGGCCTCTGTGATTAATATTATGCCCCATGGATTCCCATATAGAAAGGAGGTTTGTAAATTGTATCATCGAAGAATTGTGCATTTATGTAATGTATTGGAGGTTTCCCCTCGAAGTGGCTCATTGCGTTGATATTCTTTCTCTTTTTGGAGCTGGTTACCCAACATTTGGTATCAGAGCTTGGGATTCTAGGGTTTCGCTGCTCCAAACAGGTCATCGTGGAATTTTTGCTATAACTTTGTTTCTACGAAGTTTCAGAAGCTAAAATTTTTAGGGTACGAAGCTGAAATCCTAAGGAAGATTGTCTAAAAATTTCATAGCTTGGTTCGCAATATTTTCGGAGATATCATCTGTGGAAGTTAGGTCTTTTTTCAAGCTCCTAAACAGTTCATCGTGGAATTTTCGCTATAAAATTTTTTCTACGAAGGTTCATAATCTTAAATTCGTGTGGTGCGAAGCTAAAATCCTGAGGAAATTCGTCAAAAAATTTCAGAGCTTGGTTCGCAATATTTTTGGAGATATGATCTGTGGAATGTAGTGATTTTTCAGGCTCCTGAATTGCATCTCAAAGAGGTGATCGTGGGAAAATTTCAATAACTCTCTCTCTGGGCAGTGGATTTAAGTGCCGTAAAAAGTGGTTGCAATTACACATACTGAAGTTTCTTGGATATCAATTTCAGAGACGAAGGACGAAACAGTGACATGTGGCAAGTTGTACAAGTTCGCTCTACTGAACCAGTCCATAATTAGGTCATTGTGGGAGATTGGACACAACTTTGTCTTGGAGAATCCAAATCAGGTCAGACCTGTGGAATTCAAAAGATAATTTAGAGGGCTACTTCAGTACTAAATTTCAGATATAGAAGAGCCACAATAACAGAGATAATACATTTTTAATATCGAGCTCCTCAAAAGCAAGAAAAAGGTGTGTATTGTTTTTAGTTTGAAGTGATTCCAAGGGCCTCTTGAGCATATATTTCAGTATTGCGTTATGAAATTCCTCCTAAAAAGAATTCAACACCCATTAAGCCCTTATAAATCTATAATATGATGCATGAAGTGGAAGAATTGCAGTATGAGATATCAAAATTACGGTACCAAGTGCAACAAATTTCGATCTTACGAAGAGCAACCGAAGCTGACATAAATGGTTTAAAAGAAGAAATGGAGGCTAAGTTGGATGGTTTGAAGGATAAAATAATAGATAATATGGATGATAAATTAGTGGAAGATCACAACGAGCATCAACAACAAGTTCTCCAACTCTCAAAGGATAACCCAACTTTGGTGCAAAATCTAATGAAACAACAGGAAGATCAACATCACATAGAAGGAAGTTATGAAGAAGTCATAGAAACAAGAACTCGACAAGTACAATCAATTTCAGAGTATCTCAGCAAGTGGAAGAACTTTCCTGTAGAATATTTCACATGGGAGGATGAGAATTTTATACAGAAGCATCAAGAAATAATCAAGCGTTGAGGACAACACTTGTTTGAAGGAGAGGGGCATGTTAAGTCCTTATATTAATAGTGTAGCCCCTTATTATGTTAGTGTAGCCCCCCTTATTGTTATTATTGTACCCCTGTAACCCCCATATTGTTATTATTGTGCCCTTACATTATTATTGTTAGGTCGGCTAGGATTACATTGTGGCCCCTCTAGGATTACATTATGGCCCCATGGACTCCTATATATAGAAAGGAGGTTTTGTAAATTGTATCATCGAAGAATTGTGCATTTATGTAATGTATTGGAGGTTGCCCCCTTGAAGTGGCTCATTTCTAAGGCGTTGATATCTCTTTTCTTCTCTTTTTGGAGCTGGTTACCCAACATTCTAGATGAGAATTTTTGGGGACGAGTACGCCTTGATAAGGTGCATGTATCCCTCACCTTAAGGAACTAATCCCTTGATGTGAGGAGTCTATCCCTTTGAAGGAGGATTCTATCCCTTCAAAGGTGGAATCCTAACCTCCTCATCTGCTCTATAAAAGGAGGCATTGGGTAGCCTTGAAGAGTTAGTTTTTGGAGATTTAGAATTTGAGTTCAAGCTTTATGGGTGATTGATTTGAAGTGCTATTGAGATTTAGACTTCTTTCTTCTAAGCGTTTGAGAGGAAAGATCACATACCTCTTTGTGCTCCTGGAGGAAGAGTGCGAGACTTATCAAAGTAGAGGAGACTCTTGCTTCAGACCCTGGGAAGGCCTTTTCAAACATCAAGGCTAAGGTTGTAAGGTTCTTCTATTATTTTAAGATTAATACAATCATGTTTTGTCTTTCTCAATAAATTGTCATTCGATTGTTTATTTCAATAAGCTATCATTTTATCATTTATTTCATAGATTCCATGATCACTATGATAGGTATGTTTTATGATTATTTGTTATATAGGTGCTATTTAATATTTGATTGTTTGTGATTGCAGGTCGAAAAAGACAACACTTTTTTGCGACGAAAGACGACACTTTCTTGTGACGAAAGAACTCTTGTTGTGACAGAAGGATTATTGTTGCGATGGAAGAACTCTTATTGCGACGGAATCACTACGATCACAAATAAGAATTTGGATCTAAGGTAGGATGGACACCTTCATAGCATTTATTTGTAAAACGAATATATTTAGAGAAAGACAGACTTATTATTTCGTTTGTTGCTAGATTATCTTCTAACACTAGGGAGATCGATCTTGTCCACAAGATCAATTTATCCATCCAACAAATTGGCAACTCCATTGGGGAAAGAACTTGTTGTTTTTGGTTCTCTTTCATTTTTTATTTGAGGAAAGGTTTTTTCTGGTTTTTGATTGATGGATATCTACTTGGGTAGCTTAGGTTTTCTGTGTTTTTGAAAATTTTGAAATCTTTTACGTTTTTCTTGAACTTTTCTTGGGACCGCACTTTGTTCTTTTGCATAGTGTGGGTAGTTTCACACTTTCCTTAAGTTAACAGTGCGGGACCGCACCTATTTCTTCTGGGGCCTGCGGACCCTGTTAAATTTTTTGAAAAACTTTAGATTTCTTCTTTCAGTTTATTTTAGATTTAATTTAGGATTTTTAGCATCTACCCAGATCTGTATTTTTCTGTCAAAAATCCTTGTTTATGAGTTTCTTTCAACAATTTTTCATCTCATCAATCTCCATTAAGTTAATTGGGTATTTTGAGTCTATTTTTTGAGAAATTCTTAATTTCATTTCCTTTGGTCATTACTCGGAGTTTTGTCTCAGTATTTTTACAATTTTTCATCCTTTTGCTTTTGTTTTTGCAATAATGGGGGCTAAATTGTGTATCAGTGTTAATCACCTTTGAGAGTTTTTTGATCTTTGGAAGTCTCACCCGATTTTCTTGACTTGCACTTGATTGGTTCTTAGATTACATTAGAATCATCTTGTGTTTGAGAATTCTCTTGCATAGATCACATTTGCATAATTGGAATTTTCATTTTCAGAATATGAATGAAAAATTTGCATACTTTTCAAGTGAATTGTGCATAGATTACAACTGCATAGTTTACATTCTGAAAAATCAATCATAGATTTAGATCAGTTTTATTTGATTTAAATTTAGATGTTTTTATGCTTGTTTTAAAAACACAAAACAAAAAATTGTTTTGGAATTGATTTGCATTAGTTTTTCTTGATGAAATCAGTGCATTAGAGAATTTGTTATATTTTCTCTTAGTGATCAATTTTTTGCATTGTTGGAAGTGGATGGAAACTCTCTCCTTACTTTAGTTAGGATTCATCGAATTGAGAATATTACATTATCATATTCAATTGCATTCAGTTTTGGTTCAGGTCATAACACCATTGGTTTCATATTCATTTACCCTTTTGAGTAATAACAACCTAAATAATAGAGCGCTTAATTAAAATTCATCTAGTAATTTTTACATTTTTAGGGCTCTTTCCACCAATCTAGGTCAGGATTAGCGCTTTGGAATAGGTTGTAGTTAGCTTTCCAAAGCAACTAAAACAAAAAAGTAGATAAATATTGCGGTAGGAAATAAATCCAATTGTAATTGGTACAATCTAGGAAGCTTCTCCTAAAGAAGTCAATCACGAGATCATATTCGAACCTTTGAGAAAATAAATTCTATTTCATTGGGGAAGATAGAAGATTCTGTGGTCATTACAAATGGTAAACCTTGGATTAACCATTGTCGAGGAGCCTGGGGTCACTTTTCGGTAAACCTCGGATTGACCATGTCGAGGAGCCTTCAAGGGGATTGAGCTTTGTTACTCTTCCCTTGCGCATGGAATCGGATCGTAGAATGTTCCCCCAATTGTATTTGTTACTGTTGGTAACCTTAGTGTCCATAAACTTAAGATTATTTTCTAAGGTGACAGTGAAGGAAATATCTCACTATACCTGGAGCAGACATTGACTAGACTCACTTGGACTCTCTGGGGGGTTTTCTTCACTCAAGATGGTTTTGTGAAGAAAATTGTGCCAGTATGTTTCATTAAGTAGGTTGTTGGGGTAACTGTTCCAACCGCCCTTTCTGCATTAAATTCTACGATGTTGGATTTCATCACCAACTAGTGTTTTTAGTACAGGAAGTTACTATTTGTGTGTGGTTTGACTCCTAGATTTGATAGCGCGTGTTAATTTGTTTTTTTTTTTACTTTTAGAGACCATAAGTGTGAAGTGTGAAGTGTGAATTGTGAATTGTGAATTTTAATTGTTAGGTTTGAATTGTGAATTGTTAATTTTAGTTTTAAATTGTTAATAAAATTCACTGATGCTGAATATAATGGCAACTGTTCCAAAATTTACCAACCAAGGAACCCCTCTTAACGAAAGTCCTAGTACTTTTCCTTGCTTTGGAAATGTTGGTCCTCTTTATATGGCTACTTTTTCATTACCTAGATTTACAATAAGTTTACCAATATGGTTATTTTCAACTTCGTTGGCCCCGAATACTCCAATTGTTCCACCTCAACTAGATGCTTCACCTCAACAGAGTTCACCATCTCAACATCTCCAACCTTCTCTTGACCCTTTACCTTCTTCACCTAATATTTCTTCCTCCATTTCTTCCTCTTCGCTTGGTAAAAGCCTTGATTCTAGTAACTAGGTGACTATGAAGAGGAAGAAAGGGAAGAAGAAGAAGAAGAAGAAGCAAGATAAGTAAGAATTCAACCAACCAACCATGGTTGTAAGTGTTAGTTGTATTGAGGAAACCTCCAACATGCATCATAAACCAAAATACCCTTGCAGGCTTTGTAAGGGTGACCACTTCCTTATCAATTGTCCTGGTATTCCAAAGGTCTTGGAAGTATGGTCTGAAAAATATCATCAACTTTCTGTTGATCCATCACAAAGGATAATGTGTTCCGGGAAAGGTAAAGTTAGGTTTCCTTGTAAGTTATGCAAAGGGAGTCATCAAACTCACATTTTCCCTCACATGGATGAAGCCTCAAAATTGTTGGAAAACCTTACTGTTCCACAGCAAGAAATTCCAATTAGTTACCGTAAACTTTCTCCCAACCTATCGTCAAATGACGGAGTGATTGATCTAATTTCAAGTACAGTCGATCCCACTCTTCCATTGGAGAGTGAAACTCATATCACTTAGGTTGATGATCCATTAGCTGATCAAGTAGTCGATTCAATTTCACATTCGATCAATCCCATTCTCCCTGTAGAGAGTGAACTTCATACTACTCAGGTTCTTCTTGTTACATCAAATTCTTCTACACTGGGGGGCATTTCACCTATTTCTACATAACCCCCTCCAAGTACTGAGGTCTTTTCCTTTGATTGGAATAGACTAACAGAACCTCGTCTTCCTTCCTCCATCCCTTTCCAAATAATTTTTAAGTTTGGTGGTAGGGACATACACCGCACACAGGTAGATGAAGGTGCTTCTGTTAGTATTTTATCCTCAGCTATTTGGAAAGCTTTGGGTTCCCCTCAACTTGTGCCTATTACGCAGAATATGAAAGCTTTTAACAGAACCATTAGTGAACCTTTAGGGATCCTTCCTAAGTTTTCTATTAATTTTGAAGGTAAAAATATTTGTATTGATCTTATGGTAGTTCGAGGCCCCTTGGATTTCGATTTACTCCTTGGGCGAGACTATGTTTATGCAATGAAAGCTGTCGTATCGACACTCTTTCGTGTGATGTCTTTCACTCACAATGGAAATATTGTGACTGTAGACCAGCTTTCATTCCCTAGTCTTGATTTGAATACCAATAATTCGACATCCCTGAATGTTCCTCATACAAAAATGGTATCTACCCCACCACGGGTTAATTATGTGGCAACTAGTCCCATGTTTTCAGTTACCGATGTAAGCGAGCTTCTCACTGTTTTCTTGTCTTCCTTTGACTTAGATCTGGTAATTGACATGGAAAACTCTATGGGATTATTTGGACATGATGTTCTTATCCATTTTGAGTCCCTTGACATGTATTCCTTTCATAGAACTGTTCTTCCATCTGATGAAGACCTCTTGGAAGCCATGGTCGAGGTGTGTCGTTTGACATGTGTTTCTTCCAGTTGGAAGCCATGATCACGTTGGTGAGGATAGTTTCTTTTCCTGTGTCAACCTCGTTAAAAAATGAATCAGTGGCCCCTGAGGATAGTTCCTTTTACTGTGTCAACCTCGTTAAAAAATGAATCAGTGAGTGTGAGGAAAGTTCCTTTTACTGTGTCAACCTCGTTAAAAAATGAATCAGTGAGTCAGAGGATAGTTCCTGTTACTAATTCAACCTCATTAAAAAATGAATTGGGTATGAGGACAGTTCTTTTCCTATGTCAACCTCATTAAAAAATGAATCAGTAGGTTATATAGGTAGATTGTAGAGAGTAGATTTGAGGACAGTTCTTTTCCTGTGTCAACCTCATTAAAAAATGAAACAGATTCTAGCGAGGATAGTTCCTTTTACTGTGTCAACCTCATTAAAAAATGAAACAAGTTTGCTGCGGATAGTTCCTTTTACTGTGTCAACCTCGTTAAAAAATGAATCAGTGAGTGTGAGGATAGTTCCTTTTACTGTGTCAACCTTGTTAAAAAATGAATCAGTAAGTGAGAGCATAGTTCCTTTTCTTGTGTCAAGCTTGTTTAAAAAATGAAACAAGCTTCTGAGGATAGTTCCTTTTACTGTGTCAACCTCATTAAAAAATGAATCAGTGAGAGCGAGGATAGTTCCTTTTACTATGTCAACCTCATTAAAAAATGAATCAGTGAGTGTGAGGATAGCTCCTTTTATTGTGGCAACCTCGTTAAGAATGAATCAGTTGGTCTGAGGACAATTCTTTTCCTATGTCAACCTCACTAAAAAATGAATCAATAGGTATATTGTAGAGAGTAGATTGATAGATTATACATAAGTTTCTGAGGATGGTTCCTGTTACTGAGTCAACCTTGTAAAAAAATGAATCAGATATGAGGATATTTTCTGTTGCTGTGTCAACCTCATTAAAAAATGAAACATTTAGGTGAGGATAGTTCCTGTTACTATATCAACCTCATTAAAAAATGAAACATGTTGCCATGAGCATAGTTCTTTTCATGTGTCAAGCTCGTTAAAAAATGAAACAAATCCTCCCCTAATTGAGTCAAGTCTTTTACTAGATCTCATAAATGTTAAGTCGTATATTTAGGTTAGTTATTTCAGTTTTTACATAATTTTCTTACAGTTTTAGGTCAAATATTTCATATGATCTTGTAAATGAACCTTCATTCCATCCAGCTATTAATTACTAGCAGTGTACTTAGTTGATCGAAATGAAGCTGGGGGGGCATGCACTCTAGAAGTTACGCTTAGGGGGCATCAAGCATAGTTTTCTCTTTGTTTCAAGCTTGCGTAAAAATGAAACCACTCTGAAGCATAGTTTTTCTCTGTTTCAAGCTTTTGTAAAAATGAAACCTATCTTGAGTCAATTTTGGTTATTATTTTCAAGACTCGTTAAACTCATGAAAATCCCGAGATTATTTTGCTATCTTTCATTCTCGTAAAACACATGAAAATGTCGAGTTCTTTCCATATTTTCCTGCTCGTAAATTAAATTTAAAGTTGGCCATATGAGTACATTTTTATCCCTTTTTTGAACTTGTTAAAACTTACAAAAAAGTGAAAACCATGAGTACATTTTTATCCCTTTTTCAAACTCATTAAAATTTACAGAAAAAATTGAAACTACTAAGTATACTTTTATCACTTTTTTGGACTCTTGAAAATTACGACAAAGCGAAACATTGGAGTCCTCCTTTAAGCTCTTTTTAGACTCTCGAAAATTGAAAAGATTTTCGAGCACTTGATTATTCGAACTCGTTAAAATAAATGAATGATCATCCTTTCAGTATAATTTTACCCCTTTTACGGACTGCAATGGACTATTTACGAAAAAGGTATACTTTGACTAATTACGGTCAATAGAGTTCTCTCCCACATTATTTTATCCTTTTTTGGGCTTGAGAGACTAAATTTACGAAAAAGTACACCCATGGATTTTTCTTAAGTTTTTTCTTCTGACTCCCTAAAATTGAAAAACACCGAGTTTCTCCTATACTGGACTCGTTAAAATTTAACAGTAAAGGACCTGTTCAATTTCAAATAGGAACGAACGACTCCTTCTTAGGGTTTGAATTTTAAACTAAGATGGATTCATCTTAAGGATGAGATTATAAACAAGCAAATGTTATCCTCCTCAAGCTTGTCAAAAATAAAGAGGTACTTCCCAGAAATGATGGGGGAAAAGAGAGAAAAATGAACATGTTTGTTGTATTTTGATTTTTCAGAAAATTTTTAACCACTCTTGAACATGACACTTTTGTTCATCTAGGTTGGGAAATCTTTTGCCTAACAGTTAATCAAACCACATTGAAATTCTTCAGCCGGTTTCTAGGTATTAGCTTTGGGTCAATTGTCACCAAGCCATCTGCAGTGTCATTATGTGTTCAAGAGGACAGTTCAAACAAACCATTCATTTGCGAAATATTTGTCTTCCATTTTTACCATCCTTAAGTTAGTCCCTGCCAATATATTTCTTCAAAACTTGATCTATGATTTCATGTTGTGGGCTTGCCTATGACAGATCACTTTCTATTGACGACAACCCATTATCTAGAAATTTGATCTAGAAATCGTCAGTACCTTGAAATCTGCATGCCTCAATGGCAGGTTTTTCACCTTCAACGATAGGTTACATCATTGGCCTTCGATCGAATGATTCTGTGACATGTTCGACTTCAACTCATTCATTCACATTTCATGGATTGTACTGAGTACTTTGAGAGCCATTGACATTATCGGTGGTTACTCTCACAGTTGTTAACATTTTACATCATTGACTGGTAATCAAGTGGTTTCTACCATGTTCGACTTCGACACATACATTCACATGGATAGAATCATACTAGTTCGAGATGCGGAAATCAAGACCCTAGATCTAGTTTCTACCATCCAAGCTATGAGGAATTTTGTTATCATTTATACAGTGGACTATTTATAAATAGATGGCTGCATCCATACTATGTATACACATGTCTATACTGTGATGTATTCAAAATCATTCCTATATCAGAACAGTTTGAGTCAGTTTCTAGTTAGTTTTGATCTGAGTATGGGAATGCCTGCCTCAGCGATGATTTGTATACATATATATTTTTCATTGAATGTTTTTATAGGTTCCGACTGTGGTGTCCACAGGATTATCCTTGAAATGATAAATTACTTCACTCTTCATATATGACAGACTTAATCTTCATCTATTTCAGTCTTCGCACTTTAGGGGGCAATCTATTACACTAAAAACTGTCACCTTGACATTCTGCTGACTGTATGAGCTCATTAACACTCATACATACCTCCTCTGCAAGTCTTACAACCTTTAATCCTAATGTCAAACCCTGAAACAAGAAGAAAAACCCTAAAAACCTCTGAAAGAATGGGTACGCAGGTAACATGAAGCCTACCTGCATTCCTGGCTTGGGAACGCAGGTAATGCATGGCTTACCTGTGTTCTAGAATTCATTTTTCCTTAAGAATTCCTGCGTACCCCCTCCAAACTCAAAAAATAGAGAAATTAAAGTTAAAAAGTTTGTTTTAGGTCAATTATAGAAGGTTCTAGATGAGAATTTTTTGGGATGAGTATGCTTTGATAAGGTGAATGTATCCCTCACCTTAAGGAACTAATCCCTTGATGTGAGGAGTCTATCCCTTTAAAGGAGGATTCTATCCCTTCAAAGGTGGAATCCTAACCTTCTCATATGCTCTATAAAAGGAGGCATTGGGTAGCCTCAAAGAGTTAGTTTTCGGAGATTGAGAATTGGAGTTCAAGCTTTATGGGTGATTGAGTTGAAGTGTTGTTGAAATTTAGACTTCTTTCTGCTGAGCTTTTGAGAGGAAATATCACATACCTCTTTGTGCTCCTAGAGGAAGAGTGCAAGACTTATCAAAGTAGAGGAGACTCATACTTCGGACCCCGAGAAGGCCTTTTCAAACATCAAGGCTAAGGTTGTAAGGTTCTTCTGTTATTTTAAGATTAATACAATCAAGTTTTGTCTTTCTCAATAAATTGTCGTTCGATTGTTTATTTCAATAAGCTATCATTTGATCATTTATTTCATAGATTCCTTGATCACTATGATTGGTATGTTTTATGAATATTTTTTATACAGGTGCTATTTAATATTTGCTTGTTTGTGATTGCAGGTCGACAAAGACAACACTTTGTTGCGACAAAATATGACACTTTCTTGTGACGAAAGAACTCTTGTTGCGACGAAAGAAATCTTGTTGTGACGGAAGCACTATGACCGCAAATAAGCATTTGGATCTAAGGTAGGATTGACACCTTATAGAATTTATTTGTAAAACGAATATATTTAGAGAAAGACAGACTTAGTTGTTCGTTTGTTGCTAGATTGTCTTCTGACACTAGGGAGATCGATCTTGTCCACAAGATCAATTTATCCGTCCAACAATAGCAACCCTCATTAAAAAATTGGAAATCCTCCACCTGGCGACTCCAAAAATTCCTAACAGACCTAAGACTCCACTGGAGGAAGAACCTGAAATATGACCAGACATTCTAGAAGGATAGAACATTCAAGCCTGATTTAGTTTCAAGAAATCATTGTTTTTATCTACAACTATGTTCTATCCTACTTTAAGCCTGATCAAGTGTACAAAGATGAGATCCACATTGATTGTTGGAAAGATCTCAAGCCTTAGTTTTTAGAACATGAGCAAACCTATACACCTATGAGAAACCTAGTGAAACAAGAGCCTCATGTTGTATCTCTTACCCCTAATGAAACTTCAAGCAGTCATAGGTCTCTTGTTGCACTACCTACACCCACAAAGGTCATAGAAAGATATAAGCCTCTCGTTTTTCCTCTTATCTTCCAACCCCTCCCTACAGAACTTACAAATAAACTACCCCTTTTTTATTGAGAAAATACAAAGATCACCACTAAGCAACACGTTCAAAATATTGAGGATTTAATTAACTTATTTGAAATATAAGAAGATGATATGTGTATTATAATTTTTGCCTTACCGTTACAAGGAAAGGTTAAGAGTTTGTTTAAAGACCTTCCAGCTACAAGCATTATCAATTTTCATCAATTCACTCAAGTTATCCTTGATAAATGGGTAGTCCTGGGAAATGTTTTCCTCATCCTAGAATAATACCAAAACTTGAAAAGACAACCAAGGGAGATAGTACAAGACTTTTCATCCAGGTTCAATAAGGTATACAATGAAATACCTACTAAGATAAAGCCACCCTTGGGATGGGCCCTATTGCACTATCCGAGTTCTTTTGACCCTGAGGTGGAATTCCATATAAGAGAAAGAGAGCCTTCAAGCCTGGAAGAAATGAAAAACATAGAAATTACTGTCGAATACAACATATGGCATAGGGAGGAAAAATTAAATGCAATAAAGAAAGACCAAGCAGAGCAAATAAGGCTGATCACTATAGAAACCAAGCTGGAAAGATTGATAGAGACATCCAACATCTTGATAAACATAAAGGAGGAAGAATATGAGGTTGAAACTAGAAATGTTTATTCGAAAAGACCCACACCTTGTCCTCAGGAAAAAAAAACCAGATCACTGCAAGACATAAGAAATATGCAAAGCATGCATGATAAACAAGATTTCAAATCAGAAAATGAACTGGCAGATTATTTTGAAGAAATAATTGCTGAGAATCCAGTAGGTTTGAATGGTGACATTGCTTATAATTATGATCTATCGGATGATGATGTTCTCCAAACAGAATTTGATCTTGCAGGGCCATCATTAGTAGATTTGTGGGAGGAAGATCAGTTCCATCAACTTCAAGAAAGTAATGACCCAAGTCAGGCTATTTATGATACTGATAAAGAAAATTGTGAAAGTCTAGTAGCAAGTGAAGATTCATTGAATCTTCACTTTGTTTTATATTAGATCATCAGTAATAGTTTTCATGTCATTGGGAATTAGCAACCTTTCATCTTAGAGGATGAGGAAGAAAGAAATGAAGAAACTCTTGAGCAAGTTGAATATCCTGAACCTTCTCCTAAAAGGGTTGAGGTAATCAAAGAAGCCCCTGTTGAAGAATATGTTAATATTTTCACAAAGCTTAGTCCACTGAATCAAAATGTGTTGGGACTACAAGAGGACAACACTACCAAATATGATGAGTCCTCTAGTTAAAATTACAATGAAGATGAGGGAGATTTTCTTTCTCAAAGGAATCTTTTTCTTGATCTAGTGGAATAAGAATCAATCCTGGTTGAAAATTACCTACCAAATACTCCCAACCAAGAAAGGGATGATTGGGCCTTCAAGAGCCACACTAAAGATGCAGTGATCAAGGATGCAGATAGCCTACTGGTCATGGAAGGCCTAAAAGAAGAAATTTTACATCATGTGTTCATTGATCCTGTGGAAGAATATATGGAGGCCTTGATTGGCTCAAGTTCCCAAGCATTAACCCTTTGCAAGATCCAGATACATCAGGAGTGGTCACCATTGGTGGTGGCCTTGGTTTTGAAGACCCACATTCAAAGTACCCCATGGTTATCTCTGACAAGCAGTCAGATTTCTTACTCATTTTTGTTACTACTGAACTGGCTGCATTGGCACTATTGTATCATATAAAACAATAGAGATTTCCAAGTTAGGGTAGGATAGGTAGGAATCTCAATATAGCTCAACCTGTGAGCATTCAGTTAGTTGTTGATTTTACTTTGAAGAAAAATTCAAAAAATACAAAAATAGAAAGAGAAGGGTTCAGGCAAGCTAAAAACTTGAACCAGCAGAGAAAAGAAGAAGAAGAAGCTCTAAAAATATCAAAACCATAGATGAAATCAAGAAAGAATGGTGGCTCTAAAAAGCTCAAAATCTGAGTCATAAGAAGAAGGTGATTTTCGGATCTGAAAGGCTTCAAATTTTGTTTTCAAATTCTAAAAAGTTTAGTCCATGTGCAACTTGTCTTTATGCCATGGACCCATATAAAATAAAATAGTCTAATCCTAGTTTGTCTGTATGTAAATTTCTATTTTAGAATGTAGAGAATAAAAATCTATCAGACAGTTTAATCCTGGCAGATATTAGTTTAGGTAGAGAATCCATGAGTCCAACTGTTTAATCTACTCTTATGGAGGAAAAAGGGTAGATTTAGAATAGTTCTTTCTTTCAATAAAAAAATGATGATGTGAAAGGTCTGCAAGTCTAATTGCACCTTGAAGAAAAAAATGTTAGGACAGTAGGATGGGTAGGTAGCTGTTTGGAAATTTTTTTTTTGCTGACATAATATCCATCATGTTTGTAGCAATTGATCAAAGAAGAGAAATATGGTCAAGTACCATGCTCTAGCCTACTTCCAAGGATTATTTTTGAGATTCTTGACACCTTCAAGAAGATGCCATCCCCATGTGGAGCCACTGTTGGCCACCTATAATAATTTGTCAAAGAAAATAGGTGGCCAAATCTGTGTTCAAGCCTTCAAGTGAAAATTTCCCTTGAAAATTTGTCATCATGGAAGCCTTGTGATGTCCTTATCCTCCAAAATTATCTTCACTATTGTTTCCATTGATGAGCCTTATTTTTTTGTGAAAGAGACTGCTTTCAAAAGGCCTCCATTTTCTCCTTTTCATTCCCACAACATCCCCCATTTTTCATCCTTATTTCCTCCATGAAATTCCTCTAAAGACCTTCATTTCAACCTCCATCTCATCCTAAACCCATTTTAAACCTTATAATTTCCCTTTATTTGGTTTTAAAATCCCTTCTTTTTCCTATCGGAACCTTCCGTTTGGCTTAAAAAGCACTAATTTTGGGCCTAAAAAAATCTTTTTACATTATAATAAATTTAAGCCCTCGAGGGCTTATGGCCTTTAAGCCCCTTCCTCCATGTGTCCTTAGCCCTGCAATAGGGAACTAAACGGTCTTAAAAATCCTTCTGAATCCTTACTTTCCTTATAATTTCCTCTTTCCCAACATTTTGGTCTAAGTAAATCTGGACTGTTGATCTACACAGATCAACGGCCATCAGGCCATCCTTCCCTTCGCCATTCACTTACCATGCTTTCCCTCTCCAAAATACTTTTGCATCATCTTTAGTAGCCATCCAATCTATAGATCCAATGGCCAGGATCTATCCCGACCATCCAAACACTCCCAACCACACGTCCGCTCCATGACGAAACATCCCACATCACCATGGACCCTACCTACTTTTCCGCCCCCACAGCTTTCCTCCACCATGCTCTCCTCACAACCGTCTGATCTGACATCCCAAATCCGATGGCTAGTGCGCGGTATTGCGTGATTTTGCGCCCAGGAGATAACGTCTTAAAATTATGTGATATGAGCGGTTTTTAAAAGACACACATTGCCTATTCTATGGAATAACATTCTTTTTGGGAAAACCATACCCCCTCAGAGCCCGCGCAAAAACCATTAATGCTTTTTTGCCATACCGCCTGCCCCCCCCTCCCACAATGTCAATCTCACTTTTAATCACAACCATTGATCTTTGAGATCAAACGGTCCACGTTATAACGCAACTTCGTTCATCAACCATTCGCCTGTTCCCCCAATGACTCCATCGAGCGATCACAGTCGTAGATCATCCTAATCTAACGGCCCACGTTCACCCTCACACTCAAAACTCCAAAACACCTGGTTAGCCGCTCTGCCAGGGTTTTTCATCCATTTTTTAGCTGCATCCACTCTTCTCCTAACTATGCCTCCATCCCCACGAGCCTCCAAAGCAGCCATCCTCACTCCCTCAGGTTTCTATAATGTGTTTATCGTGTTTTGCAGGGTTTATAGGTGGTGAATTCATTCTGTCTCCACAGTCACGGTTATGGTGATGTAGAGCACAGAAAGCCAGTCCCGGAGCCAAAGATAGCAGAGGAAGACATCCCTAAGAGGGTTTGAAACATGTTTTTATTGACGATCAGGTTATTAAACCCTAGCATAAAACCTCTAGTGCCCTTATAACCTGTACATTCACAAACACAAGTCAGAAGAAGCAGCAAAATGTATTAGAAGATATTAAAGGATTAAATTCCTAATGTTGAAGACTTAATGCTTATATCAAGTGTTTAGAAGGATAAAGGATACAGTTCAAATACCATAAATATGATCAAGGAGGCTTAATGAAGCCTAAAGCACATAAACAAGTTATATCAGTGAGTTAATATTAGTATAATGTTCTTTTCCTAAGAAGGACAAATTCCCATAGCATTCTCTATGCCTCATCGAGCCCATAATAGTTATTATTCTGATAGAAAGCTCCTAGAACTATCAGTGCATTGGTTATGAAGTATGGAAGGCTTGAAAGACAAAATCTTCACCTTACTTTTCATAGAAGATAAACAGAGTACCAACAGCCAGAGAGTACTTAAAGAGACATACCTGAAGTTATTGTCAACCTGACAAAGACTTCTAAACCAGCCTAAAGGGTACCAACATGTTAATGCAGAGCCATTAAGCAGAGTGGGCATTCAAATACTTCCTCCCCTCTATCTTAATGAATCATTTAAGCTCATATCTACTACTCCACCTCCTCATTCACCTATAAGTATTCATTGAAGATTCATTGTAAAGGGTTGGGATTTTATTGATTGTTTAAACTGTTATTGAGGGGAAGTAGTTGAGTATTTTTGTAATATAGTAGGCTGGGAAGAGAAGTTTGGACTATAAAAATCCACTGGACTCAAAGTACTTGGTTTGTTTTGCACATCAATTGGAAAAGCAGATTCACAGGATCCTAGTCTATATTATTGGTGATGTTTTTCTCACTGTAATTTTCTCCCTTTCATGTTTTTCATACTGTCCATTATTCTTTGATAAAGAAAAACAAGCATAGATTAGGACATACTACTAGAAGTACCCTAAATCTCACTGTAAATCTTTATCTTTATGTTTTCCTCTGATTTTTTATTTTAAGGATAATTCTATAGATTATAACCAGTCAAGAAATGTTGGTGAGCCCATGTCTTGCTGAGTACAACTTGAAACATTGTCCTTGAAAGATATTTTCATTTCATGCTAAGTAAAATATTGAACTAGGGAAGTCTATGGTTAGCCCTGTCCTCTAGTTTCTTCTCCAACAATTTGTCTTGAAAGTTTCCCTGTGAGTTGGTGTCAAAAGAAATGAGGGTTAAAAGTCTTTCTCTAATCTTAGGCCTCGCTCTGTGTTTAACCTTAAATTTTTTCTACTGTCTGAAAGTGGTTATGAGGACTGCTAGATTTTTTTTCCTTAAGAGTATGCTGAAATCAGGCTAATTTAAAAGTCTTTACATGATCTTAAGCTACCCTTTGTGTCTTTGTTGAGAGTTTCCTTTGAAGCATGTAAAAATTAGGATAGGTTAAAAGTCCTTACCTGATCTTAGGTTGCACTTTGGTTTCTTGCTTTCATTCCGCTTCTTAATGTTCCATCTCACCACATATCTAAAAGAGATCCTTTTGTATAGATGACTTGCCCTATGTAAACCCTTGGATAGTTGTTATGCGAGTAAACCCTTTTATGACTCCATATCCCAATGGATTGGCACTTCTCTTGACCCATCTTCCCATGTTGAAACATCCTACTACTTTGTTCCTTATCCACTTCACATTACCTTCTCCGTTAATGATCTCCAACCAAAGAAACAAACCAAAAACCCTTGTGCTTCATACCTAGCCTAATACCATAAACTGACCTTAAATATACATCATTCTTTGAATATATAGAGAGATCCCTCTCTGGATCCAGGAGGGCTAGATCCTAGGATCCCAAAGTGGTTTGATGTTGTCTTGTCATTTGGTATTGCCAAATCTGCCAAATCACAGGAACCCGAACAGAATAGTAAACAAACATCCAAGTAAATCGCAATTGCAAGATCGCATGAATGTCATATGGCTTCTAAAAGGCCACTCCAAATGATTTTCAATGTGAAAAAAAATAAAGAACTTAAATAAAGGAATTTTTTTTTTTCTCGAATGATATTCCACAAAAAGAAAACAATGGGACCAACCACTGCCACATAATCAATCATAAATTTCATATCGCATTTTTTCCAGAACAACATTTAATCCATCCTTCACATTTTCCCAATGCGATGTACTCCATCACATCACACTTTCGCTACATGACCACTTCTTCCCATTGTCCAATTCCACCGAAATTGTGATTGTGATATCAAAATCGGTGAAAGGAGGATATCCAAAATTTTAAGAAGTTCACACACGAATAATATTTGTGATGAAAAAATATCTCATTTAAATGCTTAAATGATTATGTAGGCACATCAACCCATGCTTTCCATTAATGTCATAACTTAAATGGTTTAACAACCCATGCCTCCTAAAAATGATTTGACCAAAAGAGTATTGAATTTTTGGATTATCTACATGCCAAGTTTCATTCACCCATTATTTCCATTATTACAATACTTTGTTATTGTAACAAGTTTTCCCTTTTTTTACTTATCATTCTCGATTGTTCGCAGGCAATTCCAAACAAGCATAGTTCTTCAGAAATGTCAAAGGCTACGAAGAAATCCAAAAAACCCATGGCTCTCACTAATACTACAACTTCATCTAGTAAAGTAAACAAGATGCTCCCCTTATTCATAGAGATGACATGCACGTCAAAGAGTGGTTATTCCTCTTGGGAAGAAATGTACATATTATTTGAAGATGAGAAACACCATGGGGTTGAAAGAGAAACTACTACACACACTTCTAATTATTTAGAATCTACTATAGAAGAGGTCACCAAATCTTTTCTACACAGGATTTCTACATGCACAAAAATTTTACCATATACTGATATGGTAAAATGGATAATCGAAAATCTCAATATTGGAGATAAAACTTTTCTGACAAGCAGAGGAACAATGGTAGCATATTTTAGAGAAGAAGATTTGAAGAAAATATACCACATTCTAGACTTAGAGAAGGTATATGATAAATAGTTTCTATAATAATTCACCAAGGAGAATGAAATAAAGTCGAACCACGTAACACAATTGAGGAACAACCCAAACAAGCATAAAAATTATGATAAGGGTATGTATTCAACTAATTCTCTTGCTAGTCCCTATCCTTATATTTATGCAATGATGTCTAAACTCTTCAGCCAACCCGATACCACTAAATTATCAGTGGAATGAGTTCAACTTATGAAATTGGTTAAATATTCTTATGTCATGGACGAGGGAACCATTTTTTCCAATAATATTTCTACCCAAATTCTTGAAAATAGAAATTATCGTTCCATTTCATCTAAAATCTTTGCCCAATTTTACATGAGTTCTTACATTATGGATTTTGTATGTTTTACCTCAGATTTTCCAATCATGGGTTGGAAATTGAATACCCAAGACCCTACTCCCATTCATGTCGATCGTAGTATTCTATGGGAATGAAGATATGAAAGTCATTTCTAAAAAATCTTCCATGGAGTTATGCTCCCATTATTTCAAGTTGTATTTAATAAAAAGGCCCCCAGATTATCCAAGGAAGTTCAAGCAGACTTCACCTCCATTGGAAAATGGTTCGGTGAAGAATTGTTTACTTATGTCAGAGTTTTCAGAAGCTTGGCTCAACCACATGTCCTAACATTGTATGTTATAAATAACTTCTCGCAGAAGAAATTGTTTATTATATTTTCAGTAATGCACTGACTAATAAGGAAGCAAAGAAAGTTTCCTGACCCTCTTTTCCTATTCACTGTGGTGTCTATGCATTATAAAATTATAAGCATGCAAGGTTAGAATTAAATCAAATTCAGTGCTTGAAATTGTTTACAATTTCAAACAGGCAATATGACCCAAACCAAGTTGCCTTTTATTTTAGAACTCAACTAAAAATCATACCATTTGTGCATGTAGATGATGATTTTGATGACTTTTTTGAGTTAGTCGACACTTATTCTATGGTACAGAAATTAGTAGCATCACGATTCAATCCACAACAGCTTTAAAAATTCAAGAATTAAAGAAAAAAATATTGGAAGGGATTCCATTAAATATACTATAGGTATCCCAACCCATATCACAGAAGTAAAATCAATAGAAAGAGCAAGAAAAGGATCAACCACCTAAGGATACTGAAGTGCTTAGTAGAACAAAAAAACATAAGTCTACTAGGATGCAAGGCAAATATCCACATTTTCCAAGTGAATTGAATTATGTCTTGAAGGAGTTAAATCAATAAATTCAAGGATACCAACAAATGGTGATCATTGATCATCAACAAGAAATGGAAACACCTCAAGGTAAAATTTAGAACCCGTTTACTGCTAGGTCAATTGACAAATTAGTTAACATGCAACAAGTAGAATTTATCCCGACCTACCCTACTTCAGATATTATATTGAAAATTGATGAAATTACTCCTTTAGATATATTTTATAGTCCCAGACATAATTTTTTCATGAGCAGGTAGAGGAAGAGAAGGAGAATAGAACAGTCATAAATCCTTATTCCCGGAAATGTCCCTATGCAAGTAGTTTCGAAAGACTTGCAAGTAGATCCATCTTAGGATAGAACTAGTTTGACTCAGTTTGTAGGAGTATTTTCATCCACCACTATAGAAAAGGGCACTAAAGTTCAACAATTATTCAGTGAAAAGGATGAAAAAATCCTTCAATTGGAACATGAATTGCAAGAAGAGAAACGAAGTGTTAATCAACAGTTACAAGCACAAGCATCATAACTCCAACAGAGTGTAGATCACTTAAAGTTGTAGCACCAATATGAAATAGGTGCTACAGATACTCAGATTCATTATTTGCAATTCATTTTTCAAAATTTGAAAGAAAATCCCAAAGTATATGAATTCAGGAAGGAAGCATTGGAATTAAATACCCTGTTGGCTCAACAACAAGTCTTTTTTTGCCAAAAATTATCTATTATTATTGAAATATGTGAAAACATTGATTCACTGATGAATCGAGTCGCTGACCAGAGGATAATACTTGATGAAATAGATGGAAAAGTATCACAGTATGTCACCTTGTAAGATACTATTGAAGGCTGAAATTCCAATCTTCCTAGGATTGAAGATTCCAAAATAGAAATCTTATTTACTGATTAGGACATACATTTAAAACAAGTTGAAAGGGAAATTTGAAGAGACAGAGATGTTGCTAACAAAATTGTAGAAATAGTTAGCCAGAATCTCATTGCTGCTAATATGATTGATATATTCCCTCCTGGTTCTCTACCTATTGTAAAAGATTTAATAATACAATGGAAGGAAATTTCTAGGGTAAAAGAGGAAAGCATCAGAAAATTGGAGAAGCTAGACTAGGAAAAGTAATGGAAGTACTTGGTTAATCCACATAGCCAATGGTTAATGTTGTGATGTATAACATATACTTCCTCTTATATGATGCCTCCACTATCAGATGTGGTCTAAATAGGACAACTGCGCATCAGGCCAGGCTAACCTCTTGAGGTTCAAACTATGCTCAACATCCTTCAACTGAAGCAACAAATGTCCAATGAGACAACAATGCAATGCTGAAGCGAGTCATCCCATAAAATTATGTTTATGTTTTTAATTTCACTTAATTTAAGGAGAGTTGTTTAAACCTCCTAAGCTCTTTATGTAATTACTATTTTTGTACTCTCTATTTTATTATATAAACCCCTTCATGCATTTTAAGAAGGGGTCTTGAAATTCTGAAAAGAAGAGTTTATAGAAGCTGCACTTTTGTACTCTTAAACTTTTTCTTAATAGAAAAGGTTGGACCAAATACTGTTTTTAAAATGAGCAGAGTTAGCATATATGGTACTTTTATCTTTATGTTAATATTCTGTTTCAAATGAAAAATAGTTGACTTTTTGTATGATGTTTTGTTATATGTATCCTTTTAACACAATATAGCATTAATTCACTTCTGAACATGTTAAATTGCCATTTTTATACATATTCAATACATGCAATAAATAGATGCAATATATGCTTATTAAATTGATTTAATTAACTATTTAATTAAATCAATTATCTTAATTTTTTGTTCATCTCTCTAAGTGTTTGTTGAATCTTTATTTGCATTCACTAAAATATCATCTCTTTAATTCATAAAGAAATATAGTTCATCTCGGGATATAGATAAGTATATTTATTTTCTTTAAGCTTGTTATGAGTCCCATTTATCAAGTCATAGTCACTTAAAATACCACCCATCCACCAAATTATATTTCATTTGGAAACTGGTCCCATAAATCCATTTGGAGCCACCATCTCAAACAGATAAGGCATGGCTTTTAACTCCCCAGCCGGGTGGTTTTCCCTGATGTTATTCTACAAATTTTGGGGGAATCAACATTTTTAGTGCTGGAATGAGGGCCATTAGACTATGAATGACACCAAAGATTAATCCAAAAAATAAATACCATCAAAAGAGTCATTCTCCCTCCAAATCTCCTACAACTTCTAGTCCCCATTAAAAATACACTATCTATAGATCATAAGTTGTTCAATATTATCCCAAGTCTCCTAGGTTCATTCCCAAAGAACTCTCCCTAGATTATACCCCAAAATCGCCTGAAGTACAACCCTTAATAAATAAGTTAGAATAAATTTATATTTCAGCAGTAAAGCCTGTGCTTTCTAAAACCTCTGAAGGAAGTGTCACTTCAATATTAAAAGGAATTGGTGTATTAACTCGTTATAAGCCTGAAAAACTCGGAATAATCCATTTTGAGTTTCTCCTTCATTCATAACATAGGAAATATCTGATATATGATACCCAAACATCAACTAGTGAGACTATTTCATATTTTCCCATCAAACTCCATCATTTATTCCTCCTTCTATTAAATCTTCCCAACCAATTTCTTCATCAATTCATATTTAGTATTCTCAAACTACAAGCACTGCTTCAAATTGTATCAATTATGTGGTTGTTTTTTCTTCATCTACATGCACATCTGGAACTACTTATTCCACTCCAAATCCTTCTTTAGGACCAATCAATCCTCTGTTTTACACAATGGAAAATAGACCTGGGACAAATCCTAGAGCTGTTCAATTACCAGGTCCTCTTCACCCTTTACCTAAGCATCTAGAAATATGGTTGGCTAAGTACAATCCAGATGACGATCTTCCTGTGGAAGAACATCTTCATAATTTCATTTTGTCTATGAATTTAAATGATGCTTTTAGGAAAATTATAGACTTATAATTTGACAAAAAAAAATTATCACCCAGGGGTAGTTAAGATTATCAAATGTTGCACGAGATATATGGAGGCTAATACTTTAAGTGATTTTCTAATTAAAATAATCACACACACATAGCTCTAATGTCTCTTTTCCATATCAACACTTGGTAGCAAAGGCTATGGAGTGGATTTAATCGTCCCTCTACAGCCCCTAATATTGCTAATGTTGATTAGAAAAGATAAAGGACCAAGAAAACAACCATAAAAATCAATTTAGCATTACATAACATAAACCACAACTTGATAAAATTATTTCAAACACATTTATCAAATAAACTTCACCATTCAACCATTACACATGTTCTTCTATAATTTAGAAAAGGGAAACAATAGTTGTGCAAATAATTCTGTTAATGCATGAAAATAATTAATGAGACACACAATTGTAAATAACGGAGTTTTGAGCAAAGGGAACCCTCCCTTACTCACAACCCATTTACTGTTAAAAAGGTTTACTCTGAAAAATTAACAGAACTTATAAATTTGTATTAATAAGAAAATTATTATAGTGATGTACAAGTCTGATATGTCACACCCACCAACCCCTTGCAAATGAAACATAATAACATTTATACAATTTCAGAGGCATATGCTTGCCCGAATTAGGAAAAATATTGTGCTGCAACTAATTTCTATCCATAACTAAACAGAATAACAAAAATATCTCTATTGAGTTTTATCCATGATAGAAAGCATGGATCAAACTAATTTCATTACATTTTTGGAGCTTTTCCCAATATGGCCATCGAGAAGAGGACTAAAGATATAGGTGAGTTCGATGATGAATTCGAAGCAACCAATAGGACAACATCCATGTAGGTGGATTTCCTCATAAAACCCATGTTCCCGTTTACTTGAAACTAACTAGAACATACTCAACTGTTGATTCTACTGCGGGAAGTTTGGGCGGTTACAGGAAATCCGCACCTACAGGAAATCGCAGAGTGTCTACAAGAAATCGACGACCACTGTTGTGTATAGGAAATCATGTAGCTACTTCAAATAGTGACTAATATGCATCATTAGGGGAATTTTGAGGCCTAAAATTAGTCTCCTAAGGAAATTATACAATAATAGTAGAAATAGTAAAATAAGATTTGATTACATCATCAATGTTTAGAGGGAAAAAAGAAAAAAACTACTTTTTCAACTCATATTTTGAACTTATCTCCCTAAGGGTTTACTCAAATTTCAAGTGGGAATACTCGTTGGATGCAAAATTTAATTCCTCATCCAAGGAGTACCCATGTTGAATACTCTTGATGGACTTTGCTACATGAAAAATTAGAAATACATAAAAAACATGATTGCAATCACTTTTTTTTTATGTATTTCTCATTTTTCGTGTAGAAAGGTCCATAAAAAGCATGCAACATGGGTACTCTTTGGATGAGTAATTAATTTTGACATCCAACGAGTATTCCCACTCGAAATTTGAGTAAACACTTAGGAAGATAAGTTGAAAATATGAGTTGAAAAAGTAGTTTTATTATTTTATTATTTTTTAATATTTTTACTTTTTTACTCCAAAAATGGTGCATAATCCACCATGGTTGATATCATCATCTTGAATCCTATTGGTTCTTATAAATTTTGTTTTAGTTGTACATTTTTTTTAGGAGGCCCATTTTAGACCTCAAAATTCCCCTAATGAAGACTCAATTTGTCAAACTTGAAATTTGTAGATAATCCGATTAGGAAATACTTAGCCTCTAGTAATACTTAAGAACAAGATAAAATGATACTTTTAATATAATTTTCATACCTTGAGTGCTCAACACCCTTTTGGTAAAACCATAGGTAATATGGAGAAATAGGAGTAATTAGGAGTCAAAAAGAGTTCAAAATGGGGGAAAGAAAGGAATTAAAATGCTATCAAAATGGAGAAAAATAGGGACTCAACATTGCCCCCACACCTAGCTTCTTGCATGTCCCTTATGCAAGAAAAATTGTCAAACTGCAGAAGGAAAAAATAAATCATTGCCCTATGCTATAGCTACTGTAACCAAGTGATCTAATTGGGCCTTGTTTGATTCTTCCTGAACCTTACCTTGATATTCTTCATTCTTTTTCTACAGGTGGTCGATTTGGGTCTATTTATTCTTCATGATCTGGCATGCCTTCTTATGCCACTCATCGAAATCCTTCTACATGCATAGTATATTTTCCTTCAAGGTCCCATTTTCCTTTAGAAGATCCCGTTCAGACACAATAAGCTCAGTGATAATTTCTTTCATTTACTTATGAGACCACTTCTTCTAGGAGGTTCCCTCCCCTTCATGCTATCCTTGAGAGGACTGGGGGAAAATTGGTTCCTCCTATCCATGGCAATCATCAACTGTCTTATTCCCACTTTCCTATAGTGGTGGGCCTTGGAAGGACGTGATCTACCATTATCATTTGTTAATAAACTCGACTACCTCTACCTTCCCATTCCTTTTTGACAGGTCTTGGGGCTTCTTACTCTTTTTATCAATGTTAATTGGTGGTAACGCTTCCTATGCATTTTCCTCAATTTCCATCTTCACATCATAGCTTCTTGTAAAGCACTTGGTCAGGGTATAAGTGCCCTTCAATTTGGGCTTTTCCCCCATGGTTTCCCCAGTCACCACCACTTCCTTGTATTTACTGACCTCCTCTGTCAATGCACCATAGGTTCATGGTTTCTTTTTCGAATTTTCTGTTTGCTCTACCTCCTTAGTTTCTGAAGAACCAGGATCCTTCTCATCCTCCATGAAGTGACTCTTTGAAAATACTTCTTCCCATGTTTTCTTCTATTTATGCAGAACTTCTGTCATGATAATTTTTCTCAAGCTGTGGTGATAAAGGTTCTCTTCTATGTGTGCTTCCCTTTCCTTGGTAGAAGTTGAAATTTTTAACAGGGACATTCTCACATAATAGGGAGAATTAAAGGGCCTGTCTCAAAAGTGGCCGGGGAGATGTTTAAGAAACAAAAATGGTAGCCTAAAATGGAATTCAAAAGTTATGTATTTCTACAGCAAAAACATAATATGTTGGTACTTACTTCAAATTTAATCCTGCGAGATTCCCTTACTCTAATTCATGTTTTCATGTTCTTTTCAGAGGAAGGGTGCACACATATCTTTGTTGAATCACTGGTTCTTGAACCAATGCTCCCCTTCCTGTGGTATGCCACAAGCTCGAGCTACTAGCTCCTATATCAACTTAAACTAAGCTTTATGCACATGTGCTTTTTCACCATTTAGATTTAGGTCGAAATAATTTGTAACCTCCGAATTATGCCCACTAAATTTGAGGAACAGTGTCAACCATCCTACCTTCTCCAACCTTGCCTTACTTCGAGGGTTAGCATACAGTAGTGTAGGACCCTAAGGTTCAAATCTGACAAGAGATTGCATTATCAACATAGCTAGGAGAAGGAGAGAGTAGAGTTGATTTTGCTCAAAATATGCTTCTAAGACTAGACAAAAAAACTCGACAATGGTAGCTTAAGTTTGCAATTATTCAAGGTTAAGAGGGAAACTTTTGAAAAACAAAATACATGATCATGATTTCCATCATGATTCGTCCTACAAGATAATTGTTGGAAAGATAACCAAGGACATGTCAGAGTAAATCATAATTGTGATGGAATTCAGTTTATGACACAACGGCTCATAGTTTCTTTCTTCCGGGAGGGTAACCATGACTCATATTCATGCAAATTTAAAAATTTTCATACCATTACCTTTTAATTTTAAGTATTCTGACACCAACTGTACCTGCTCGATCTTACCTTACAACAGTCTAGTACTTGTATGACGACTACCTTTATCTTCAAATAATAACCCACCTTGAAACAAAATCATATGCACAATTGTATAATTCATGGTCTCAACTAATAATGAAAATGATCAATACTTTATCATATTATTCTAGGATAATGTTCTATCTAAAGTTTTTTCTTAAGGAAATAAGTGGTGTTCCTATAGGAAATGCAACCGATGAACATTTTTGCAGGAAATATTTCAGTTGGACACCGTCTCCGCCTATTTTTACAAAGTTCATTGCACATGAATGTAGGTGTTGCTGTCAAATGTGAATTTATCTCATTGGATTACGAGCCATTAGGTCAGTTGTTAACCAACATGAGGCACATCACCATTAATGAGAGTGAGGCCCAAGGTACATTTGATGCATCCTATCATGTGTGAGTTTATGAGTTATTGTTGAACCCCCGTAAGATCCAACAGTCAAGGAGCCATGATGAATCCCCATTGTTTCTGGCGAGATAGCCTGTCATTAAGGAATACAAACTTCAAGGCATCACTGGGCTCTGATATTGGACCCAGATAATTTTCTGATGTCGATGGGCCAATATTGTTGGAAGGATGGCCTTCAAAAATTCCACATCATTCCAACATAAGCAATTCCAAAATTAACTGAAAAATGGAATTTATTGAGAGGATCCCAAAGTATCTATTGACGTATGATTTTAATGAGCCCAGGGCAGTCCATGCTTGCCAAATTTCAATTTTAGAGAGTCTGAAATACTGAAAATAAGACTCCAAGGGAGCTCCTTTTCCGTAACTAGTCCGTTGGGCCCAGAAAAAGGAATAAACCTGTACCCAATAAACTTTCATCTCATGGTTTACTGAGCACGAGAAGGATTAAAGTGAGCTAAACATATCAAAGGGAAATCAAGAAGAGGTAGTGAAAGGAATGACTCCCTCCCCCACCATTTCCAACTCCTTATTCACAATTTCTTCCACAAATTCCTCCTTAGCTTGGGGTTTCTGAGATAGCTTCAGTCTGTGCCCATTCGACAAGAAGGTAAAATTCCCATCATCAATTTTTTTAACCCAAACATGTGCATTATTAAAAGCTTTCTCAATTTCATAGGGACCCAACCAATTTGTGTTAAATTTCCCTTTAAAATTCTTAAATTTCAAATCAAATAAAAATGTCGAGTCTCCCTCTTTGAACTTATTTTTCTTAATGTATATTTCATTCCATTTAGCCAGTTTTTGTTAGATCAGATCAGTATGCTAAAAATAATCCTACCGAATCTTATCCAACTCATTGAGTTGCAGGATTCTTTATTGTTGTGCCTCATTAAGGTTTATAGCCAAATGTGTTGCCATCTTAAAAGTTCTAATCTGAAATTCAATTGGAAATAAAAATTGTTTTCCATACACCAATCCATGTGGAGAGAAGCCAGTGGTGTTCCTCCATGTGATCCTATACGTCCACAATGCCTCTTGAAGTCTATCATACCAATCCTTCTTATGTAATTGCACTATCTTTTTTAGGATTATTTCAAACACGTTATTTGTTGATTCCACCTTCCCATTGGCATGTGGATTGTAAGGGGTGGACTTTCAATGAGTAATATGATATTTTTGTACAATTCCCTACATAATATTTGACACAAACTGATTACCCTGACCAGTAACTATTTCCCTTGGTACCCAAAATCTTACAAAAACATATAAAAAAGGAAATTCTACCACTACTTTCTGCATTCCTCTAGGTAGTGATCTTGCTTCCACCCACTTTGTAACATAATTAGTACAAACCAAAATATAGTTCTTGCCTTTGGACATAGGATTGATGGGACCTACAAAATCAAGAGAAACCTCTCAAATGGTTCTATGCGAACCTGTGGCTACAAAGGCATTTCATATGATTGAACATGCCACCCTATCCTTTGGTAGCTATCACATTTTCGGACATACTTCTTTGCATCTTTGGAAAGACTTGGCCATTAGTAACCTTAGTGGAGGATCTTGTAGGTTGTGCACTTATATGCAAAGTGTCCTCCACAGGGTTTATCATGACAAGATCTCAAGATATAATATATCACATCCTCTCTGACACACCCATGAATAATCAAATTAGGTGTAGTGAAAAAGTGGTATCCCTTAATCCAAGAGTAATCAACACTTTTCCTAATAATTCTTTTTTTTTATTAGATGAAAAGTAGGGTGGCAACGTTCCTGTAGCAAGGTAATTTTCCATGTCTGCAAACTAGTGTGTTTTGATAGAAATAGAAAAAAATTTCTCATCAAGAAATCTATCATTAACAGGAACATCCTCACCTGCATGGTTTAGCCTAGATGGGAAATCAACTACCTGGTTTTATTTTCCCTGCATGCCTGATACTTGATGTCAAATTCCTGTAGCAGAAAAATCCACCTAGTGATACTACCATTAGTGACTGGTTTGTTCATGATATATTGGATGGTAGAATAATCCATGTGTACAAAAACTTCGTAACCAGTGATGTAATGTCTAAACTTGTTAATAGCGTAAATTACATCAAGGAATTATTTCTCAGTTATCATGTAGTTTAGTTATGCAGGAGTTAAAATTTTACTAACAAAATAAATAGCGTTGGTTAAAATATTTTCCTTCTGACCTGATACTGTTCCTATGGCTGAATCAGAGGCATCAATGGAAATGTGAAAGGGAAATTCCAAATCTGTAACTCTCAAGGCAGGTGCTGAAGAAATTTTTTCTTTGAGTGTATTAAATGCATCTTGACACTCATCATTCCAATGAAATCCAGACTATTTAGTCAATAATTTAAACAATGGAGAGGCTACCTCTGTAAAATTCTCAATATACCTTTTGTAGTAGCTTGCATGTCCAAGGAAACTTTGAAATCCATTTTGACTGGTTGGTGGGGACAAATTTACAATAACTTCAATCATAGCCAAATCAAATTTAAGTTCTGCTGCAAAAACACAATGACCCAAAACAATACCCTTAGTCATAATCATAAAAAAAACCATTATTCAATGAAATATTGGTTTCTCTACATATCTTCAAAACTTTCTTAATATTATGTCAAACTTCTTCAAAATCATCACCCATTACTGTAAAGTCCTCCATATGGACCTCTACACAATCATGCAAAAGGTCAGATAAAATACCAAGGACCTCTTGTTGAAATGTGGTTGGAACTTTGCATAGACAAAATGGCAGTACCTTATATGCATAGGTACCCTAGGGACATATGAATGTTATCTTCTCATGGTCCTCTAGAGCTATCCTAATTTAATTGTACCCATTGAACCCATCTAGGAAGGAAAAATACTTCTTCCCTGTTAAAGTTTCCAACATGGTCTATAAAAGGTAAGGGAAAATGTAATTTTCCTACATAGCCTAAGCTAAGAGGAATACTCATTTTTGGTTTTATTTTCTGTTGCATGAATAAATGAATAAAGGAGGACATGTAAAACTCCTAAGTATACTAAATGAATCAATTCCCATGTGAACACAGCTAAATTAGGGCCATGTAAATAATCACTTGTAGGTGTGAAAGGGGTTTGAGCTGTGAGACTGGGTCAACCTTGACCAAATCCACAACGCTGTCTAGGTTCAATACATCTCCTAGAGGGATAGTTCAGTTTTACAAGGAGGCCCCTCATGTGAAAAGAGCTAACTCATCAAGGTAGTTTTGGGTTTGAAAACACTCTCATCTTATAAAAGGAGAGGGAAGGAAACAAGAGGAGGTTGTTGATTGATCATATTTATGGATATTTGTCTGCTTAAACAAATACCATTCGCTGCTATTTAGTGGAGGATTGTGCTTAGAATTCCTATGTAGGGATTTCACCTCTTCCTTTGAGGATTCCTGGAGGAGTATTTGCTGAATTGATCCACTAGAAGGCTTAAGGCCAAGCTCTACTTTCATTAGTAGTGCAGATCTAGCGAGTGTTTGTCTACTTTTGCAAGCTACAACAAGTGGAGTTTTAGATCTGTAGAGATCTAGTGTGTTTTGGGAGCCTCTTCTCATGGTGTGTCTTTTCACCTCCTGGAAGAGTTTATCTTCTATTTATACTTTATATCTACAATTTTGCAGTGGCTATATATGCCATTTGAGCTACAGTGTTGTTCGTATTGATGGAATGCGTTATTTTGGTATGAGGTTCTTCCTGGTGTTTTGCTCATAGTTTAGATCAGAGATCTCTAGTGCTGGGCTTGCCTTACACTTGGTGATCCATGGATTAGCTTGCTGATCCATGTTATGTTTAGATCTGATCCACTGTAATGAAATTTTATATTCAGAAATTTACTACAACATTTTACAGATCTGTAACTTGTTTCTCAGATCTACTCTTATTCATGCATGATTTGGTCAAAATCGCAAGGGGATCTTGTAAAGAAAACTATCTAGTTTCCAGATTTGAAATAGATCTGATGTTTTATCCACAAATCTATCCTAGATCTGAGTTGTAATGTGCAGCTGCTATATCTCCTGAAAATAATGTTGTTGAGCAATTTCTACTAATATATACATGTTGTATCTCTCTTTTCTGAAGATATCTTGCTCTCTTGTCTCATGTAATCTACTATATATTGAAATAGCTTCACTTTACTTCTGATTTTCTACTATAATTTCATTTATTAATCGTATATGATGGCCTCCTGCTCATATGGACCAAGACTATGTTATTCTTGAGGCATTTTGTTGTGCATAGCTGCACCACCTCTTGTAGGGTGTTTTTCAGCTAGACTAGGTAGTGGGAGACCTCTTTACCACAACTAGTTTGATTTTCTTTTGCTCCCCTTGTGGATATAGACTCCAGATCTAATGATCTAAGGGATACAAGGGTTTTAAACTCATATTTATACAAAAATCCTTCAGGAAGTGCGTTATTTTCCAAGCTTACTGTGTAATCCCCATTTTGGCAACATTACAATGGTATTAGAGCTCCTTTCTTGGCATAGCCTGTGCTTGCCTTGGAGCACTAGTCATGTTGCACTCATTATAATATGATCCTCTTACTGTGATGGAGAAGAGGTACAAGAATAGAATTCTTAAAAAATATGACTACACTACTGATGATCCTGAGAAGGGTCAAGACAAGGGGAAAGCCCCTGAAACTACCAGTGATAAATAAGGAGAAGAGTTTGCAAGAAATATATTAGTGGCAATGAAAGATCTAGCCAAGGAGATCAAGGAGATGAGGGTGGACAGAATGAGGGAGTCTCTTAGGAGATTTCATCAAGGAGAAAGCTCTGACATGTCTCATCATGGGACTGGTCAACCTGTGAACTTACCACAAGCTCCAAAAGCCTCACAATGCTCCACTATGCCTACCTTATTTGCTGTGGCGAATGAAGGACTACAAGAGCAAGCCTCCCTTGAAGGTTAATTTGTGGAGTATGACTCTCAGAGTTATAGATTCAAGGATAACTTGAGTTTCCAAGATTTTTTCCATCTCAAGGACCAAAGGAGACCAATGCAACAGTATAGAGATGGTGGATTCTTTCATGGTAGACACCATACTATAGAAAGATTCTTTTTGCCAAAATTTTATGGATCATCCTCCAGTTCTACCAAGGCATGGGTAGAAAAGCTAGATATCTATTTCTAGTTAAACAAAGTCCCTGAAGTTGAGGCCATCAAGATTGCAGTGCTGCACTTTGAAGGTGAAGCACGCAATTGGTGGTTCCATGGATTGTCTACATTGGGACACATCAATATGACTACGTATGCTAAATTCACTAGGAGACTAGTGGAGAGGTTTGAAAGGAAGGATCCTGAAGCACCCTTCATAAGCCTTGCAAAGCTAAAGCAATCAGGAGATGCAGAGACTTATATCTCTGAGTTTTTAAGATTATCAGTTATGGTCCCCAATCTATCTATAGCAAGCAGAGTCTATATGTTCATTGATGGCCTGGAAGAACCCTTGCATGGATTGGTTAAATCTACCAAGCCCATCACTTTCCATGATGCCATTGAGAGAGCTAGAGATCTCCAAGATGCCTTGCCAAAAGCAAAGGCAACTTCCAAAGCAAGTCCCCTCACTTTTCTAAGGGGAAAGAAGGAAAAGTTGCTCCTCCCAAGGAGAGCTCTCTGAAGAAACCTCTTGATATTGATCTCGGGAGGGAATTGAGGAAGAATAATTTTTTCTTTACTTGCCAAGAGTCATGGGTGCCGGGACATAGGTGTGCTACTGGAAGAGCACACTACATAGAATTCTTCTCTGATTTTGAGGAGGAAGATGATGATGAGGAACCTAGGAGGGGTCACAACGCTAATGATGATGAGGAAGATCAAACACCCTCTAGAGATGGGAAGGGAGCCTTTGCTCCAACCAGTGGGACTCTTGCTTCTTTGAGAGGAATGCCTAAGTACTTGACCTTAAGAGTACAAGGTTCAATTATGAATCAGAGAGTATCTGTACTGATTGACAGTGGGGCAACCAACAACTTTATTGATGCTCATCTTGTGAAAAAGAGAGGGATCCCCAATGATACTTTTGAGGGAATTTTTGTCTTGGTTCCGGGAGATAGGACCATGTAGTGCATGCAATATGTTCCATCACTCTCTGTCACTATGGGATCCTACACCTTGGTGGATCATTTCTTTGTAGTTGACATACCAGACACCAACATCATCTTGGGTGTCCAATGGTTTATTACCTTGGGGAAGGTTACCACTGATTGGAAAGCTTTGAAAATGGAGTGGGTGGACTTGAAGAGTACGAAACCACAAATGATTCAAGGCATGCACACTTATCCTTCACCTAATGTTTCCACAAAAACAACAGAGATGTATTTGAGCTGTGGAAGAAGGGATCTCACAGTTCCTTCTCTCATGTTCATGAGGATGCTGCAAGGGACATTCTTATCTTATGGCAAGCCAAGTGGAATGCCATCAGATTCAAATATTGTGGGGGAAGCCTCACAAAGTGCTACTCCAAATCTAGATCTAGAAGGATTGGAGCAATAGAATACCAAGCTATAGAGCTGTGGGAGGAGAAGAATGGGAGGATCAACCTTCCAACAAACCACTTTGGCATGTGTAATGTTAAAAATATAATCAGCAACAAGAAAATAACTCCCATGGATGAATCAGCAGTGTTGTCACTATTGAAAAGTGTGGATCTTTATTGGAAATCTCAACTACTTGTAGATTATTCCAAAGATATCCACACAGGTGTGATACTAGATGGCATGCATCAAGAATAGGGCTACTTGGTCCAAGGAGGGGTCATCTATTATCATGGTAAGGTCTTTTTGGCTAGAGCTTCCAAGCTCAACCAAAAGATCCTACAAGGAGCATATGAAGAATTCTTCCTCATCCATATGTGTTCCCTGATCATGAAGAGTTTTGATTGGGAAGGCATGAGAGAGGAATTACATCAGAAATTTCAAGAGTGCAATAGCTATGGAGGATTTGGGCATCCAATGGACTCTTTGCAAGAGTCATTTCAGCCAACTCTTCCTCTACTTGAGAGGAAGGGAATGTTCATGCACAACTCCATGTGTGTGAAGGACTATGATGGTAAAGGGTTTGATCATGGTAAAATGTTGTATTTTCTGATCTATTACATTCCTTTGCCATGATTTTGTAGGATGGGGCTCCTAAAGGGAGTGAGATATCATATGGATCTCATAGTTTGTTGGGGGCCAATGAAAATTATGAACTTGGCCACTCCCTTGATGTGCAAAGGGAGACTCCTTTTCATGATGGGTGCTTCCCAAAGGCACCAAACTTATGTAAGATCTTCAGTCATGTTAAGGTGGCTTATGTAGAAAAACTGTGGTGGGAATGCCACTTACTACACCAGGATCTAATAAAGACAAGAGGTGCACTGTGCTGGCATCTCATGTGGGATTTTTACCCACCTCCTCAAGTTCAGATTTCAGTTTTCATCTATGTAGTCCTGCTTCCATACATTGATGATATAGTTGTATTGTTTATGGGGTTGTATGGATAGAGGATGGGCAGTGTGTATGTACCACATGGGTTGGAACTTCAACTTGTACTTCATGATACATGTTTTAGATGTATCATTGCTCCACCCATGTTTATTTCTATTGATTTTTTCACTTCGGAAGGGATGGACTATGCACATATTATGTTGGCCTTGGAGGAGAAATTCATGATGCTTTGGCTCACTGAGAATTTGGGTTATGATGGAGGTTTGATCCTTGATGATGCCAACAATGAAGGAGGAGAAGAACTACAACTCTTACCCTATTAGTTGCTTGAGGACAAGCAACATTTTGGAGGGGAGGACTGTAATGTTCCTACTTAGCCTAAGCTAAGAGGAATACTCATTTTTTGTTTTATTTTTTGTAGCATGAATAAATGAATAAAGGAGGAGATGTAAAACTCCTAAGTAGACTAAATGAATCAATGCCCATGTGAACATAGTTAAATTAGGGCCATGTAAATAATCACTTGTAGGTGTGAAAGGCGTTTGAGCTGTGAGACTAGGTCAACCTTGACCAAATCCACAACGTTGTCTAGGTTCAATGCATCTCCTAAAGTGACAGTGCAGTTTTAGAAGGAGTCCCCTCATGTGAAAAGAGCTAACTCATCAAGGTGGTTTAGGGTTTGCAAAGGCTCTCATCTTATAAAAGGAGAGGGAAGGCAGCAAGAGGAGGTTGTTCATTGATCATATTTCTGGATATTTGTTTGCTTAAACAAATGCCATTCTCTACTATTTAGTGGAGGATTGTGCTTGGAATTCCTATGCAGGGATTTCACCTCTTCCTTTGAGGATTCTCGGAGGAGTATTTTCTGAATTGGTCCACTATCAGGCTTGAGGCCAAGCTCTACTTTCATTAACAGTGTAGATCCAGTGAGGGTTTCTCTACTTTTGCAAGCTGCAGCAAGTGGAGTTCTAGATTTGCAAAGATCTAGTGTGTTTTGGGAGCCTCTTCTCATGGAGTGTGTCTTTTAACCTCCTGGAAGAGTGTCTCTTCTCTTTATACTTCAGATCTACAATTTTTTAGTGGCTATCTATGTCATTTGAGCTACAATGTTATTCATATTGATGGACTACGTTATTTTGGTATGAGGTTCTTCCTAGTGTTTTGCTCATAGTTTAGATCAAAGATCTCTAGTGCTGGGCTTGCCTTCCACTTGGTGATCCATGGATCTGTAGAAATTATATACAATATGCATGTATATATCTAGACTCTCCTGATCTCACAATATTTATCTTCTTGCAAAATACAGAATCCTTCCACTATAATTCTTGCGGAAATTTACTCAACAATTGCAAAACACATGAAGCAATAAAAACACACATAACACAGTTGTTTAACGAGAAAGCCTGAAGCTAAAAACCCCAAATATATATTATGTATCATGGAGATCATATGAAAATCTCATATAAAGCATACAAAGCTTATCACAAGCTCTCAGTACAGTACAATTTTCATACACTAATCAGGCCAGATCTTGCAAATCCATGCACCGATCTTTGCCACCTGCTAGCCTGCCTCCACTGCGCAATCCAAGCTAATTACAAAGACCAATTTAATGTAATCCCACTCTCATTGACTGCATTATTTTCATTGGCAAATCCAATTTATATATAGATGCAATTCATGCATCACTAATAGTCACAACAGATAGTCTATCTTGCCCTTTCACCTATCTCTCCACTGGTCTCCACTGAAACTATCCAAGCACTGTAGTTAACTGATGTATTCTTCAGTTGATCAATGAGTTATTATTTAGTGAATTAATTAATAATTAATTCACACCACTCTCACTAATTGTATCAATTAGTTAAACTAGATACGAATAGCTCAACTATGTTTCGATTAGTTAAACTGAACACAACTCCATTAACTTCCTCAATCAACTTCACCAAACTCTCTCACATGAGTTCTAACTGAAGTATCCATGCAATAGCTCCACTTAACCCTCAGGAATAGCGTAAATCCTTCTGTCAGCTCCTGTGCCACATCTGTGCACTTAACTGAAGTGCTCCAAGAGAATAAAATAATGTTTAGAGTCCAAATATTATTAAGAGCTAATAATATTCGACATATCTATTTTTAGACTAGCAATCTAAAAATAGATTCCGCCCAATATGTCTAAAAATAGAAGTCCATCTATTTTTTTCCGACTTGACCAACCATCCACAAATAGCATCCTAAAACTCATAGAACATGATCCATATGTCTAAAAATAGGCATAGTCTAAAAATAGACTTTGCAACAAAAATCACCTGTGTGGGCCCCACCTAGTTTAGGTGATCACTTTCCAACTAGGATCAGGAATGATGTTTTAGGATGCCTCCTTCACTGTTTCTTGTTGCAATCTTCAACACTACCTGTCAACAAGAAAGGACTGTCTTTGCATGTGACATGGAACTCCACGCATTCGCCCTGCAACTTTCACAAGCGCCATGCAACTCCATGCATCTGCTCTGCAACTCCTCTGAAACTAAATAGGCTCCAAACAACTCAATCAGTCTGATGCATATATCATCAAAGTCTTCGACTTCTGCTGGGCCCAATTTCACATGTCATTAGGAACCACTGCGCTGTTGAACTCTTGCACCCATGCACTCTGCACTTGCTGTCAACTCTGATTCGCGCTCCAGTATCCGATACTGTCACTTTGATCTGCCTGCATCAATCCAACTGATCATGCTACTGCTGCGTTGTGGGCACCTCGTAGCCAGGTTCAATTGATGAGATCCACACCATCTCAATGAATCCTACCTAGAAATATCCTCTTGGGATTACTCATGCATGTCACCCCACCTCTCACTTGGTGGTATAGCTGCATGCACTCCCTCTGCCCATCTGGCACGGAATTTCTCTGCATGAGTGGTTGCTCCCACTCCATGATCCTCATCTTGTGGCTGATCCACATCTTGAGGTTCACTCATACCTGCATGTAAATCCTGATCCCTCTCAAGCTTCAATTGCGTGGCTTTCTCACACTTCCCAACAGTAGGAAGCTCCGTAGAAATCCCATCTACTTTAAATCTATAAAGATTCTTCTGCATCTCCAGCTGTGGTTGCTCCACAACCTTCTGAGACTGCTTGTCACGCTGCATGTTGAGAGGCTCCCTCTCAACCACCAAGTCACTAACCTCTTCTTTTCTCCTCAAAGCTTTGCATGCATCTTTTATCTTAGTGCATGTAGATTCTTGGCTCGCGCACATTGCAATTGTCCCGCCGTCGCAAAATTTTCTAACAAAAGAGCTGATTTTAAATTGATGATATCTCCCTCATCCGAGCTCCGATTCGACCGATTTGTTTTTTCAATTTGGGTATTTTTTCGCAAGGAATCCAAATATTCTATTTTTTTCTGAAAATATTTCACCAAAAATTTCATATATTCCCTACAATCTCGCGCACCCAAAAATTCTCGCTCTCATTCCATGTAGAAAATCTATAACACAACTCTGATACCATGTAGAAATTATATACAATATGCATGTATATATCCGGACTCTCCTAATCTCACAATATTTATCTTCTTGCAAAATACAAAATCCTTCCACTATAATTCTTGCGGAAATTTAATCAACAATTGCAAAACACATTAAGCAATAAAAGCACACATAACACAGTTGTTTAACGGGAAAGCCTGAAGCTAAAAACCCCAACTATATATTATGTATCATGGAGATCATATGACAATCTCATATAAATCATACAAAGCTTATCACAAGCTCTCAGTACAGTACAATTGTCATACACTAATCAGGCTAGATCTTGCAAATCCATGCACCGATCTTTGCCACCTGCTAGCCTGCCTCCACTGCGCAATCCAAGCTAATTACAAAGACCAATTCAATGTAATCCCACTCTCATTGACTGCATTATTTTCATTGGCAACTCCAATTTATATATAGATGCAATTCATGCATCACTAATAGTCACAACAGATAGTCTATCTTGCCCTTTCACCTATCTCTCCACCGGTCTCCATCAAAACTATCCAATGCATCGTAGTTAACTAATGTATTCTTACTCTGATTAATGAGTTATTATTTAGCAATATTAATAATTAATTCACACCACTCTCACTAATTGTAATAATCATTAAACTAGATACGAATAGCCTCAACTATGTTTAGATTAGTTAAACCTAAATATAACTGACTATCCAATCAACTCAACCAAACTTCCTTCACAGGTGCTAATCATATCCATGTGGTAATAGTCTTACCTAACTTCGTGAATAGCGTAATTCCTTCTGTCAGCTCCTGTGCCACATCTGTGCACTTAACTGAAGTGCTCCAAGAGAATAAAATAATGTTTAGAGTCTAAATATTATTAAGAGCTAATAATATTCGACATATCTATTTTTAGACTAGCAATCTAAAAATAGATTCTGCCCAATATGTCTAAAAATAGAAGTCCATCTATTTTTTCCAACTTGACCAACCATCCACAAATATCATCCCACAACTCATAGAATATGATCGACATGTCTAAAAATAGACTTTGAAACAAAAATCACCTATGTGGGCCCCACCTAGTTTAGGTGATCACTTTCCAACTAGGATCAGGAATGATGTTTCAGGATGCCTCCTTCACTGTTTCTTGTTGCAATCTTCAACAGGATTAGCTTGCTAATCCATGTTCTATTTAGATCTGATCCATTGTGATGAAATTTTATATTCAGAAATTTACTGTAGCATTTTATAGATTTGTAACTTGTTTCTCAGATCTACTCTTATTCATGTATGATTTGGTCAAAACCGTAAGGGGATCTTGTAAAGAAAACTATCTAATTTCCAGTTATCAAATAGATCTGATGTTTTTTCCACATATATGTCCTAGATCTGAGATGTAATGTGTAGCTTCTACACCTCCTGAAAATAATGTTGTTGAGCCATTTCTGCTGATATATGCATGTTGTAGCTCTCTTTTCTGAAGATATCTTGCTCTTTTGTCTCATATAATCTACTGTATATTGAAAGAGCTTCAATTTACTTCTGATTTTCTGCCGTAATTTCATTTATTAATCATATATGATGGCCTCCTACTCATATGGACCAATACTTCATTATTCTTGAGGCATTTTGTTGTGCATAGTTGCAGCCCCTCTTGTAGGGTGTTTTTCAGCTAGACTAGGTTGTGGGAGACCTATTTACCACAACTAGTTTGATTTTTTTTCACTCCCTTGTGGATATAGACTCCATATCTACTAATATAAGGGATTAAATGGTTGTAAAATCATCTCTATACAACAATACTTTAGGAAGTGCATTATTTTCCAAGCTTATTGTGTAATCCCCATTTTGGGAACATTACAGAAAATGATATTTTAATGTAGATTTTTTTAGATCCCTGTAATCTACACACACTCACCATTTACCATTATTTTTAGGGACAATAACTAGCGGAGATAGCAATTATCTATCTGAGATAGGATAGATGAACCCTACATTTAACAATTTCTCTTAAAGCGGGGTTCATCCTCCTTTTTGGCTATCTCACAAGCCTGGAATTTCCTTATATAGAGATATGATGAATGCATGCATCTGGGTGAATACCCCTCGTGTCTGTATATTCCCAAGCAAATTTCTCCAAAAAAAATTTCACTGTTTGAATTAATTGTTTTTCTTGTTCACAAGTTAAGGCAAAATCGATGCTTAAAATTTTCCAAGAACAATTTCAATTACCTTACCTTCACATTCAGTAAATGAATATGCAGGGAAGGCATACAAGAGTGTTTAAGGTAATTCATATATTGTACTATGTACATAAAAATTGTGCAGGCCAGTAATGATATATATATTATGACTAGACCACCCTTTCAAATGTTGTGAAAAATAAGGGTTTGAAACACAAAAATTTACCAGATTTTCCTCTGAGTTTTCCTTAAGGCTCATGGCTTGGAATATTGTCAAAAATGGTTGGGTACATTATGAATTATTTTCCTCTACTTCAAACCAATGGGTATTTTATGTTCTTAAGAGGGGTTTAGCAGGGGATACAAATTGATATGATTAGTTTTAGCTCCATGAGTGATGGTCATGTTTCCATACATACACCCTATGTAGGCATATGTTGTGGCTAACCAAGGCCTCACCAAGATCAAAGGATGCCCTCCCAAGTTATTTTTAGGTTTAAGAACATAAAATTCTACGAGGTACTCCTAGGAATCCAATGAAATGACAATGTCTTCTAATACACCCTCTGGCTTTACCTTGGACTGATCTGCTAATTCTAACATAGTAGGAGTAGGAAGTAAGTCAAAGGATCTGATGTGAGATAAAGTCTCCATTTTCATCACATTGATGGTTTCACCTAAATCAATTAGTGTTCCTTATCGGATACCCATTTATAAAGGCGGTAACATAGGGATTCCCGGGTCTGCATATTTCTCAGTAACAAATCCAGTGGACATAATGCTTTCAAGTTTCCCACCTACTTGAATTGTGGAGTGTTATTTATTTTATCTTCCTGGTTCCTTGGTACATAGATCCCTCATTTTTTTGGCATACATCGAGATATCCCCAATTTCTTGCAGTAACAGGATCTTAATGCACACATTCCTAAATTCGGACACAAGTTGAAACTCTAGTTGTTTTATTTTCATCTCCATCCTCTTTCGAAAAGGAGGTTGGATAGTATGGGACGAGGAAGGTTCTTGTGACCTTGAAGTGGTTTGTTTTGATGGTTCAGGTGTTTTTTCTACTTCAGGTATTTCCAGAGTGTCTTCCTCTATAATCTCTTTAATTTTTCTGGGATGAGTCACCACTTTTCCTTATCTGAGTTTAATTTCTTGCAAGGACACAAGAAATTCCCGCAAAAAAGGGACATAAATTTCCTAGAGAGGTTGTGGTGCAATACAATAAGTAGGAAAAGTGGGATAAGTGATCACTCCAATATTGTGAGTAGATTGGATGGTTTTATTTTGGGGTTATATACTGGTTGGGCAGGAAGTTGTGTGGGATGAGGTTGATTTGGTGGGGTGAGAAACTAAAGTTGATGTTGTTGTGGCTGTACCATTTGTTGTGGTATGGGTTGTGGTGAATAAAACTTATGAGGTGGAAAATTATGTGTAGCAGGCTAAGAAAATTTCCCCTGCCAAGGTTGTTGTGAACAGAAAGGTTGCTAAGGTATTGGAATATTCCACATTTTATTTTGAATATAAGGAATTTGAAAATGTGGTTGTGACATACCTGTAGGACATGGTTGCCATGGTTTTTGAGGTGCCATTGAATAGAGTGTATTGACAGCTCCCTAATATCCTATATATGCTTCTTTAATCTTAGGAAGAGAAAGAAATTGATCAGTAGAATACTCAACTTCACAAATTCGGCATACTTCTATATTGTCTGTAGGACATTCCCTTAAGGCATGTTTCTTCCCTCATCTGGAGCATAGCATGGTAAGGGATTTGTCCAATTCCTCCTATTTCTTATTACCCTGCAAAACATCCAATTGTGAATACAAGGTTCTAAGAATATCAGTTCTTAAAATTTTCAAATAAATTACCCATTTAACCTTTGGTTACTCTAGCTCCGACAACTGATTTGACAGGCTTGGAAGAATTGTCTCTTGATCCTCCTCTAAATTTAACATTTTCCATTGAATATCGTCAACCCAACTCACACACATCATCATAACTTAGCTCTGATATATCACCTGCTTCAATGAAGTTCCAAATCTCAAGAAATTTTGGTATGATTACCCTGAGAATTTTTTTTCTCTTGGTCTCTTTGCTCAGTTTATTCATCTTGTATCTCTGCAGATTGTATTGAAATCTCTCCACCAAGTCCTCAATACTCTCCCCTTCCTTCTGATTCATGCCAAAAATTTCTTCTCTGAGGTCTCTAGTTTTACAATAATCTTGATACTTCTTCCTAAACACCTTCTTCATTTCATCCTAGGTTGTAATGGAGTTTGAGCCCAACCCCATAAACCACCTAAGAGCTGCATCCTTTAATGTAGTAGGAGACAACTTAAGCGTATGACGATTGTAAGAATAGTCATAGATTTCGCATAACACATCAAATTCGGATAAGAAGGCATCAAGATCTTCATTAGATACACCATGAAAATTAGGCACGGCTGAGAGAGGAATTTATTTCATTTGAGTAGCTCCACCAGTCTCCCGGATAGGAAATTAAAATGTGACTAGTTCCTCTTCCTTTTCATTGTAGTCCCCATCTATGTTACTAGTACCCTCTATATGGGCCATATCGGACCAAAAGAGAGTAGGACCCCTATAAAATATAGATACTTCAAACTCAATGGCTCAGAACTTTGGTTCTTGAATATGATTAACAAGAAAATCCTCTTCAGGCTAACCACTGAGCAGAGATGTTGACTTCCTTGCAAGAGGAGGTTCTAGATGGGCATCAAAAAAATATTTTCCAACAAAATATTCTATTGTAGAAGTAATAATATGCTTAGGATCATTGAGAAATCTCTTTTTAGGACTACAAATTTCCTTGTTCTTTCCAATTTATTAGTGAATGAACTAATGCTCACACCACCACCAAAAATATTTGAAAATGTTGGAGCCTATTCATCTATTATGAAAAAAAAAAAAAAACTTCTACTTTCCAACAATCAAGACATGGATTTGGCGAATTCTGATCTCTGCAGGTGTGTAGGCTTTACCCTATGTCTTACCACTTCGACCCCCCAGTCATTAAATATATCAAGTGATGTACATAATACTAAGACAATTTTAATATCATCCCTTAACACCTCCCAACAACAATGCCAAAATGTTGAGGCAAATTATACACTTATAATTTGACAAACATTAATTATCAACCAGGTTTAGGTAAGCTTATGAGATGTTGCACAAGATATATGTAGGCTAATGCTTTAAGTTATTTTCTAATTAAACTAATCACACACATAGAACTCTAGTGTCTCTTTTCCTTATGAAAAGTTGGCAGCAAATGCTATGGAGTGGATTTAATCATCCCTCTAAAGCTCCTAAGATTGTTGATGTTGATCAGAAAATATAAAGGACCAAGCAAACAACCATAAAAGTCAATTTAACATTGTTGGCTCGAGGGGTCTTGACCTAGGTTCGGAGGTTAAGGTTTGCCAACAAACTCCTATACTACTAGCCCTTTCGGCAGTGACCTGCTTGTACAGGCCAAAGTATCACCCGAAGCAGTGTGGGAGGGAGCTGGAACCAGGTTTTCGCACCCTGGGAGAGTGTAGGTAAGTCAAGCAGAGCTACTTTCACCCCTATAGTTACCAGATCTTATATCACAAAGCTCAGATCTACTGATATCCTTCGCATCCACATGCACAATACCAATTATAATCACAGTAACTAACAGATCATAGACTTATAGAACATTACCACAGTTATCATATAAATTATAATAGAACAGATCCAGATCGTAGCATAAAAAAGTAACATAAGTATTTTCATAGCTTAAATCAATAACATAGAATCATACATACTTAATCAGATACCACAGATTCACATCAGCAATAATTCCAATAGATTTAGATATTCCAATAGCCTTTTGTATTCATTAATCCTTCAAATTTACTTACAATACCCAAAACCCAATCTGTGCACACAAAAGTAGGGTCCACATATAGCAGGATAGAGGATCTCTGTGCACATAGCTAGCAGGAGTCCTTACCCAACCAACCCTACAAATCTAATAGTTCACATGTAGCATCAATTCCAATTCATTCCTCCCTATCCACTCAAAAAGGTTCAACTATTTATACTATTTTAGCCTATGCATCCAATGGTCTTCAAACCTTGGTTTGCAGACTCTTGGTCTACCCTTGACCCACTTACAATGCATAGGGGCTTTGACCCACCCCAAAACCCCTACGTTAGACTAAATATAATAAAAAATATACAAAATGGACCAGATTTGCAGCTTTGTAGAAGACCCTGTTCCAACAGTCCCCCAACATAATCTTGTGACTCATCCCGAGTCACTAAGATGGTGGGGTCTCCACCTACACCTGCAACATTTTTATTGCTTCAGCCAATGGGGGTAGCATGACTTCACTTTGGGTAGCAACATTCTAGGTGATGTCGACCAATATCTGTGAAATCAGGCCTTCTGTTGTAGCGGTGACACTTTCCAGGGTCTGGTTGAGCTGCTTCATGGCTACATCAGCATCCTGCGACATTTTAAGGGCGTCAATAGTGGAAGGATTCAGGCGGTCGTTAAGGGCCTTCATCTTCTGTCGAAGCTCTTCTATCTTAGCTTGGAGGTCTTGGCTAGTTCGCAGTCGTGTGAAGCACTGAGAAGGAACCAACGTGGGTAGGGTGGCTTCCAATGTTTCAAACATCTCCTCCTTCTGCCACAGGGCCTAGGTTATTTCACACAGGAGCGGATCACATTTAACCTTGGTCCATAGTTGCATGGCAATTTCCATTAGTTGAGCACCCCATGAAATCTACCCTATGATGATGTTTATAGCTATGGTGACCAGCACATATTGTTGGGCTTGAACCTCTGGAGGTGTTTTGGGCTGCAATTTAGCCTATAGATCGGAAATCTGCTGCCCCATCTGTGACTTAACCTCTGTAACCTCTGTCCGCAATGCCTTCAATGTGGTGACCAACCCTTCAATATTTTCCTGGGGCATAGTGGTAGCTGGAATATCTACTAGAACTTCTGCGTAGAGCTGGTGAATGAAGCTTTCAAGCTCCTCTTGCTGTGTGATAGCGAGGGATACTTCGGCACTGTGTGTTGTGATGGTCTACTTGTTCGTAGTAAGTTTTTGGTGCACTTTTTGGTCCCGGTGGTGGATCTTGTAAAACAAAATAGTGTTGAGGCCTTGCAATGCCTCATGGTACAGCTTGGATAGATTCAACTACACTTCTGCACTAGCTAGGAGATGCATTCCCAGGTCAGGTGGGTTGATCACAAGGGCAACGCTAGTTAAGGAGCAAAGACGACTTTCTTCTGTGGCTAGCGCTATGCTGCTAGTTTCTAATGGAGTACGTACCTGAATTACATTGGTCTGTAATGCATGGAGCTTAGCCTATATGGTCTCGATCATAGCATTCTGTTGTTCCTCCTAGGCAGCCCATTTGTCCTTTACGGCTAGAGTGACTATGTCCGCAATATGTTCGAGGTCTCCATCAGTTACGGTGAAGGTCTCATCACGTTCTTCCCGCTGAGAGCGTTGCTTCTTTCGGGACCCTTTGATAGGCTTGCCTATTCGTTTCATGCCCCAGAGGGGGGTGGTGCTTCTGATGTTCAATCCTCCCATGCCCAGGTCGGGCTATGAATCGACCTAGGTCTTGGCCTCGACATCCTTCCCGATGGTCTTCTTTGGATGTGTATCCTTTTTTCTGCTACACCCAACTCCTTCCCTGTACTCTTGCTTGCGCCTCTAGTATCCTTGATGATGACAGGTGGGGCCACCTACATCGTGCTAGCTCCTTTGGTGCCCCTCACGCTAGCTTTGAAGTTGATCTTCCAGGTAGGAGGCCAAACCACAATTACTCTTCCAATATCTTCGTCGGTTACCAGATAAGGAAGTAGGGTCTAGGTTTTATATTTTTGGGCTCTGATCTAAATGTTGTGCATGGTAAACTGGAATGACGCAATACCCTTGTATCGGTCATATACTATTAGGGACAGTCGGGGTCGAGATTTGATGGCTGCTACCAAGCTGCTCTGAAAAGGGACCCAGAGGACTTGGTTATCCTCTATGCACTACACATCCTTGGAGTCCCATAGATGGGCATACTGAGCCCCTTCGCACATTTCTAGAGTGAGCTTGGGGAGGACCGACTCCACAGGGCTTCCTAGGTGAATAGTGCTATAAGGAACAATAACCAAGAATAGAAAAAGGCCTTTCCCTACTCCTGAGATTCACAGACATTGGTAGAAAACTCATCGCATAAGTATTGGGCCCAATTGAGGGAGACCCCCTTCGCACATTGGCTTGCTAACTGAATGACATAAGTAGGGGTGGTTGTGACCTAGAATTCCCACATTAGCTTGCAAGATAATAGCATAGTACCTAGCTACGTAGCAGGGTCACTGATAGACTTGATGATGAATCCGCACGTATTTATTTCCACATGGTATGTCTGACACACATATTCAACAGTTTCTCCTTCATATTTCTTACCCACGCATTCCAGAGGGTGTGGTCCTTTCATGGGAAGGCTAGTAATTCTTTGAACCAACGCAGCGTAAATGGGGATTCTGTCTCGAATCCATAGGCAGCCATCGTGAATCAGGGTGAGCAATTGTCAAGCCAGCCAATCCGTAAAGTTGTAGTGGCCAAAATGAGGCATCTACAGTAGGTTTAAGAGCCCAGATCTAGCCAACCCACGTACCCAGCGTTAGGAACAACTGCGATGCCATCATTCACATAGATCATGTCAAATTACTACTTAGGGGCCAGCCCAGGGAAGGCTTCAAAATTCGCCAAGTCATGATCGTCAAATTTAACCTTATGGAGCCTTCCAAAAGGGTCATTAAGGATGGTGAACTCTCCCGGGGTCAGTGGCATTTGCAGATAGAATATTAGGCCATCAAGGTTGTTTGGTGTGCATGTCGAAGGTCTTCGTGGTTGGAAAAAGGGAGGTAACCAGCGGATCGATTCGGTGGGGTGGGCCTCCTCCTACACAGCCTGAGCCTGGGGCGTCACTTGCAGGGATTTGACATTTCTCAGGGAAGTCCTAGGCTTCCCTCTTACCGATTTCACAAGCTTGGGGGGATTTCCTGAGCTTTATGCTTTTTCCTTTCCCTTCCTTCTGACTGGTGTGGAGAGAACTTCTGTAGCTTTGGATTCAATTTCCACAACTTCTTTATTTTCTTGCTTCCCCGAAGTCACTGGTCCAGAAGGCTTAGTAGGGTTTATAGCCGTCATCCTAGCATGAAAAAAAAACTTTGGGTTGCTACTATCTGAGGGAGTAGGTTGTCTAGACATGAAGGAGACACTATAAACATAGAGCATCTTACAGCACGAAATCGTCACTGTAAGATATGCCAAGTACAAGCTATACAACTGATATGGAACCCTTGTCTAGACTGTTCGACCCATTTTATAGCCATAAGGGCTAACCAATGGTTGGGTGAGACTCATGTGAAATGTACCATCATTTAAACGGTAAAAATTATGTGGAAAGCACCATATTAATTTCCAGCCCTCTGCTCCTTCTAACGATAATTTTTTCCTTTTACCAGATTTTACTGTTTGAACGGCTAGTTTTCGCACCTCCTGTGTGCCTAGAGTACCTTTTGCGCTTAGATTAAACATATGTGCCTCCTGTGCATCCTCCCCCAACACAAGCCTGCTTCCCAGGTACTTCAAAACCAGAGACATTTTTGTCTGACATTCATTATCCCAAAAGAATAGGACATCCTTCGTAAGCAAGTTTTTCAGAGGTGTTGTGATTAGTACATACTTTCGGATGAACTTCCTGCAATAACCTGCATGGCTGAGGTTTGAATGCAGTTGTTTCCTTGTTTCCAGATTTATGAGAACCTTGACTATTTTATCAACATTCCCAATCGAAGCCAACGTAGGGTGCGTCTCAATGCTACCTGTTCGCAACTTGAGCGATAGGGTAACTGTGCACATATCCTTCAATCTTGAGGCAGAGACATCTCATGGATCATCCTGACACTCTTACAAGGATAGTTTGTGGTCATTTTCCATGTTCGGTATCAGCGCTTCCCATGTCAGTACTGTAGGTGCGACATACAAGGTCGATTCACCCCATACCACCATATCAATGTCCTGCAGAGCTGCGTTAAGTGCCTCCATACCTACAAACCCAAATATCCCCAGAAATACATCCTTTAATGTCTCCCAGTGGCGGGTGCGCTGATGTAGCTCCATATCTAAATACCATGCAATGGGAAGTGGTCCCAAGGCATGAATAAACAAATGAACCCACTCTTTTGTAGTCATATTGCACCAATTCTCAATCCAAGTGAATAGATACTTGCGTATGTCTTCGGGGCTGAGGTATGTTTGAACACGCAAGTGATCGGGCAGTTCAAATCGCAGGATCATCATATCTCGGCACTCTTCCCAGTCCTAGAATGCCTCCTTATGTGTGTCCCACCACCACATAGGTGTATTACATATGGCAAGATTAAGGGCCTTAAGCCTTCGTCCTCTTGGAACCTCAACTTAAAATTCTTGCAAAAAGTCCCTAATATTACCAGAACCATCATGGTAGGATAGGTCTCTTACCTCTGAGGAAATGCAGTGGAAGTCCTTTGTGACCCAAAGGTAGCACAGCGCAGAGACATCATGTAACCGATTTTGCCAGTTCTCCATCTCTTTGTCGGAGTCGGAGAAGCAGTCACATTCCTTTTCCCAGCAAAGTACACCATATGCGTAGGGTTGATCCATTATTCATCCAGTGCAGTCAAATTATAAATTTGATCTACATCCTCTTCGTCATGCACCAGCTCTGTATATCATTCACCTTCTGCAGGATCTAATGGTAATATCACCCTTGTACCGCTATTTTCAAATACCATGCTTTTCTTCTTCAAGTTAATGATGCCTCCCATATCAATGACCCAATCCAAGCCTAGGAGTGCAAGGTAGGGGTTCGCATCCTGTACAATCTGAATTACTTTCAAATCAGCCTAGACCTTGACCCCTGCAATATCTATCACTATCTTCGACAACCTCCCCAAGGGTATGATCTTCTGCTGATTGGCCATAAGTAGCTAGATAGTTGACCATTCCAGCTTAGGTTCCCCCATTTTTTGCCAAGTCTGTTTAGGTAATACATTTGCATCTGACCCTAGGTCCAAAATAACTAAATCCATCTTGTAATAACTGATCTATGTAGTCAACTGCATCTCCCTACCAATGTGTTTCTTATATCTATATAGTGTGTGCACATCCTTGATTTTTGGATGTAGGCTAGGTCATGATGCAACAAGAACAACACATAAATCATAAATTTTAGGGAAAATTTTAAGGATGTAAATTTATTTTAAAGTTTAGAAAGCTTAGCGAATCTCGCTTATACATAATATGCAATTTGTAAAATGTTTGGAAATTTTTTTGTAAAAGTATTCAAATTTGTAATAAAATTTATATGGTGTCTATATAAAATTTTGGCGATATTTAATGTAAAATAATTTTATACTATAAAATTTGGGCGAATAATTTTTAGAAAAAATGGATATTAGCAAATATTTTTGTTGGAAAAAGAATGGAAAATTAGCCCAATCATGAATATTAGCCCCTAAAAGTTTCCTTGATCATAATGCCAACAATATCCCCCTTTGGACTTATGGGAAGTATGTTGGTGTTTGATATGCATAACCTGTAGATAACCGTAAAACACATCAATATTTTCAATTCAAACACCAAAGTTATTCCCCCCCTTTGACATCAAGGGAAAAGGGCAGACCAATGCCGAATCAAGGCCTCTCTTTCCTTGTAGAGATAAGAGATATGATTTGTACTATATACTGGCCATGCTCCCCCTAAGCACATATTTAATCTTCAGAATTATTTTCAATGAAGTACATGAATCTAGGACTCAATTGCATATGACCTTTCCTATCACCAAGGAATTAAAATTACATCAACCACCCAACCAGGCAGGGTTACATAACATCATCTATGCATCATGGGATTGCATACAGAAATAATTGACCTTCAATAGTCCAAACATGATTAAGTATTACAAGAATTACATTATGGATCTTTACATGACCTTTACATCAAATGACAGAGATGACTTTTTTAACCAAGACCAAAATACTGCAGCATAACATCATTCAACCAATTGTATGATTTTCTTCACCAATATTGAAAACATAATTCCAACAATGCATCATTAGAAGCAAGGCTAATTCTCCCCCTGAACCTGTGCTACTTTTCACTATCATATCTTCCCACATCAACTCATACATCAAATCATATTCATCAATTAGAAAAGCATAAATGTCATGTTGTACCAGCTCATAGACCATAATTACTCAAAATCATTTATACATAACATCAACAGACTATAAACAACAACATCCAAATAGGAAAGACAAATAATAATTGACTAAATAATATCAAAATATGTTCTTAAGTTTGTCTAATTATTTCTCTGTCAGAGAAATATATATGCAACTGTCTGCATAGGAACTCACATGTATAGGTGATTATGCTTCATAAAATTTGTGTATAGAAAGTAAACTCGTTAAAATATCAACTATGCTTGAAGCAATGAGCAGAATTATCAATAGAGAGATGAAGTAGAGACTACTCCTAGTTTTCTGAGATATTCAAATGCTTCTCGTGGAAGAGGTTTTGTAAATATATCAACAACTTGTTCTTTTGATGGAATGTACTCCAGTTTGACATTTTTTTCAAGCACTTGTTCCCTTAGAAAATGGTACTTCACTGGAATGTTCTTGCTTTTGGAGTGCATAACAGGATTTTTTGAAATGCTAATAGCACTTGTATTATCACACAGGATGGAAATGGGTCAAGAGCACTTGATTTTAATATCATGTAATGTTTGCACCATCTAAAGAAGTTGTGTGCAGCAAGATGCAACAGTAACATATTCTTCTTCTGCAGTAGATAAGGTAATAGAACTTTGTTTCTTGCATAAAAATGATAGGAATCAGGCCTCATGTATAATGACCCTCCACTGATGCATGAAAAGTAATATTTACATCTTTTGGATACCATAAGCCAAAGTCTTGAGTTCCTTGTAGATATTTGAAAATTCTCTTAAAATCTCGAAGATGAGTTTCCTTAGGATTTTCTTGTAAGTGTCCAACAATCCCAACAACAAGCATGATATCTGGTCTAGTGCATGTTAGATAAAGTAATATTCCAATCATATACCTATATTATATTTGATTCACTATGGGAGATTCATCATGTGAGTTGACACTACATCCTGTCATCATAGGAGTACATATTCTTTTGCAGCCTTCCATCCCATATTTCTTCGGAATCTACTTGAGATATTTTGTTTGTGAAATAAATATCTCATCCTTTACCTATTGTACTTGTAAAACAAGAAAGTATGTTAGTTCCCTGAGTAAATAAATTTCAAACTCTTGTTGCATAACAAAAGAAACCATTTGACTGATAGATTCTTCATTGTTGCCAAAGATGATATCATCTACATAAACAACAATAATTATTAGTTTGTAATCATCTATTTTTGTGTATAGGTTGCTATCTGTAGACCCTTTTTTGAAACCTTGTTGTTAAAGATACTTGTAAAGATGATAATACCATGCATTAGGGGCATGCTTTATTCCATATAATGCATTTTTGAGTTCACAAAAACGTTTTTCATCATTTCCTAGAATGAACCTTTCTGGTTTTTCAATATACACTTCTTGTTCTAAATCTCCATTAAGGAATGTAGATTTTACGTTCATTTGATAAAATTTGAAATGATGGAAAAGGTGTACCATATAAAAATATAAACATCTAACACATAGGTGTACCAACATACAAATTACATTTTGGCAAGGGTCCGGTCAGCAATGCATGACCATATCAATACACCTACCATGACCTTCTGCATGACAACATCCACCATACCAATGTACACATATGATACACAAGCATAAACACTAACGATATAAAAATGTAAACACATGCAATGCACACACATAAAAAATATGTAACCAAGCACAAAAAAACAATACCTATGACAACATGGAACAACATGTAACAATATGTAAACAAGCATACACTAAAAATAAATGCAATAACATGTAGCAACATGTAAGCAAGTATACACGGGCAATACATGTAACAAAAGTAATAATATGTAACAAATAATACACTCATGAAAACACATTCCACAATAACATCCTCTTCCACATCGCAACATAACCACAATAGTAACCTACACAATGCCTACACAATAAGCATGTAGACCGCAAGGATGATTAGCACACGTGAAACCGACATGAATGAATTACCAACAAATGTCACCAATCCGGTCCAAGGGGTGAACCATGTTATTATACCACTTTGTAACACCCCCCTCGCACATATACCCATTAGGGGAATTTTGAGGTCTAAATTGGGCCTCCTAAGAAAAATGTACAACCAAAATAAACTTTATAAGAACCAATAGTATTTAAGATGATGATGTCAATCATGGGAGATGATTCACCATTTTTGGAGTAAAAAAGTAAAAAGATTAAAAAATAATAAAATAATAAAACTATTTTTTTGACTCATGTTTTCACCTTATCTCCCTAAGTTTTTACTCAAATTTTGAGCAGCAGAACATTTTGGATGGAAAATTTAATTCCTCATCCAAGGAGTGTCGACGTTGCATACTTTCAGTGCACCATGCTACATGAAAAATGAGAAATACATGAAAACACGTAATTAAAATCAAAATTTTCATTAATTTATCATTTTTCATGTAGCAGGGTCCATCAAAAGTATGCAACATGGGTACTCCTTGGATTAGGAATACAATTATGCATCCAACGAGTGTTTCTGCCCGAAAATTAAGTAAACCCATAGGGAGATAAGTTGAAAATACGAGTTGAAAAAATAGTTTCTTCTTTTTTTCCCTCTAAAAGTTGATGATGGAATACAATATTATTTTAATATTTCCATTATTATTTTATAATTTCCTTAGGAGTCCCAATTTAGACCTAAAAGTTCCCCTAATGCAAGTAACTGGCCAATAAGGGTAAACATGTGACGAAGAGTTACTATGATCAGATTCAACCTCCTAATTGACCTTAAGAAAGTGGAATCAATGGAAACACATCAAACAAACCTTCTACATATGCAATAGAAATCCCATGAGCCAAATCAACCACTCAAGTATTCATCCCCTATGGCCCACTGAGGTTTTTGACCTTCAAACCCTCGAACGCTCCCATAGTATAGGCATGGGTGCATCTGGGAGGCTCTATACAGTACCACAACATATGAATTTGTGTGTCCAGGGACTTTATACCACAGACCTATGCAAGTGTCTACAAGGTTTGAGCGAATTTTCCTAGCCTAGATCCCAAGTCACCGCCCAAATCTAAATGACAAGTTCAAAAATGGAAGATAACAACGAAACATTGGTGCACAAGAAAACATTCAAATAAGGACTTGATTGGACCCCTACTAGCCATGACATGAATTTCATGAAACATGTCACAAGGATGTAACCTACAAGTTAAAATAACATATATGAGCATAGGGGTCTCATACTTATTTGATAATCATTAAGAAGCATTATTTCTACATCACATTAACTACATTATAGTCGATCTAGGCATAGATAAATTGTTCATTCAATCATGAATGAAAACATGATGAGAAACATACTTCATCACCATCTTAAAATTAAGTCATAACAAACATATAAGAAATATAAATGACAAGCACATAACAACCATATGATCCATATAATAACCAACAAGTTTACCCATTAGTACAAGGGGAAAAGACCTCTTGTTGCCATAAGTAGAATGTAACCAAGTCTGGGATTTCCATGTTTCACCCGACCATAGTCTTGGTTGAGCCAAATATCACTTCATCCAGTCACCCTCGTGCCATATTCAAAGCATGAATATGGGATCTCATAAACCAAATACATCAAAACCAATCTAGGGCTTTGAGAGTCCAAACCACCTCAACCATCAACCTGTGATTCCACCTCATAGTCTGACATCACAACCATCACCAGATTGATCTCTATCAAAGTTGTCTAGGGCTCCAGAGAATTTGTTCTAGCCAAGGCTCCAAGACTAGTAACTCAACCCTAGCTACTTCTAGGTTCTAGAGCGTTTGTCAAACCAAGGCTCTAGGACTAGTAACTCAACCCCAGCTGCTTCTAGGCTCTAGAGAGTTTTTCCAACCAAGGCTCCAAGATTAGTAACTTAGCACACCTAGGGCTCCAGACCATTTTTCGAACCAATTCTTTCGAAATAGTAACTCAACCCAACAACTGTTCGTCGAGATCCAAAGCTTCTCTCCAACCAAGGCTCCAAGAACTAATAAATGAACCCATAACCAAAGTCACATGAGATCCAACCAGTAAAAAAACAATGAAATGAAGCCACAACACCATGGCAATCTAGGAAATGGAAAGGCTAGGAAAATCCACTATCAATCTAGGAAATCCTTCATGCCAATGGCAAATCATGACCAAGAAGCCACATGCATACACCTTGCATGTCAAAAATAGTGAGGAAAACATACATGCAACTTAGTACATGTTGGCTTGATAGGTCCTAGCCCAAGTTTAGAGTTATCGTGCAACTAAAAAACCCTCCAACTACTGGCCCTTTTGGCAATGACCTACTTGCGCAGATCAAAGTCTCACCCGAAGCAGTTTTCCGCACCCTAAGGAATAAATTAATGTGGTGGAACTAAACAGGTTTATAAAAAAATGTGTTGTAGATCGGAAACGTATGCACACAAATAAAGAACAATACTTATCATATCAGCTTTTAACGAATATAGATAATGCATAAACATATGGATCACATATCAACTTCGTCACATATATAGAATAACATAACTTGATATTTGCAATGTGGAATAACTTAAGAAAATTTATTCATGTATTCAACCATCAATATATATATTCATGCGTAAAGAAAATATTTACTCGCGCAGGTAGAACATAACTAAAGAGATCCCAAATTAAAATCAGTAAACATATAACACAGTTCTTCACCAAAACTAGTCTTTGTATTAGATCAAACAGTTTAGTATAACAGACTTTCCCCTTAAAATTACCCTTCCGTGCACACAGCCAGCGGTGTCCACACATAGAAAGGACTAGGTCTCCACACACACATCCAGCAAGAGCCTTTCTACCCAACCCAGACTTACAAAATGTGTCACAAAAGCATAAACGTACTCAAATCCAAAACATTACGTATCTTGAATACTTGCTTAAAATCAATATATTTCTATTTATATCTATCTTAGCGTGTAGATACTATGGTCTAAAACCATGGTTTGAGGCCCACATTTTACCCTTACAAACCATTTACATAAAAGAGGGACTTTGACCCGCCCCAAAGACCCTTGACATTTTTCTGTAGCACACATATGAAAATTTACATACCAAAAAGTTACTCAAAAATGTACCCCACTCCAACAGACCCCCAATAAAAACCTGTGACTCATCTCACGCCATATTTGGTTTGGCTCCTTCATCTTGGCTTGGAGAGCCAAATAAAGGTCTTCACTGGTAGCACCAACTCAAGGCTCTACGCAACAGCTCCCTGTGATTCAGTGACCAGATTTTCTATATTTGGCCCTTCAGTGGCCAATTTAATGCTTCTCTACATCTACTGAAGGGTCTTCAATGCAACATCCAGTGTTTGTGAAAGTAGATACTCCTCAACCCACGAGTGCATTATTATCTTGAGAAACATTTCTCATCGGCACAAGTTCTAAATTTTTGCCTAGATCACCCAACCCTCTTGTAGCTAGGTGAGGTGGTGTGAAATCATGAGGGTGGGCGCCACCATCCAAATATTTAAAAATCATTTCTCCTTGACAGACAATTCATTGCGCAACTTCTGTACCATAGGTTAATTTTGAACTGAAGTCTATACACCGATGGCCTCATCAAAAGTTGACTGCACTGTGTGACTTCGGTAGACATTTTCTCTATCGCTTACTTTACCTCGATAGTCCTCTTCACTCTAATTTTCAGAGGGGTATCTGGCTACAATTTTAACTATAAGTCAACAATCTGGTGTCAAAATTCAACCCACATAGTTTGAACTTAGGTGCGTGACTCCTTTAATGTAGTGGCCAGCCCTTCTAACTTCTCTATTGGGGTAGCTATGGTGGGGACTTTTGGCATGTCGTTGCACACATAATTGATTTTTTCTTCAAGTGTAGTACGTTGAGCCTCGACCTCTCAACATGCTTCCTCTGCAGTCTGCTATTTCTAGTGCACTTCGACAATATGCTATTGCAACTCTACTGTAGTGGTGTGGGCATGAGCTTCATGTAATTGGATCTCATCCACTAACATATTGTGGATCAAATGCAATTTCCCTGTAGGAAAACTCGATAATTTAACATTTATATGACCACATCCTTGTAGCTGCGTGCACCAGTTGGCTGATTCTACATGGATATTAGGATTATGGATTTTAATAAGATGATTGTCCCTAGTTGCAGGTAGGACTGTATTGAGTGACTTCATGCTGGTTTCATGCATGCTCACTTGCATCTAGGTCGCTTCTACAATGCTCTCCTGAATCAGGCTCGCTTGAACTTTGAGCTCTTGCATGCCAACTTGTACCCCATCGAGTGCAACCTTATACTTCACTTCTATGTTCATCCACATATCCTTTGTTGCTATTTTTAGCACCTAATTTGAACCTCAAGCTGAAGGAAGGAAAATCAAGGTAACTTCAAACCATGCTCTTCCTTGTAGCTAGCCCTACAAGGTCAGGAGAGGGCTCTCTCCGTTAAAAATGTTCAATGAAATATAACTAAAAACTGATTTTAAGCTAGATATAATAAACCTGGAATGTTTTACAAATTTTCAGGGTTGTATGAACAGATGGGGTTGGGCATTTTGAAACTAGGGAATTAAATCAGAGATACAGGGTATTTTGTGGGGCAAGATAGGCAGGGATTTTAACAATTTAGTTCAAATAATGATGATGGAATGTGTAAGACTATTGAGAAGCTGAAAAGGGCATAGGAGATGGATCCTTTTCAAACAACAGAAAACATAAAATATTGAATGATTTCCCAAGGCAGAGAATTATATAATGGATTCTACCTATCTATCTTGAAAGAATTCAACCAGAGATATGAATGAATGAATGGAAAAAATAACAATTAACAGATGAACACAAAGGAAAGAACAGTGCTAAAATCCATACCACAGGGATCCCACAAATCAATGCTGCATTTCTTTATTAACTCCCTGCCAAACTATTACAAATGGAGCGTAGAGCGTCCTTGGTGATTTCTAACTTATTCCTCACTTTTTTTTCCCTTTACAAATGATGAAGAATTACATTAAATAGACAGAATTTGAGGGGGGCAGATCCACAAAAGAAGGATCTGTTTCACCAGCTTTGGAACAAAAATCTGAACATAGAAAATAGACCAACAATATACCCCAAAAAGGAATGAACAATTCATAGAATATTTTGCTATTATACTCAACAAATGAGAAGATGAAATCTATGGGGCCAATCCCCCTTTCATCATTGTTGTAGATGCTGAGATCGTTATGTGTTTATATTTAGCTCACGACCTTGATCATTTCTTTTTCTTTGTCGAAAATCCCTTTACTAAAGAAAAATGCCTTTTAAAAAAAATCAAATGAAATCCTCTTTTTAATGAAGAAAAGTCCCTTTTTTATGGACAAAGAGTGAAAGGAAGGATGGTGGGCCCGAATCGCAATCGAAAATCGAAATCGGAAGAGGGGAAGGTGTATCACATAATGGAGCGATGCGATTGGAAACTTGCGACGCGATAGTGTAAAATGGAAATGGTTTTATGGGGAAATCGCAATCGCAAATTGGGAATCGTAGCGGGGAAGTGGTCATACATATCGCGGGCAGAAAACGTGATGTGCGATGTGCGATGGAGGGGAAGTCCTTATAAGAAAAAATGAAAAAAATGGTTTAACATAGGGAAAAACCCATTTTCTTTTGAAAAGAGCAGAAGTATTTTATGTGGGACCCAGGGACAGATCGCAATCACGAATCAAAAATCGCAGCGGGTGTAACACATGGTGGAGGGATCGCACGATGTGATGAGCGACATGCGATTCATCGCATTGGAGGGTTGGAAGTGGAGTGCTGCAGGAAAATATTGTGATCGCGCGATGTGACAAAGAACTATCACATCGGTAGAAGGGAAGATGGAAATGTCGATTGCGATGAGAGACTTAAGAAATTATAATAATCGAGTTATGGCTTTTAACAAAGGGAAAACTTTTTTCATTTGGGAACGGGCGGAAGGGTTTTGGTGGGACCGGGGAAAATCGTAATCGGAGAAAATCATAGGAGTGGGGACAAAATTTGGGAGTGCCGGGAAGTTGCGATGTGATCATATTAGAGGAAGGGGATGCGACGCGATCAGAGATGGGTAAATCGCATCGGAAGTTTTCATCAGAAGGGTTCAATCGGAAGGGTTCAATTGGAGTGTTGTGATTTGCAACCCATGAACTTTTGTGATGCGATCAATTTCATCGGAGGTTTGTAGGAGATGGCAATAAAAGTTTCAAAGGGGCCTTTGCGATGAAGACTTTAAAATCATATGGAAAAGATAGAAATTATAATGTTTAAGGGACCAAATGAGAAAGAAGGGTAAGGTTAGGTCCTTTGGGGGCTTTTATTCACTTAGGCACATCTTCCAATCCAGAAGTCAGTTTTGGGAGCATGATATGTCGTTGGAAAGCTCTTTCTGGGCTTTATCTGATGGACATACTTAGAACATGATTTTTCACTGAAAATACTATGGAAAATGCCTTTGAAAAGCAGGGTGGTGGCTGTGTAGAGATGGTAGCTTCTAAAGCTCAACTTATTACATATGAAGACATAAAATTACATAAGAAATGATAATAAAGGAAAAGTGTCATATTTTCACCTCAAAACATGTTTTGAAGTGAAAATTACATCAAGCTTAATAGAACAACTCTTTGATTTTTCCAGATACTATGCGTTTGAGTTTATTTGACCTCCTCATGACCTTGCTGATATTTATTGACACTTGGATCATTAATTTGACCATGATGGGACCCTAGAACCTAATTAGATCAACCCTATGACCTAATAACATGAATTGGTGAGTGAAATTGAGTCATGATTGAAGACCATAGAGAGGAGAATCAGCAATTTTTCACATGAGGGAAAACTGATGAAAAACCACTACCATCAATGAATTCATGACCTAATGGAATGATGAAAATCTATGATATGGGACTCCTACTATGCAAATGAAAAAGAGAAAATTTGATCACCAATGGTAGTAAAACTGACACTAACATTGGCCAATGGGGATGGTACACTGTAGACCAAGTAGCCTTATCCATTGGGCAAATATGGTAAAAATACTGAAAACTGACACAATGCAGACTGACTTTGACTCAACTATTACTGAAAACTAAATTAAAACCAGCAAACCTTGCACATATCATTCAAGTTTTATAGCCTTCACCTCAGGCCCCAAAATTCAATGACTGTGTACTTGAAATTTGACCAAAAATGACATGGTATATAAAATGACTATGACATAATTTTGAATCCATTCTCTCAGAAGTGGCAGTGCTTCAAAAGCCTACCATTCACTGGTCCTCCAGGGCAATCTTGGCCATCCATCTCTGTGAGTAGAAAGGCATTTTGTCCCATGTACGCTAAAATCTTGTATGGTTCTTTCCACAGGTTATCGAACTTACCATGCTTCCCCTTGTCCTCATTTCGTGCATCCCATCTCAACACCACATCGTCCAACTGGATTTTTTTTTCTTTGGCTTTACAGTCGTATATTTTCTTTATCTTCTCCTGCAACTGAATAGCGTTCTGAGAAACTTCCTCTCTTGTTTTCTGAAGATGGATCATTTGATTGATCCTTCGTTGGTTATCATCCTCTTTGATGCCAGCCTCTTGCAATAGTCTCATGACCGGAACTGTAAGTGACGTGGGAAAAAAAAGCATCAGTACCATAAACCAATTCAAACGGTGACATACCTATGGATTTCTTGATGCTGACTCTATCTGCCCATAACGCATTGATGAGCTTTCGATGCCAATTCCTCTTATTTTATTCCAACATTTTCTTGATTATGTTTATCAGAGATTTATTTGATGATTCTGCTAGGCCATTGCCTTGTGGGTAATATGCTGTCGAATGGCCCAACACAATATTGTATTTGTTGTAGAATTCCACCATATTCTTAGATCTAAACGCTGCTACATTATTTGTTATGATTCTGTGAGGGCAACCAAAATGAGACAAGATATTTGATTCTAAAAATTGAATGATTACCGTATCCATGGCTTGCCTTGCTGGAATGGCCTTGATCCATTTGGTGAAGTAATCTGTACTTGTTAAGATCCATCAATGTCATGCTGATGATGTGGGATGGATTTCCCCTATGAAATCAAGCCCCCAATACTGAAAAGGAGCATTTACTTGAACTGGTTTCAAAGGAAGAGGAAGTAATTTTCTTTTTCCTTGGAAAACTTGACATTCATGGCAGCTCATCACTATTTTATACAAATCTAAAAATAAAGTGGGCCAATAATATCTTACTCTCAACACTTTGTTAGCTGTTTTTTTCCAAAACGAATGACCACCACAATCACCTTTGTGAAAGTCATGCATCACCTGCTGAGCCTCATCTTCAACCAAACAATTAAGAAGAATACCTCCTCGATCTTTCCAATAAAGAGCACTATTTAAAATGCAGAATGTAGCAAACTTGAGTTTTAGTGATCTACCTTTGCTTCTAGACATCCCAGGAGGTGGTGAAAGATGCTGAAGAACATGAACTATGTCTGAATACCATGGGAATTGTAGAAAAATGTCTGAAACCAGAACAAGCGAACCATCATCCTCATCCTCTGACATTGCTGCTATGAGGTTTATGTATAGAGCACGCAGGTTTGATTGTGCCATTAGCTTTTCCAAACCTTGTCCTTTGATTAAATTTGTGGGTTTAATCTTCAAATCATATTCCAACATTTCTTCTATCCACTTACCTCTTCTTCCCTCTGGATTAGTTTGCATTAGGACATCCTTCACTACTACATTAGGAACATATGCTATAGTATGTGAATGCAGAATGTATAATCTAAAATCCTTCAATACTTTTATGAGAGCCAATGCTTGTTTCTCAATGATATTATACCGCAAGGTAGCATCTCAAATGGTCCTACTGAAAAAGGCAATGGGCTGTTCAATCTAATCTTTCTTTTTCATCAATACTGTAGCCATGGTATGCTCGGATGAAAATGAAAATATAATGAAATATTGAGTGTAATTAGGACTAATCAAGACTAGAGCGTTAGACAGAGCAAACTTTACCATATTAAATGACTTGATAGCCTCCTCACTCCATTTAACAGTGCTATCCTTCTTCAACATGTTAGTCATTTCTCTTAAATGTTCATCCAAATTAGGTATAAATCTGCGCAAAAATTTCATCTTACCATTGAATGCCTGAATCTCCTTCTTGTTACGTGGGAGGTCTATGTGCTAAATTGCCTCCACTCTCAAAGGATCAATGTGGATATCGTATTTAGAGATGATATGCCCCAACAACTTTCCTTCATCCATGCCAAACAGACTTTTCTTCAGATTGAGAGAAATCCCAAACTTTCTACATCGCTGAAATACAACCCTCAAGTGGTGCAAATTTTCATCATCAGAACCAAAAAACACTGTCAAATCATCCAAATAAACAACCAGGAAAACATCCTTTTCATTGGCAAAAGCAATGTCCATTGCTCGCTGGAAAGTGGCTCCAGCGTTCTTCAAACCAAATGTCATTTTGGCATACTGGAAAGTTCCCCAAGGTGTTGTGAAGGCAGTTTTGTCTTGGTCTTTCTCATGCACCAAGATTTGATTATAGCCTGAGTAACCACTGAGTAATGACATCCTTGATGATCCAACTACTCTTTGCAGAATATGATCCATCTTCGGAAGTGGATAGTTATCCTTTAAGGATGCTTTATACAGATTCTAGAAATCTATAGACAACCTTATCTCTGCTATCTTTTTACATACTAGGACCAAATTTGAAATCCAGTTAGAAAATCTAATTGGGAGAATGATACCAGCTTTATACAATCTGTTTACCTCTTTTTCAATGGATGGAAGTAGCTTTGGGTTGATCCTTATTAGCTTTTGTCTAAATGGATTATGATCTGGCTTTATGGGAATAATATGCTGAATTATATTTTTTTCATACATCTTGAAATCTAAATTATCCCACACAAACACATCAGAAAATTCAGAAATGAAATTAACATACCGTTCCTTTACCTCAGGGGACAGGGCTTTTGATAACTTCACAAGCTTAGGCTTGTCAGCTGTTCCCAGATTAACATCTTGAACTCCTTTATCAGTAGGCACCAAGCTCAATTTCTTCGCAACATCATCTTGATCAAAAAGCTCCTCTAAAGGTATGAGACCTCTAGGAATTACATTGTCTTTCAGCTGCAATATTTCCATCTGATTTGCTTCGATTTCTTGATCATCGACCTCATAGTCACCCTCTATGGAAGTGTCTTTTAATTTTTCTCCATTCTGAAAAAAAACATTGATTTCATTGTCATCCCAAAACACTTGCCAATACCCTAGATTATCCGGAACAGTAGGCCAGTGTTTTACATAAATTTCAAATTTGTTGTTGGAATTCATTCGAATCTTCAAATTGCTTGCAGTAGTGGCAAGAGAATCTACAATAAGATTATGCATTTGGAGTATTGTTGTCAAAGTGTACTCAGAAAACGTCCTCAAGATGTCTAGGATTGCATTTCTGTAGGCCCTCAATCACCGATGTTTTTCTTGATACTCACCTTTTACCTGTTTGATTATCAACTCTGAATCTCCATAGACAGAAATCCTCTTTTCCTTCAACTTTTTCAAAATTTTCAAACCTACAATCAAAGCTTCGTACTCTGCTTCATTGTTAGAGCAGTCAAAAGCCAATTTGTAAGCACATACTCTAACATTACTAGGAACTTTTTCAGGCTAGAAAACAGGGCTCCGAATCCATATTCCTATATCAGCACCATCCTTACCAATAGCTCCATCAAAGTCCATGCTCCAAAGGCCTTCTTCTTCTTCTCCTAAATGTTGAAATTTTGTTTCTTTCTCTACTTTATCTTGACTAATTTTTGCATTTTTCTGTTGTTCATTGTCCTTTTGCTACTGGTAGGCAGGAGGCTCAGAAATACTTGTTGCTTTATGTTTTTCCTATCTAAGGAGTTCCCTAAAATTTTCTGAAATTTCAGGTACCTCATCTACTTCTACCAACTGAACATTTTCATCTTTCAAACCACCATTGGAATACAATACAAATGACTCTAAATCTATGTGGACTGCATTAATTGGATGATTAACTGGCTTCTCTTTGCTAGTGATCATGTATTTCATTTTCTTCTCCCTGTATAGTTTTCTCAACTGACCGAACACAGGAATGGTGGCATAAGTGAAATCAAGCTATATGGTTCCTTTGAGTTTTGCACCCCATAATTTGGACAGAAGCATTTGAAACCATGGTGGAACGTTGGCAACAACCACATCCATAAAAACATTCTTGGCTAGGATTTGATATAAATATACTAACAATGTTACCGATGAAATAGGTAACCTCATTGTTACCTACTTTTTAAAGTATCAAGAAAAACACCTAATTTTGAAAAAGTGGCGATGCAGAATCAAGAAAAAATATTTTGAGCATGTTTTTGGCACTTTAAATTTTTTTCATTTTGTTTTTTTTTTTAAATTAATTTTTTTCTTTTTAAGTGATGTTTTTTATGTCGATTTTGGATAGTCGTAGTGTATCATCACCAATGATTTTATAGGATTGATTTTGACACTATAGATTTTCTAATGTCTTCTTCTTCTGTGAGATGTTTATTTTTAAGTGCATTTATGTACTTGTGTTTTAAAAATAAAAAAAATATTTTTTTTTAAAATAAAAACTTGTAATGATATCTTCACTTTTTCACATACATAAAAGATGGAAATATGGTCAATATTCTAAAGTTTATATTTTCTACATGTTTATGTATTGTTAAATAATTTTTCAATGCACATCAAAAAATTGTCGTTAAAAAACCAATATTTTGAACCATATGACAAAAAAATACAATTTTTCAATATAAATACAATGCAAAAAATACACTTTTATAGAGTTTTTGTTGGAAAAAACATGTTAAATAAACTAATTTTTTGGGAGAATCTTAACAAAAAAAACTTAAGAAAACAACATTTTTATTGAATTTTATGTCAAAAAATAATAGAAATCACATGTTTTTTGCAAAAAAAAAGGGTTGTTCTCATAAAATATCAAAGTCTAAACATTACAAGTAAAACTATTTAATAGTTCTAAAAAATAAACTTTGTTTGCAAGCATAACTTAAACATCATCAACAATATCAACTAATACATCTTCAACATCATCTAAAACAGCATTGATGGCTTCTTCCGCAGCATATTCTTCTTCATTTTGATCATTGCCATCTTCTAATGGATCTTTCATGTCAGAAAATCTTCCAAAATGTCCCTTTCCAATCATTCCATATAATGGTGGTTGAGGTTCCTTTGCTTTTTTTGCCACATGTGATTCATTAAAATCTCCTTTCCTCAAACCAACTTCTTACTTCACATTTGGAAGGAATTTAAGAGTGTTAATTCTTTGTTGAATAAATTTGCATTGAACTGGGTATTTCTCAATGGCAATGCAATTTCTTCCTTTTAGTAGGCAACATGCTAGTGTTATACCTAATCATCAAGAACAAAAGAAAAAGTAAGAAAATTAGTATGGAGACATAAAAAGTAAAAAAGACAATATCTAAATTTAAATTCGTATAATAAAACTTACCTGAACCTGAGAATAAATCCAAAACCCATTCTCCTTCATTTGAACATAGATCTATAAGATAGTTAATCAATGCTTGTGGTTTTTGATAAATGTTAACTATATCTCCTTTTGCATCTTTATCCTCATATGTTAGTTTTCTTACAACTGCATCATAAACCAATACTTGACTATGAATCTTCCCATCTACTCGATTCATAATAATATGCTTATAGCTATCGTCTTTTGTCCAACATTCAACATGGATGAACTCACAATCATTTATAATAGGCTGATCTTCGGAAGAAACAATATTTGACTTTTTCCTGTAACATAACATAGTAAAAGTTCAATTAAATTTTACATGAATAAAAAAATTTAGGAGGAATCAAACATACGATTTCAAAATCTTACCATGTAAGTTGCATCCTTGAGTTTGCTTTACCCTTGAAGCTTGTTAATAACATTGGAAACTGTGTCTGAATGAAATGTCACAGATCGCCAAAGTGGTGATGTTGTCACTTCTTGAAAACCCGTAACCACTTTACTAAAAGCTTGATAAGTATATGGTTCTCTATCATATTCAATGTCTGGGAAATTGAAACCATGAGGAATATCTGCAATAACGAGGCCATATTCCCTTTTAGGTATTAGTGATGCAATGTCTTCACAGTCACATTGTATTATTTGATATTGGACATTGTCGAGCTCATTCCAAATGTAATGATTAAGAGTAGGATCTAGTTCAACATTCATAAGATGCTTCCTTCTCATGTTCTCCATCTTAATTTTTTCAATAAAGATTTTGAAAGTATCTGGTACTCCATTTCCATCCTTCTTCGACATCTTTAATGATATATATATATATATATATATATATATATAAGTAATAAAATAAAAATAGTTTAAATATGAATAAAATAATTTTATAAATAAACATACCTTATTGAATGCAATATAAAACTCTTTTAGTGTTGATGTAGAACTTGCTTCTGGGTAGTTGCGTACAACATAATCCCAACTGTCTTCATTCAACATTTTAACCATGTGTTCTTGTATTTTCATAAAAAATTTCTGACTGAATAAATCAAGTTAAAAGAGTTAATATATTGACATGTATAACAAATTCTACCAATACCATTATGTTTTATTTAAAATAAAATTATAATGAAAGAAAAATAAGAAATAATTCAAGAAGCTTACTTTTGAAATTCTGCACACATTTCTTCCATTGATAATTCACCTGATTTCACACAGGCTAATACTGATTTGACTAATTTATCATCCTTCACACCTTGCATTGTTCTCCAAGGTGTAATAGTCATATCCTCTGGAAGCTGCTTCATTTCAGGACCCCCATTACTGTTGGTACATATTATGGGTTTACTCTTTCTAACCTTCCGATTTTTTATGGAAATATTCTCCCACCGATCAAAAGTCTCATCAATCAAATCCCATACCTCCCCAGTTCTAAATGCCAACTGAAAAATGTTATCTCTGCCTCTGAAGAGATTTGTATTCAATTTTCCATCTTTTGCTTTTTTTTCATCAATTTGATAACCTATTTCCATTAAACATTCCTTTCGAAATGCTATACTAACTTGTGTCTTATCCCCACCACATTTTTCTATGAATTCATTATGAATAAATCTGACCCTTTGGATGAATGTCATTTTCATTCTGTACTCATTATTTGCATTATGATCCCATGCCAATAACTTTGATTCCATTTCTGTTAAGCCAGCGTAAATGATACATTTCACTGTTTGAAAAAGATAGTTATTGGGATATTCTACAATCAATTGTCTCTTAGCCTCTATTGAATGGTTCCCTCTTATTACATAATATTTATAATCAAAACATTTTGTCTTTTCAAATGCTTGCTTGTTAGGAACCTGACATGGATCGACAAGAACCACATAATCCACCACATGCACATATGGATTGAACCTGAACAATGTTTTCAAATTATGTACATGTAAGTGATGGGCCTTTCTAATTTGATATTGAGATTGTCCTTCAACTGGGCCATAAAATTGGTTAATATTAAGCTCAAATGTTTGGCCACCAAGAATTAATTTATTCTTCCTCAACTCTTGTCGAATAGCATTTTGTTTTGTTTTAATAATGCCATCCTCTAACTCAGCACCTGGTGTTATGATTTCTCTGCTTCCGTGAGAGCTTTCAATTTGTTCTTCACTACTGCTCACGACCTTTACAGGTTCACCAATATTTGATTTCCTAGTCTTATTGGATAACATATTAGTTTTTTTATAAACAAGCTCTCCTTCATGAGGTAAAAGAGAGACATCTTTGGCAATTTTTCTTTTTGGTTTCTGATCTGTTTTCTCCTTTTGCACAGTAGTTCTCATCTCCTCCTCACTAATTCTATCATAATTTTATGTTTCATGTTCGACACCTTCAAAAGAAACATGTTTAATTTTACTATATTGACCTACCTTAGTGACTCTTGGTTGATCCTCTCTTTGTACTGTTGCAGTGTCATGAGCTATTTCTCTTTGCTTCAATCTCCTTTCCTCTACTTTGTCTTTGTGGAAAGTTTTGATCACATCCATAACATTTGGCACCAACATATAAATACCATCAAACATGTTTGAAAGACTCGGAACAAAATCCTATGAAACAAAGTAAAACATGTCAATGATCAATAATTTATAAAAAATTGAATCATCCTTACAATAATGCATAGAGGAAATAAAAATAAGCATACTTACAATGTTATTTGCAATGTTGCTTGATATTTCTTCAGAAAATTTTGAAGATACTTCATATGTGTCATACTTGACGATTCATAGACGATATCTAACCTTCTCACGTTTCTGAGCCTTCCTTGCAAGAACATAAATAGTGTTTGTATTCGGGACCATACATATGTCTCGTACTCTGCCCATCACATCATATGGCTCATTTAAGTCAATCATACCACAAATCAGATAGATGTGTATATCAGCCTCCATTTCACTGTCTTCAAGATACCATGAGAAATCGGTTTTATCTATTTCTTCAGCGTTCTTCCAATCAAAAATAAGCTTTAATGAACCTGGTGCCCCAATTTCTTGAATTTTATTAGTGTGTGCAACAATATCCTTATTGCGTCCAACAGTGTCCATAGTGCGTCTAGCTGCAACTTTAGATTTGGGAGTTGTATCCATAGTGCGTCGAGCTGCAGCTGTAGATTTGGGAGCTGTTGTCCTAGGTGCAGAAACATTCACAAAAATCTTTTTTGATGCCATTTTCCTGACTATATATATATATATATATATATATATATATATACACACACACACATATATATTAGTTAGTGAAAAAATATTGCGGATAAAATAAATTTAATAAACAAAATTTATTTCTAAAACTAAATAGTTTGAAATTAAAGCAGTAAAATTAACTATAAAAATTTTCATTTAAAAACAAAATATTATAAATCATATGTATATATATCTATATAATATGTCTTGAATACATTTTATAAAAAATTTAAAAATGTGTTTAAATTGTATAAAATAATTTAAAAAAAATAAACTAGTATTTTTAAACTTCAGTTTTTGTTTAATATTTAAAAAAAAAAAACAAAAAAGTTACTAACTATTTATAACAAATGTTATAATATTATATATTTTTTTATTTTTTTAATTGTATTGTTATATAGTTTTTTTTAATTAATTTATTATATTGTTATATTAAAACAAATGTTTTTCTTTTAATTTATTATATTGTATTTTTTTTTTTAATTATATAATGTTTAAAAACAAATCGTAATTGTTGTTTAATGACTTTATATATATATATATATATATATATATATATATATATATATATATTGGGTTATATTTTGAAATTTTTAACAATTATTATTTAACAATGTTTTTATTATATTATATAACAATTTTTATTTTTATTTTTATACATAACAATGTTTTTATGAACTTTTAATTGTTTTATTAAAACAAATTATTTCAAAAAAAAATTAAAGAACAAAATAAAATTTAAAAAAATCAAAATTAAAAAATGTTTTGTTAAAATAAATTATTAAAAATAAATAAATAAATAAATAAATTTTAAAAAGAAAATAAAAAAATAAAAATAAAAAAACCAAAATAAAAAAAAGTTTTGTTAAAAAAAAATAAAAAATAAAAATTTAAAGAAAAAATAAAAATGAATAGCAAGGCCCGCCCATTGGGCACTGGGGGCCGGCCGGGCGGCGCCACGTGGGCGGCCCAGCCAGCCTCACGGCCCCACCTGGGCCGAGAGGTTGGTTGGGCCGCCCCCGTGGCGCTGCTCGGCTGGCCCCCCATGCCCATCGGGCGGGCGAATCGGCCCTCGGCCCAGGCGGGACCATGAGGCGGGCTGGGCCGCCCCTGTGACGCTGCCTGGCCGGCCTTTGGCGCCCATCGGGCGGGCGAATCGGCCCTCGGCCCAGGCGGGGCCGTGAGGCGGGCTGGGCCGCCCCCGTGGTGCCACTCGGCCGGCCCCCGGCGCCCATAGAACGGGCCTTGGCACGTTTGTTTTTTTTATTTTTTATTTTTTTATTTTTTTAAATTTTTATTTACTTTAAAATTTTTTTTTTTTAATTTTTTTTAATTTTTATTTTGTTTTTTAATTTTTTTTTAATTTCGATTTTTAATTTTTTTTTTTTTATAATATAATTATTAAAACATTATCTATTAATTAAAAGAAAATGTTAAAAATATCAAAATATAACAAATTAAAAAAAAATTATTAAATCACAATTATGTTTGGTTTCTAAACATCATATAATTAAAAAAAAAACAATATAATAAATAAAATAAAATAAAAACATTTGTTTTAATATAACAATATAATAAATTAAAAAAAAAAAAAACTATATCACAATACAATTATAATATATATATATATATATATATATATATATATATATATATATATATATAAAGAAAAAAAAATTAAAGATTTAAAATTAAAAAGAATAAAACGAAGATTTAAAATTAAAAAAATAAAATAAAATAGAATATAAAATAAAAAAATTCTCAAATAAAAAAAAAAAAATTTAAATAATGAAATCACTGATATATTTATGATAAAAAAAAAAACAAATAAAAAATGTTATAATATTACTTTTTTTTTTATTTTATGTGTATGGTCATTTTATGGATTTTTCTGTCTAAATGAACCTATAAGTCTTAAAAAAGAAAAAAAAATCTAAATTTTTGTTCTTAAAACCCTAAAAAATTTAGTTTTTTTTGCATTTTCTTCACTAAAAAAATATTAAAAAATCAAGGTTTTTGAACCTAAAAACCTTTAAAAAGTAGTTTTTGGACACAAAAAAACTATAGAAAAACATATTTTCCCCAAAATCGTCTTTAAATTGACAGAATAGAAGGAAAACTAACATTTGAAATGCAAAAAGCTGCTGTCACCAATGCCAACACAACGCCTCCACAAAATTACGAATAGCAACACAATGCCTCCAATGCCAATGCAATGCCTTCACGAAGTTACCAATGCCAATGCAACACCTCCACAAAATTACCAATAGCGATACAACGCCTCCAATGCCAATGCAATGCCTCCACAAAGTTACCAATGCCAACACAACACCTCCAGAAATGTACTCTAACAAATACCAGAAAACTTGATGTGATGTGATGAATAGAAACAATCATTCCTATTATATAGCAAATATTGTCCGATTGGTTTACTATTTAACGAATGTGAGATTAAAATTTCAAATTTAAAATATTTACATTTAGTTTATTATAGTTCATACTATAGTTAAAATACTTATTATTTGCATGTAGTTATCATAATTAATATTTTATTTATTATTTACATGTAATGAATGTTGAATAATTCAAATATAATCTCAAATTAAAAATTAAAATATGAAATACTTACATGTAGTTAATTATATTTAATATTATAGATAAAATAGTTAATATTTGCATTTAGTTATCATAGTTAATATTTACATGTTGTTATTTTTGTAAATATTTACATGTAGTCAATCTTAAACCATTCAAATAAGAAAATTATTTTAGTTTCAAAGACATGCATGAAAGGAATATTTTGTGGATATTTTGAATAGAAAGTATGGTGAAATATTTGAAGTTTATTAATAAATTTTGAAATATATTTTAAATGAATATAACGTAAGTTTAAAATTTAAAATTTAAAATATTTACATGTAGTCATTATAGTTAAAATAGTTAATATTTGCATGTAGGTATTATAGTAATATTATAGTTAATATTTACATCTAGTCAATGTTAAATCATTCAAATAAAAACATTATTTTAGTTTGGAAGGTATCCATGATAGAAATATTTTGTGGATATTTTGAATATAAATATCGGTAAAATATTTCAACATAAACAGTTTATTAAAAAAAATGTTAAATACATTTTTTTATTAATATTTGTACCAAATATATGAAATGAAAATTTTGGAGGGAAAGTTTTTCGCGAAATTTTTTAGGGGGGAATTTTGGAGGGAAATTTTTTCGTGAATTTTTTTGGAGGGAAATTTTCATTCTTTAAGCTATATATTGTAAGTGGCAGAGGAATTTATATCATTCAACCTATTCTTGTTGAAAGACATGGTTTCTTCTGATAGCAAATTTTTTCTTTCTAGAACATCAACATCTTCGTCACGCAACAACTCTATTCAGAGTGATGAATATAACGAGATTTCATTCACCATGAATAGAGAGTCAAAAAATCGACTTGGTCGTTATCCTAAAGATGATGAGAACAAAATTGATGAGGTGCAACAAAATGAAATTTCTGCAAATCGAGCGCCAGTTATACCACTTACTCTTAATCCTAAGGATTATAAAAGCAACAATGATGAAGGGCATGATGAAGAATTTCCAGAGTCAAAAGTTTCACTTCATCCTAATCCCAAGGATTATGAGGACACCATTGATGAAGAGGGAGATGAAGAATATCCACTTTAGCTTAATCCTAAGGATTATGTGAGAATAACAAATGAAGAGGGGAATGAAGAATCTATAGAGTCAAAATATCCACTCTGTCCTAATCCTAAGAAGTATGCCAGCACCACTGATGAAAAGGGGGATGTAAAATTTCTAGAGTCAAAATATCAAATTCGTCCTGATCGTAAGGATTATGAGAACACCACTGATGAAGAGGGGAATGATAATGTTTCAGAGTCAAAACATCCACTTCGTACCAATCCTAAGGATTATGCCAGCACCACTGATGAAGAGGGAAATGAAAAATTTACAGCGTCAAAATTTCCACTCCGTCCTAATCCTAAGGATTATGCAAGCACCACTAATGAAGAGGGGGACGAAAAAATTCCAGAGTCAAAATTTCCACTTTGTCTTAATCCTAAGGATTATGTTAGCACCACAGATGAAGAGGGGAATGAATAATTTGCAAAGTCAAAATATGCACTTCGTCCTAATCCTAAGGATTATGTCAGCACCACTGAGGAAGAGGGGAATGAAGAATTTGCAGCGTCAAAATATCCACTTCGTCCTAATCCTAAGGATTATGCCAGCACCACTGATGAAGATGGGGATGAATTTCCAAAGCTAAAATTTTCACTTCATCCTAATCATAACGATTATAATTTAACCACTGATGAATGGGGGGATGAATAATTTCCAATAAATATAGATTCAAGGCATTCACTTATTCATAATCCTAAGGATTACGAGAGCTTCAGTGAGGAAGGAGAGGGGCAGGATGAAGAAATTCTAGTGAATACAAATTCAAAGCTTCCATTTATGCCTAATCCCAAGGATTATGAGAGCACCACTGAGGAAGGGGAGGATGAAGAGTTTCTTGCAAATGATAATTTTAGAGGCACCGATCTAAATATTGCATTTTATCCAAGTGACCATTTCAAAGACACTCATGGTGATGAAGAATTGAATCCTCCCAGGGAAGAATTTGAAAGCATGGGTCAAGATGGTGAAGAATTTCTTTTGAGTCAGGGTTACAAAAGTGCTGATGATTCTTGTGAAATGTTTTCTTCAATTGATGTTGGTAAAGAAAATTTTCCACGCAATGATGTTGATGAATTTCTTAACTATGTTGAGGATGATGATAGTGGGGATAATATTCCTCCTAATGGTGATGAAACTACTTTTACAAAGGATGATGGAATGATGAAGCCGTTGCAAGAAAATATTGAAACTAGGAGTAGGAGTAGACCTTTTCATATCAATCCAAAGCATTTCAGTTATACAAGGGCGAGGACAAAATATCTCACGACAAGACTTTCTGTCATTCATTTGATTTCAAGTGAATGTTGTTGAAGGGATTGCCTAAAAAATATGGATTTCAACTTTTCTTTGGAGAAAAGGAAAACATATATGTCAATGAATAAAAGCATGCAAAATTCATATTTAGTGGGTTGCATGAAATCTACACTAGCAGGTTATGATTATCATATTGGGAATGCATTTCTTTGCAGAAAGGTGTTCAAAATTTTGTATTCAATTGATAATTGTCGTTTGTCAAGAATCCAGGATAGATTGGAAAGGGATCCCACATATTATTCAGAAGCACGTTATAAGCAGGAGGTGGGGCCATTTGCAAATACTGCTAAGACATGGATGAAATACTTCTTTTCAAATCATGGAGAGTGTATGCCAAATAAAGACACAATACATATTCCAGATAATTTCTCGAGACGATAAATATTCATGTTATACAAAGAGTATGCAGAAGCTGTTGAAGGAATTGGTAATTTTATTACATATTCTTATTTTACAATGATATGGAAAACTGAATTCAATAATGTTCGTATTCCTAAGAAGACAAGAATGGGGATTTGCAGCACATGTGCTTCTCTTAAAGCAAAAAGAGATAAATTTCAAGGGGCAGAAAGAGGTATGTGTTCAAAACATTGTTTTTTAAAATTTGATACTTATCAACTATGAAAATATATTTATTCATATGTTTCTTTTATTTTATGTAAAGATTCCATTGTCAAAGAACTTCAAGACCATCGCAATCAGCAAACAAGTGAAGACAAAAGTTGTATAAACATTGAAAGAAGTGTTATGATCATCCAAATAAATATCTGGGATTGATAATTGATGGTATGGACCAAAAGAAAACACTTCTTCCACATTTTGTCTGCACGCCAAAAAAATTACAGGAGGAAAATTTCATTCAGTCTCACTTGGTTGGTTGTATGGTATTTAATGAGAAGATGTTTCCAAGAGTTTTCTTCACAACTCCAAATATTCACAATGATGCAAATCTGACCATAACTATAATCCATGATGTGGTTACTCATTGGTCTGGGATTCTTCCTGAAGTTTTTTATTTACAATTAGACAACACAAGTCGTGAGAACAAAAATCAAGTTCTTTTTGGGTATCTAAACATGCTCGTTGAATTGGGGATTTTTAAAAATATAAAGGTTGGTTTCCTTCTTGTTGGGCATACTCATGATCATATTGATCAAATGTTCAGTCGTTTTTCAGTAACATTGAGGAGGAAAGGTGTTGGGAGCTTTCCATCATTAATTGAATGTATTAAGAAATCGTACATTCCAGAGCCTGTTTTTCATGTGTTGGAAGAAACTATTGACATGCGAAGGTTTATTTTTTGATCGCATGGTGAGGAGAAATGCATTGAACAACTTAATGACATTAGCTTCCAGCATCAATTTCGTATCAAAAAAATTGATGGGATAACACTTATATGAGGCAAGAAGTATTCAACTATTGAAGAATGGGGACCATCATCAGGTTTAGCATTTTTGAAGTTCATTCCAGAGCATCCAATGTTTTCATCAAAGATATTGTTATTACAGTTAGTTTCTGAACTCCATAATGCAAGAAGGCAGAAAAGAGACATAAATTATTCTGAATGTCTAGAGGAAATTAAAAGATGTATTAGAGATACATATGAATACTTCAATGTTGCTAATTCAGTTTGGTGGGAGTCATTTTTCAGTAATCAAAGTGATATGATTTGAAGATCGGTAAATGGGGATACACTTTTGAAGACTCCTTTTTTTTTTGCCACAAAATATGCCAAATGAACATGAACATCAGGAAACACACAATGTTGAACAACAACAACCTCAAGCTATTATTAATTCCCCACAAGTGGAGGAAATAGAAATCTATATTGGTTCTAGAAGATCACATGCACAACGTGAAGCCATGGAGGACCTTTACAGAGGTTTTGTGCAGGATCTTAAGGAGGGTTGCATGATAGCAGTGTTAGCAGATGAAGATCCACTTGGCTATCCATTCTGGATTGCCAAGGTTATAAAGGTCATTAATGAAAATGAAGAGATTACAGCTGTTGATGTACATTGGTATGCCACAAGTACCCACCCTTTCAATGGTGTGTACAAGCCAGAGATGGTAGTGGAAGAAAGAATTGGCAGAAAGAGAAAAATAAAGGGCACAAATATAAATCGTCGCCGCATAGATGTCTTAAAATTGGAGGATGTTGAAATACTTGTGTATGAATTCAATTTGACAAAGACAGGAACTCTTTGGTTGCAGACCATAAATATTTTGAAGAAATTGCTACCAGAAAAATTACTATTGAAATGGGACTCTACAGAATGTAGACGTAGATCTACAAGACTTTTGAACTCTGAAATGGTGGGCATGCATGTTGACTCAGATGGAGCACTAGTTGATAAAAGAGAAGAATATGGATCATCTTCATCTACATCAAGCCATTCATCTGAAGATGTAGATTATGATGGTGTGCCAGAACCTATGGCTGATTTTGAATAACTATCTAAGACACTTTTATGTAATTGATGTTTGCATGGTAACTTGAAATAAAAATTTAGACTTCCATCTCATTTTTCATGAAGTTATGAGACATTTCTATGTTTGTTGGATTATATGTTTTAATTATGAAGAATTCATTTCTTTAGAATATCAACAATGTGACAATGAATTACAAAAATAATTTATGTTATATTAAATGTACCAATGTTGATATTTTAATTATAAGTAAAATAGAAAATAGAAACTAATGTTGAATTTTTAGATTATGCAGTGATATTACCATGATATTATGTATTGTTACCATTTGGTATAAGATAATTTTAAAAGTTTAAATAATTATATGCATCATTGAAATGAAACACTTTGTTTTGATGCTTGTTTTTTAGGTTTTGGTTGAAATTATATTTAAATTTGTCTTATGCTAAGATTTGAAAAAATATAAGTTTTTATCCTTTAAAATTAAAATTACTCTTACTTGTTTTTGTTCAATGATAATTTTTTCATTTACTTGTTCATTTTTAAAAATTGTTAAGTCTTATAATTTCTCCATAATTTCATTGTTCAAGTATGTTGAACACTTAAGATTGAAAAAATTTAGATTTACAACTTGTCATTAAGGTTTTTATACGCTACCAAATTTTATCCTTAAGGTTATGGTTGACAATAATTACAATTTTGGGGTTGTTTAAAGTCAAGATATTTTATGTTTAACAACGTGGATGAAAATTGTTCGAAATGATAAGCCCTTCAGACATGCATTTTTTTATCTTTAACATCATCTATAAAAAATGTTAGAAATTTACGATTTTAAAAAATATCCTAATATGTTGTCTTTAATTCCATTGTTACAAGTGTCAAAATTATGACACAAATTTTTTTTTTGTTATTCCAGCATCAACTGGTTTTGTTTTGAGGGTGTTTTTTCAATCCTTTTTTCAACAAACAATTTTTTTTTTAGCATAATTTTATAAAATGTTGAAATTTGACCTTAAAAAAAAACCAAGTGCATTCTGGAAGACACACTTTTTGTTTTTGGGGTGTTTTTTCATGTTTTTTGAGACTTTTTGGGCTAGAGTTCCCATTTTGAGGTCGGGTTACCTATTTCATCAGTAACAGTGTTTACTACCAAGTCTTTGATAAGACCAATACAATGGACCCTACTAGAGTCAAAGGAATACAAATCATGGTACTTGCGGGTAAAATCAAGACCCAACTTCTCCATAATGGCTTTGGGCATCAAGTTGTGCGAGGCTCTGGAGTCCAACATAGCGTTATGTAAAATTAACTCATGCAATCTAAAACTCAAGTAAAAGGGAGGAACTTCACTCTCTTCAGTCTGACCTTCTATGGCTGGACCAAAAATGAGTTCAGGATAGTCATCTTCAACATTTACCATATCTGATACGGAGTATATTTGCAACATTCTAGACACCTGATGTTTATAAGAGCTATTTTTTACTAACTCAGTTAAGGGCATGGACACCTTCAACTTAGCAATTTGATTTTCTAAATTAAAATACGGAACTTTTTCTACCTCTTTGAAGGGAGGATCTTTCTTCTCCACTTGCTCCTTTGTTGCGCCTAGTTGATTATTTTCATTTGCAATGTTAATCGCAGAGGATTCCTTGCTGGGAGAGGGATCAGGAGGCTCTTTCCCTTTCCTTTGAGTATTTGAAGAGTCATTCTTTGTTTGTATCTCTTTCCTTTTCTGAATGGGATTTATTGGCACATCTCTGCTCCTCAAAGAATACTGCTTCTGTTGCGCTTACAAAGCATTCATATATCCTCGTTGATAATCATCAGATTCTTCCTTTAACACTACATCATTGGCCAATATGAAATCATCATCTCTTCAAGTGTCTGGAACCAATGTATATTCTTCATCTTCTATGAGAAAAATGGGCGCATCATCGACAGTGAAAAAATGGTTAGCTTCAACTACAGGATCATCATCATCATCTATTTCCATTCCCTGAACATAATTTTTTTGCAAAGGAGTCATGATCTGTTGCTGTTGTGTTGTTTGGTTTTGCATTTTGTGTTCCCTTTGCTTAATTCAGAATTGGGGTTGTTGTTGCCCTCTGAAATTTGGATTCCTGATTTGTGCTTCAGGTCTATCCAAAATAGTCAACCGATCAACCATTTTCTCCACTGTTCGGATCAAAGTATCCATCTTACTATCTAAAAGAGATGCTTCTTCTTTCACAGTTACCCTCTTTTTGGCTCTTGTCTGCACTCTTATGGACATCAAATTTGCTTCTACGCTCACAACTATTTTTTGCATATCTTCAAGTGTGGTAGGATCTCGTTCTCGTAGCTGATATGCCATAGCAACATCAAAGCCATCTGTAAATTTGAGCAAATCTAACCCCATGGGGGGTTTTAGGTTGGCCAGAATAGCATTATACATAGCATTAAATCTCACACAATAATCTTGTACACTTTCACCCATATTCCTTTCAATATTTTCATATTCAGACAATATTTGGAGTGGGTTTTCTTTTACCTCCCACAGGTCTAAGAATTGTCTATGCAGCTCCTGCAAATTGTGGATAGAGGTTGCTGGCAAGGCCCTGAACCATTTTCTAACTTCACCTCCAAAAATTTGGACAAACAATCTTGTGGTCACATTTTCTGCCTCAACCTCATGAAGGTAAAAGAAGTCATTAATCTTATCAACATGTTTCTAGGCTGTGATGCTTTGAGTGGCATCAAAGAGAGGTATTTTACTTTGATAATCAGCAGGCATATCATTCAGATTTTGTGGTAAAACTAGGGGTGCATAGTGGGCAGCCATGACTCATGGTGGATTTACAATAGTGTTTGTGCTACTAGGATTCAAGGGAGGTGTTGATGGAGGAGTCAAAATTTGAGAATTGACTTTTGAAACTGATGGGAATGTTGATGAGTTAAGGGCAAGATATTTTGTTTCTGATAACTCTGAAGGCTCATGGATATTGGTTACAGTGATAGATGCCTGAGGGGAATTCAAAATATAATCATCAATTGATATTTTTTCCCTTTGAACTTCAAGATCCACAAGAAACTCAGGGTCTAAAACTATATCATCAAGTGCAGTTTCAGATTTGTTTCTGGAAAAAGAAAGCTCAAAACACTCATCAAAGGAGAGGTCTTCTACAAACAACCACCCACTGGGCCAGGTATGGGATCTGAAAATAGTTCTAGGGCTTACTAAATCTTCTTGTCTTCTGATTATTCTCAGGATGAGATTAGGATTTTAAAAAACAGGGGGAGGATTTGGATCAGGGTTTTCCCTGCTATATTTTCTTGAAGCCAATGTGGTCAAATTTTTACTTTACAATGTTTTATTTCAGCCTAGAAAACTCTAAATCTCATCATCCAAAGTCCAAGAATTTATATGGAAGATATTACTGGGGCGATTAGTATTTTTTTTTAAATATTCCCCAGTGGAGTCGCCAGGAAATGTTAGCACCTAATTTGAACCTCAGGCCGAAGGAAGGCAAATCGGGGTAGCTTCAAACCATGCTCGGCCTTGTAGCTAGCCCTACAAGGTCACGAGAGGGCTCTCTCCATTAAAAATTTTCAATGAAATATAACTGAAAATTTATTTTAGACTAGGTATAATAAAATTGGAATGTTTTAAAAATTTTCAGGGTTGTATGAATAGATGGGGTTGGGAAGTTTGAAACTGGGGAATTAAATCAGAGATACGGGGTATTCTGTGGGGCAAGATAGGTAGGGATTTTAAAAATTTAGTTTAAATAATGATGATGGAATGTGTAATACTAGTGAGAAGTTGAAAAGGGCATAGGAGATGGATCCTTTTCAAAGAGAAGAAAACATAAAATATTGAATGATTTCCCAAGGCAGAGCATTATACAATGGATTCTACCTATCTATCTTGAAAGCATTCAACCAAAGATATGAATGAATGAATGGTAAACATAAAAATTAACAGATGAACACAAAGGAAAGAACAGTGCTAAAATCCATACCAGGGGGATCCCACAAATCAGTGATGCATTTCTTTATTAATTCCCTTCCAAACTGTTACAAATGGAGCGCAGAGCGTCCTCAGTGATTTCCAACTTATTCCTCACTTTTTTTTCCCTTTACAAATGATGAATAATTACGTTAAATAGACAGAATTTGAGGGGGGTAGATCCACAGAAGAAGGAGTTGTTTCACCAGCTTTGGAACAAAAATCTGAACATAGAAAATAGACCAACAATATACCCCAGAAAGGAATGAACAGTTCATGGAAGATTTTTTCGTTATAATCAACAAATGAGAATATGAAATCTGTGGGGCTGATCCCCCTTTCATCGCTGCTATAGATGTTGAGATGGTTTTGTGTTTATATTTAGCTCACGACCTTGATTGTTTCTTTTTCTTTGTCGAAAATCCCTTTACCGAAGAAAAATGCCTTTTAAAACAAATGAAATGAAATATGTTTCTTAATGAAGAAAAGTCCATTTTTTATGGATAGAGAGCGAAAGGAAGGATGGTGAGCCTAAATCGCAATCACAAATCGCAATCGCAAATCACAATCAGAAGAGGGGAAGGTGTATCACATAATGGAGCGATGCGATTCGAAACTTGCGATGCGATACTATAAAAGGGAAAAGGGTTTTATGGGGAAATCACAATTGCAAACCAGGAATCACAGCGGGGAAGTGGTCATACATATGGCAGGGAGAAAATGCGATGTGCGATGTGCGGTGGAGGGGAAGTCCTTATAAGACAAAATGGAAAAAATGGTTTAACACAAGGAAAAACCCATTGTTTTTTGAAAAAAGGGGAATTATTTTATGTGGGACCCAAGGAGGGATCGCAATCGCAAATCAGAAATCACAGTGGGTGTAACGCATGGCGAAGGGATCGCGCGATGTGATGAGCGACATGTGATTCATCGCATCGGCAGGTCGGGAGCGGAGTGCTGTGAGAAAAAGTTGCGATAAAAACTTGTGATCGCGCGATATGACAAAGAACTATCGCATCAGCGAAAGGGAAGATGGAAATTCTGATTGTGATGAGAGACTTAATAAATTATAATAATCGAGTTATGGCTTTTAACAAAGGGAAAATATTTTTTCGTTTGGGAACGTGCGAAAGGGTTTTGGTGGGATCGGTGAAAATCGCAATCGGAGAAAATCATATGAGTAGGGACAAAATTTGGGAGCACTACAAAGTTTTGATGCGATCAGGTCCGAGGAAGGGAATGCAACATGATCATAGATGGGTAAATCGCATCGGAAGTTTTCATCGAAAGGGTTCAATCGGAGTGTTGTGATTTGTGACCCATGAACTTTTGCGATGCGATCAATTGCATCGGAGGTTTGTAGGAGGCAGAAATAAAAGTTTCAAAGGGGCCTTTGCGATGAAGACTTTAAAATCATATGGAAAAGATAGAAATTATAAATTTTAAGGGACCAAATGAGAAAGAAGGGTAAGGTTAGGTCCTTTGGGGGCTTTTATTCACTTAGGCACATCTTCCAATCTAGAAGTCAGTTTTGGGAGCATGATATATCATTCGAAAGCTATTTTAGGGCTCTATCTAATGGACATACTTAGAACATGATTTTTCATTGAAAATACTGTTGAAAACACCTTTGAAAAGTAGGATGGTGGGTGTGTAGAGATGGCAGCTTCTGAAGCTCAAATTATTACATATGAAGACATAAAATTACATAAGAAATGATAATAAATGCAAAGTGTCATATTTTCACCTCAAAACATGTTTTGAAGTGAAAATTACATCAAGCTTAATAGAGCAACTCTTTGATTTCTCTAGATACTGTGCCTTTGAGTTTATTTGACCTCCTCATGACCTTGCTAATATTTATTGACACTTGGCTCATTAATTTTACCATGATGGGACCCTAGAACCTAATGAGATCAACCCTATGACCTAATAACATGGATTGGTGAGTGAAATTGAGTCATGACTGAAGACAATAGAGAGGAGAATCAACAAGTTTTCACATGAGGGAAAAATGATGAAAAACCACTACCATCAATGAATTGATGACCTAATGGAATGATGAAAATTTATGGTATGGGACTCCTACTATGCAAATGAAAAAGAGAAAATTTGATCACCGATGGCAGTAAAACTGACACTAACAGCTGTCATGACCATGTTCATTATTTTTTTGAATTTGTCTCCAGTGAATTTCATCTCTTCCTTTCCAGTGGCCTTAGAGCCCTTTAGTTTCTTCTTGTATCCTCCCTCATTCTAAGAATCGTGCTTTTTTCCCTTGGAAGTCTGAACTTCCACCTATTTCTTTGTCTCTTTTTACGTGGAACCATTCTTCTTAGTTGGAGTGTCTTTTTCTAAATCAATTGTTTCACCGGTTGTAGTCAGTGTGGCCTATTTTTTTGGTTTTTTCAATTGTCTGCATATCAGTGTAAGGCTTGCTAGGTGTCTTCGAAATAGATGTCGAGGCATGTTCCATGGTGTGAGGCTATATCCAAACTAGTGGCAACTCTACAGTGATGTTGAAAAATTCATCCTCAGTGATGAGATATGGCAATTCATACCACACTCCTTCAACTTTTCCCTTCTCATGGATGTGAATGTTATGGAAGGTGGCCTTAGAGTCTTAGATCATCTTGTACTTATCGTACAATGTTGGAGATAGTCTCGGCTTGGATTGCACTACTTGAAAGTGTGAGGTACCGAACAATACCAAAAATATTTTATTCTCCATGATGCATGCGGGGATGGAAGAGTTAGACAATGTGGAATACCATGCAGCTTCACACATCTACGGCTCTATTTCTGGAAATTGCATTTCCTCTAGGGTCTTATAGCCAATTAGGGATATTAGTAGTAGGAAACAAGCATAATAGAAGTTCTTTCCCTCCTCTTGTGTTGCAAACACGTTCTCCAAGAATTATGTGCATAGATATTGATACCAATTATAAATTACTCCCTTCTCGCATTGTCCTACAAGTGCAATGACATGCATAGGAATATTGTTAGGCCTTCACTTCCTCATCATCTTGCAGGCCAAGATGAGCATCCCAAATTGAAAAGTTAGGTCATTGATTTCACTAACCACAAGTCCTATTTTGTGGCATGACACCTGATATGTCATTTTAATTTTGTCTGTGATCTTCTTTTCTTGTGCCTTTCCTCCAAAGTCATCCATGGGATCTCTGCCTTGATCAGGCAGTCTGGTGATCTGATGGATCAACATGACATCTATAGGTATGTACTCTCCCAGCCATAGAGCTTCAACATGCATGAGCGTGAAAAATTTGCATGCATAGATGGCATTTATTGGGTTCTGCTTGAAATGCAGGACCTGCAATAAGTTCATAAGTCCTTCGTTATGCAAGCCCAACACCCATCTTTGTGGCTTAAGGCACACAAGGCCCCTCTCATAGGGCATTTGATCTAGATAACTCTCAGGTGAAAGCTCAGGGAACTTGTAAACATCCACGATGTCCCAATCCTCCATCTTCAGTTGCGGCACTTTAGTGAACATATTTCCTTCAATTGAGACATTTTCAGGAATTAAGGGCATGTTAACGCTCGACCACACTTTGTCCATATCTTTCAGAACTTTGGATGATTCCTTGTGCATTGAGACATAGGCCGACAACCACGAGAATGGGGCCACTTAAACCACATCCTCATCCTCCTCCATAGTGATATCAGGGAGCTTTGCCATGGGTATCTTCTGGGGCTCATCCATAGTGGAGCGCAACTTCAGAGTCTTCTCCCTATGGGATTTATAGGTCCCTGATGTATGAACCTTCTAAGCCATTGCAGGTAAAGGTGTCTCAAGGACCAGTGCAGTAGGATCCTCTCCTAAGCACGTAGCTATCATTCATGGTAGGATAATGTAGCCAAGACCCCTACGGCGCAACTCCTCCTCAAATCCCAGATCTAGACCAGACATAGACAATGGATATTTGGTAGAAATCCAAGAGCTCAAGGAAGACAATTCAAACATAAAGCAAAGGGAACAATTGAAACCCCACAGGTCATATTTATAGTTTTGGCACATTCTCAATGGTCCCTTATGCATTAATGTTTCTCCATAAATGAAAAAACAATTTTTAATATCACAAAATCTCCTCATTAAATACAACCTAGATGCTCCCCTAAACAATAATAAAATTGTCTTTCCTGGATTTATTGTTCCAATGGCTAGATTTTGGCCCCTCTGTGAGCCAGCAAACCTCCTCATGTAGCTACCATAGAGCATCACATCTTTATGCACATCTTCCATCCCTTCTGCGTAGATCCAATACTCTGGCCATATAGTAATTTGGTGTGCACAGGGAGAGGGTGATCCGTGTATGGCTTCAATCAACTTCCATTAACATACCCGAGAATATATTCTCCACTCAGTGTGGCCAGGTGCTCCGCACCTCCATCAATGATCTCCTTAAAAATATATGGCCCTAATAAATGCATATTTAACTTCCCTAGGTGGCACGCGAACATGTTTCCATAAAACAAGACTAAGACATCTTCCATAAACACTTTATGTTTGATGTGCCTATCAAGTCATGCCTTTCCACACGCCTTTTGAATTTTCTTATGGTAATTTTCAATAAATAAATCTTCTTCAAGTGCGACCAATTGCAACAACCATTCCTTTGTGACAGATGCTTCTACCATATTTGGGAATGCTATGCTATGCAAGTTGGGAACAATGAACTCCATCAGCAACACAGCTTCTTGCCCATATACCATGATGAATGTTGTCCTTCGAGTAAACATTTTACATGTTTTTTGATATGCCCAAAGGATTGTAGGTACGCGCTCTTCCCAATCATTCCAATTATCATTGCAAACCTTGGTAAGCACAGTCTCCAATATCTTTTTGAATACTTCCACTCCACCATTCACCTGTGGGTGATATGGAGTGCTCTTCTGATGGTGAATTCGGAATTCATCTATCAAAGTTTCAATGGTTTCATTCAAAAAGTGTGTACCTTGATCACTTATTAGAATCTTAGCACATCCAGAGTGAGTACAATATTCTCAAAGATGAACTGTGCAGCTGTGTCTGCAATACAATCCTTCACAGGCTTAGCTTTAGCCCATCTAGTTACATATATAGTCACAGTGATTATGTAACGTGCACCACTCTTCTTTCCTAGAAGGATAATATGTCCGAAAAAGTCTATGGCCTATTTCTCAAATTCTTGCAGTGCCATTTGTGGATGTAGGTGCATCTCATCTCTGCACAATAGCCTTATGGTCTTTTAGCATACATCAAATGTGTGGAAATACTCATAGTCATCATTTTTCACACTAGGAGACCATAACCCAGTTCGCAATATATTTTCTGCGGTTGCCTTCCCTACATAATGACCATCGACAACCCATCCATGAGCTTCGTGTAAGATTGCAGGCCTTTCATAATCCAAAATATATCTTCATAGGACTTCCTCTGCACCCATGTTGTACAAATACCCAAAAATAATAGTGAAGTTTGTCATGTACACCACAAGTTATTTCTTTTGATGTACTGTATATTATTCAGGTGCACATATAGTTGTTAGGAATTGAATAATATCAAGGAAGTGATCGTCAGCTACCTTGGTCGCAAACAACTGTGCATCAAGTAATCCATCCCCAAATCTTGTAGGTTCTTCACCAGTCTTAATGCATGATAGATGATCTAGCCTAATATTTAGTCTTCCTGGTTTCACAATGATCTCAAAATCATACTCCTGGAATAGTAATAACCACCAACAGATATTCCCCCAACACAAGCTTATTGACCAGGTAATTTAAAGCATAGTGATCAGTAAACATCTTGAAATTCCCCCTTAATAGGTAGTGGCTAAATTTATGCAACGCATATACCATTGCTAATCCTTCTCTTTTTGTGGTTGAATAATTTCCTTCTGCACTTGAGAGTTTCCGACTAGCATAGGTGATAGGGTCATCAATGGCTCCAAGCACAATACAGGAGGCATCAACGTGCACATGAAACACCTTAGACCAATTTAGGAAGATCAATATGGGTGTAGTCACCGTATTTTCCTTCAAAAATTCAAAACTCTTCTCACATTCCTCATCCCAGTAGAATATCACATCCCTCTTTATTAGCTTCTCCATGGGCACATTTATCAATGCATAACCTTAAATGAACTTTCGGTAACACCTAGTGTGCCCCGGTAATGAGCGTAGTTGTTTGAAATTCACCAGTTTCTCCAGATTAACAATTATTGTGATCTTCGTGGAATGTACCATAAATCCTTGCTAGTAGACAATGTGTCCCAATAATATCCCGAATGACACACAAAATATACATTTATTAAATTTGAGTTATATCTGATGCTTTCTATGGGTATCTAGCATTAAGCACAGATTGGAGACATGCTTTTTGAACAACCCAAAAGAAGTCCAATCATCAAGGTATACTTACAAGAACTTATGGATAAAATCCTTGAAAGCAGCTACTACTATGCGCGAGAACATGGCAAGCACATTCTTCAAGCTAAAGCACATGATTGTATACTGGAAAGATCACCATTCTTTTGCAAAGGTGGTCTTACTATGATCTTCTAGCACAACACTGATCTGATGGTAGCCTAAGAAACCATCTATGAATGAGTAGTATTCTTGTCCTCCAACATTTTCCAGGATCTCATCAAAGAATGGAGTTGGGAATGGATCATGCACACATGCATCATTCAACTTGTGCAGATCTACACATATCCTAATTTCTCCTTTTGTATTCTTGTCTTGCACTACCGCGGGACTCACTAAATCAGACTCTTCTATTGGCTCTATGATGCCTGTAGAAAACATCTTATCCAACTCTTCCTTTAACTTCTGCTTATATTTTGGGTTCAATCTATATGGGCACTACATCACCGGGTGCACATCAAGTTTCAAAGTGATATTCATGACTCCAATCTCTCCAATTATTCCTTTAAATTCTGAGAAATTTGTAGGGAATAAGTCCTGGTTCTCTGTCAGTAGTTCTGTAAATTTTCCTACTATGTCATCATCTCAATAATCTCTAATCTTCGCCAACTTTGGTTGGTATTCGGATCCAATATTTACCTGCAAAATATTTAGAGGTTTTGTGAAATCTACCGAAGTGATCAAGGGCCCAACAACTGCATGATGTCCCTCAAATTCTAGAATTATGATATTCCTTAGATATTCTTCATTTTCTTCAACCATCATATTTTTGTAATTAAGAATATCCTTCATTTGCACATCTCATGCTGGCGAAGTGCACTCTACCATTGGATTTGTTGTGTCAAAGATAAATTATTGAATTTTATGCAATTCTTTACCAATCTTGACAAACTCACTCTCAAAGCTAAATGTTAGAATGAAATTCTCCATTAGCGCAGTCCATTCACTAGTACCTCGATGCAACTCTATCTCTAGATACCAGTCAATAGGTAACTTACCCAATGTATGAATGAACATGTGGACCCATTCAGGTCATGGTTCTACACCCCATACCTCATTCCATTTAGCCAACTTTCTATGAAGATCATCCTTTCCCAAGTAGAATTCTTCCATTATGATAGTTGGACATTCAAATCATAATCCCAACATTCGCATGCATTCATCCCAGTGGCCAATGTTTTCCTTAAGAATCTCCCACCATCGTGCTAGAGTAGCACGTAGTCTATGATCCAAGCCATGGAATCTATGTCCTTCGGGGATATTACTGTGCATTCTGAGATCCAAGCCATGGAATCTATGTCCTTCAGGGACATTTATTTCAAGTTCTCCTAGAAACATATTTACATTAGTTATACCAGCATAATGTGGTAATTTCGTACTTCTGATGTTATGCATCTGTAATATTCCAAAATTTTCACATGATATTTGTAATATTAGAGTTCTTAACAAACCTACTTAATTAATTAAATAAAAGGGTTGAGGGACCCATAATCCTCAAGATGAATAAATATCCACTTTTTATGTGTGAATGTGGATTAATTAAGCCTAGATCTACATAATGAGGTAGTGGAGCCACTACTAATGTGAATGGAATTGGAGATCATGTCTCATTAATGAGATAGATCATGGAGGTCGATACAGTCAACTAAGATCTTGGAAGGGGTCAAACATAATATCATGGAGCATTCATGATGAAGTGATGGAGGAAGTTGTGTAATTAATGCACACATGATGGAGAGGGTGTACATTGCACCTAGACATGATGGATGACTTGGAGAGACAGCGCAATCAAACATGGAGGACCATGTCCACATGCACAACACGGTGTAGATGAGGGCCAAGGCATGGTAAGTCTCATAAAATATATAAAAGAGATGAAGGCAACAATGAAGGCAAGCTATTGAATATAGATTTTTAAGTCTATTTGGATCTAGAATTGTCATGTGACATTCCATGCTTTCTTGGGTTGTTTAGAAAATATTGCAAGTTATGTTTAGCACATGGTGTTCCTGGTTGGGAATCCTTCCTCTTTCTTTGAGTGACCTCTTGGAAGAGGTTTGTACTTCACTCTACATCAAGAATTGGTTCCACTTATCTTTTCCATCATCTATACAACATATACCTTCAGGAATTACGCAATTTCTGAAGATCAATTTGGAAGGTGGAGGTTGTCTTCAGTATTTAATTTGGAGAACCAGTGTAGGATTATTCCTATCACCTTGGGCTTTAATATAAACATTCCCAGGGCTTCATTTCATATCTGGCATCAGGCTAAGATTTATTGACCTCCTAGTAGTAGCAGTCCCATCAAGGATTACGCAGTCCAGTCCTGTAGATCTAAAGGAGGAAGGAAGTGGCTAGCATTTCAGCTAGTAATCCTGTGAGGGATCAACCCCTCACCTTTCCATCACTATTTCCATCAGCCTGGTGTATATTGTATCATATTTCAGTAGGCATAGAGCCTCTCTCTCTTATACATCATGTTTTTTGTACCAGTTGCATATTCACTTTCTATAACTTGAAGGAGGAGGAAGAGAAGGCAAGATCTCAAGCTCATAGCTTGTAGATCTGAAGGAGGGACTAAACCGCAAAGCTCAGATATGTTTGTTGAGAATATTTCAGCCATATTTATATTAGATCTAGCTTCAGACCTGTAAACCCAGCAAACAAAGGATCAAACCCTAGGAGGGTGATTTTCCAAAGCTGTAGATCTGGAAAATCCTTTCTGGGTTATCTTGGGTTCCCATCACATTGGCTAGATCTTGAATCTTGGCATCATCAAATCCCCTAAGCTCCCTAGATGTACATTTCCTTTTGCAACATTTTCATGTATATCAGCAGCAGAAGGGACATCACAGTGTTTCTTCTGTAAGCTCACCAGTTACGCAGTGCTAGTTGCAACACCATTGTAGAGTGATTCTAGGCCATATCTTGGGCTATATCTACTCATTTTTTGTACATTGTGTAAATGATTCATCTCCATATAATAAAATGGATCAACTTATCTATATATTCTGATATTATATTTAGATTTATTGTTTACTTGGTTGCAGTTCTTATATTTTTTTTAAGTATTACTGCATTCTCCGCTTTTGGGATATTACAGTGGTATCAAAGCATGATCTTTGGCTCAGCTTGTGGACATTTTGATAGCATATGTAAAGCAGATAATAGATATGTACTATGGAGGGATTAATTTTTGCCTCATATTCGTTTATATCTATGAAGGATCTCTCTAAGGAGATAAATGAAGCAAGGATAGAAAGGAAAAGAAAATAGTGGTTCAGTCACTTATCACACATGAAAGTGTCTGCTTATGCAGATTTTATTCAAAGAATGAAGGAAATATCTGGTAGAAATAAACCAGAGAAATCTCACATATTCACATCTCCCATCATCTATGAGACAGTGCATGAATATTCAAGAGAAGATGTTCTCATTCTCACTCAAGAGGAGGAGCCTCTACCACCACCAAATGCAGATGTACTGACATCAAGAGGAGGATCACTTGAATCTTTGCAAGATGGTCTTGAGTTCTTGACATTTGGATCCCCATGCATGATTGATGACATGCACGAGGAGGAGGAGACATATACCAATGCTAGTACACTTGTAGAAGTGCAACCATCACTCTTACCAGCAGTTGGAGAGACCTTTGCACTGGAAGAGGAAACCCTTGTGTTCTTGAAAGATGTTTCTAAATCTTAGTTGATCCAAGGTATGCATACACTTTCATCTCATATTGTTTCAGTACCTCTTATTGAAACTTATGGGGACATGCCATCAGGACTATTTCATGACCAAGGGTTAGAACATCATGCTGATTTGGAGCAACATTATATCACTGCACAAAGGACCCTTGATCTAATCAAAGAAGAGATGAATAACCATCCTATTTTTTCATGGATGAACTACATTCAACCTCTTGAGTTGAAGTGTAGAATTTCTGAAGATGGGATGAGTATGCTCCTATGTACAATTGTTGGCTATGAGTTTAGCATTTTTCCTTGCTTTGAGACAGCACATGCATCACCCTGCAAATCTACAACATTGTCCATGAGAAGCAGTGAAAAGAAGAGGACCCATTCCTTATGGGAGAAATCATATGGCAACTTCATTCATGAAGCAATGGAGGAAAATATGATAGATGGTAGACATCTTGAGATGAGAAATATTTTCTCCTTTGTAGATGACACTTTCTCAATGAGCATCTCACAGCTCAAAGAGAGACTTCTACCTGTAGAAGATCCAGAAACTTATTGGTTTTAGAGGGCCATTGATGAGAAGAGAATCTCATGGAGAGATCTCATTGTAGGTGCACTTCAAAATATCATGGAGTGAAAATTTCTTCATTAGTTTGAGGAGGTTGGTCTCCTACAATAGGAGGATACCAAGTATTTTCAAAATGAGATCCATCATCCACATTGGGATGAATGGTTGATGATATGGAGCAAGGGGTTGCCAAACCACTTTCAGATCTATGATACAGGGTAGCAAGAAGCATGGTTGCGCTGGTTGCTCTTGGGTGAGTATGGTTACCACTCAAGGAGTCATATTTTTTTGATTCATGCCTTACACATCACAGGAAGAATGCATAAGAAAAAGGCATGGTTACATTGGTTATGGATGAGAGATTTTGAACATCACATGTTCTATCTTATGTCCTTTTATTTAGTCTTGTTTTGGATATGTCTCATATCTTTAAATGCATTTCTATTTGGGATGCATCTCATGTTCATGAATGTACTTGGGTTTTGGAGAAATTATAACTCTCACATGATGTGGCATAAGGGAGATTGTTTGTATTATGTTGATGAGACATCTCACATGTTCATTACTATATTGTTGCTCCATGACTTGCATCATGATAATGCAAGGAGGCAGCAAGAATCCTTCTTGCTATGGTTACTATTGGGAGAGTATGGGCTGAATTCTTCCCATACATTGCATGACATTGTTGGATGATGGAAACATGAGGCCTTATAGTGTTGACTTATTTTGGATGATTATGGTCATTGTACATGGTATGATGATGATGTGATGGGGTAGCAAGACACCTTATTAAGGTGGCTTCTCTTGAGAGATTATGGCCACTACAATTGGTACAATGGTGATGTGATATGGCAGCAAGAGGCATTGCTGAGATGGCTTATTTTGAGAAAGTATGGCTCTCATATTCTTATTGATGATTTGGCATGGAAACAAGAATCATTGTTGCGGTGGCTTATTTTGAGAGATCATGGCTCTCTTACTTGTTTTCATGAGGATATAGCATGGAAGCATAAGGCTTGTTGCATTGGTTGTTATTGGGAGAATATGGTTTGACATTGTTTATGTTTTCGCATATGTCTCTACTTCTTGTTTTTCACTATGATGATGTGATGTTTGATTCCTACATGGCCAACATGGCTAATGATGAGGGCATTGATATATGTAAGCTACTCTATGTATCATGGGTTGGAGAAACAATTCATGAGTTGGGACTTTCCACTTTGGTAATGAACCACTTCATCTTATATATCTCATGTAGAAAGAAGATCTTTGGTCATCATATAGTTGCCACTTGGAGACTCACTGATGAGGATGGGTATCTAGCTTTTCAGTTGGAGGCCATTCTAGACATTCTAGAGAGGAATATTTAGAGTTGTACATGCATGACACATTGTGATAGATGGGAAGGCCTTCCACATGAGGATGCCATTTGGAGGGAGGATGTTTGTTGTAGCATCCACTTTTGCAGTTGCATCAGGACAAGCAACATTTTTCCGAGGAGGACTGTAATATTCCAAAATTTTCACATGATATTTGGAATATTAGAGTTCTTTATAAACCTACTTAATTAAGTAAACAGAATGGTGGAGGGACCCATAATCCTCAAGTTGAATAAATATCCACTTTTTATGTGTGAATGTGGATTGATTAAGCCTAGATCTACATAATGAGGTAGTGGAGCCACTACTAATGTGAATGGAATTGGATATCATGTCTCATTAATGAGATTTATCATGGAGGTTGATACAGTCAACTATGATCTTGGCAGGGATAAAACATAAGATCGTAGAGAATTCATGATGAAGTGATGGAGGAAGTTGTGCAATTAATGCACACATGATGGAGAGGGTGTATATTGCACCTAGGCATGATGGATGACTTGGAGAGACAATGTAGGCAAACATGGAGGATCATGTACACATGCACAATGCAATTTAGGTTAGGGCCAAGGAATGGGAAGGCTCATAAACTATATAAAGGAGATGAAGGAAACAACGAAGGCAGTCTATTGAATATATATTTTGAGGTCTGTTTAGATCTGGAATTGTCATGTGACATTCCATGCTTTCTTGGGCTATTTAGCAAATATTGCAAGTGTTGTTTAGCATAGGGTGTTCCTGGTTAGGAATCCCTCCTCTTTCATTGAGCGATCTCTTGGAAGAGGGTTGTAATTCATTCTACATCAGGCATTGGTGCAACTTATCTTTTCCATCATCTGCAATACATATACCTTCAGGAATTATGCAATTTCTAAAGACCAGTTTGGAAGGTGGAGGTTGTCTTCAGTATTTCTGCTAGAGAACTGGTGTAGGATTATTCCTATCACCCTTGGACTGAAGATTAGCATTCCCAAGGCTTAATTTAAGATTTGGCATCAGGCCAAGAGTTATTGACCTCCTAGCAGCAACAGTCCCATCAAGGATTGTGTAGTCCAGTCCTATATATCTAAAGGAGGAAGGAAGTGGCTAGCATTTCAGTTAGTAATCATATGAGGGATCATCCCCTCACCTTTCCATCACTATTTCCATCAGCCTAGAGTCTATTGAAACATAATTCATCAAGCATATATCCTCTCTCTCTTTTACAAAATAGTTTCTGTAGTAGCTGCATACTTAGTTTCTCCAACTTGAAGGAGGAAGAGAAGGAAATATCTCAAGCTCCTAGCTTGTAGATCTGAAGGAGGGACCAGCCCTCTAAGTTCATATCCATTTGTAGAGAATATTGCAGCCATCTTTAGATCAGATCTAGCTTCATATCTGTAAACCCAGCAGACAAAGGATCAAACCCTAGGAGGGTGATTTTCCAAAGTTGTAGATCTGGAAAATACTTTTTGGGTTATCTTGGGTTCCCATCACATCGGCTAAATCTTGAATCTTGACATCATTAGAGCTCCTGAGCTCCCAAGTTATGCATTTACTTTTGCAGCCTTTTCATGTATATTAGTAGAATAAGGGACAACATAGTTTTTCTTTTGTAATCTCACCAGTTACACAATGCTAGCTGCAGCACCATTGTAGAGTGATTCTAGGCCATCTCGTGGGCTAGATATACTCATTTTCTGTACATTTTGTAACTAATTCATCTCCATATAATAAAATGGCTCAGCTTCTCTGTATATTTTGATTTTGTCTTTAGATTTATTGTTTACTTAGTTATAGTTCTTATATTGTGTTTAAGTATTAATGCATTCTCCCCTTTTGGGATATTACAGCATCGAAGAGAACTGGTCACTCGATTGCATCACAATGTAGATAATTCATGCAAATGATTCTGTCAATTTTCAAATTCTTCATCAGAATCTGAGAAGCAAGAGCTCTCCTTTTCCCAATTAAGACTTCCATCAACTATTGGGTTGATCCAATCTTCATCGCAAAGATTCAACTTTTAGATATGGTCAATATCATCATCAACATGCACTGATACTATCAGTATCCTATAAATCATAGTATCTCAATGTGATTGGATAATTCATCTTCCTTGCAATTTCATATTGATTTTTTTTTTCAATATTCAAGTGATTTCCAATAATAATAAAAATAAAAGAAAATAAAGGAGGGTATAAAAAATAGAGAAAAATAAAAAAGGAAAAATAAAATAAATTAAAACCCCAAAAAAATAAAAAAAATAATACTGAAAGTGCTGCAAATAAAAATGCCACTACTCATTAGATAGGTTTGTTCAATCATACAGTTTAAGCATGATTTTACAATTTTAAATTTATGTTGATAGGTTAAAAAATAAATATTTTCCAAACTATTTAATCTTGGCATATCACTAGATACGTATTAATGAAATTGACTCAAAAGTTTAATATAAGTCAATGGAAGAAATAAGGATATATGTTAGGTTAGAAGTTTAAAATATTTTTTTTTTTAGGGTCTGCAAGTCTAAATGCAACCTGTAGAAGAATACAATGTTAGATTAGTGATATTGGTAGGTAGATTTGCTGAGAAGAAATAATGGAGGAAACATGCAATTTTTCCTATAAAGTACAGCCTAAAGGTCTCATGTTTTCTATGGTTGAAGGAGAAGAATCAAAGGATAAACAGTGTTTGTATTCTAAGAAGTTTGGACAAGGTATTTGTTCCTAAGTTTGGAAATTCATGTCCTTTCAAAGGGGATATATCTATGTTATATTATATTTTATCCTAAGTCCCAAAATTTATATCCGCCCTTATCCTAACCTCTAAAACATTACACTCTTTATCCTTAGTCCTAAACCATATGCTACTACACACCAAATCTACCCGACCCCACCATCACATCACAAGTAATATCTACATTGACCCCCCATATTCTCACCATCTCCGCCCACCTCCTCATCATCTGACGACCCAATCTACATTTTTTCCCCCCGTTAGCCTCCAAACATTAATGTCGGGGGCAGGTGTGTGAAATAGATGGTATCCAATACCATCGTTTCCACTAAGTGTCACACTTGGGTCATTTCGCTACCATCTAAACTACCCTCTGAAAAGTGGATTTCGCTACCATCTAAACCACCATGCCTTTGATGATTACCATGTGGCATTGCACCATGACATCACCTACCCATCCCCTCCATCCTATCAAATCCACTTCCGCCAAATATACATTAAGCATTCAATTGGTTGGGCCATTGTACAACGGACCCACACCAAGCTAAACTATCGCCCAATCGCATGTTAAAATCCGAATTCAATACCATAGGCAAGGTTTAACTTTTCTAATTAGTTCAAATGTTACAGGTGATCAATTTGCAGGAAATTAACAATGAAGATCATTGAAAAAGCCTCTGGTTATCAACAAACAATTCTCAGTGCTCTGCAAGTTTTATCACAGTTCCCCTGCTATTTTTTCCCCTCCCCATTCAAATCTACAGAGTCTCCCTTTCTAAGTTCCCATCTCTTTTTACTCCCATTCTTCTCTATACACAGTGAAATTTGTTACAGATTACATAATGCCTCCAAATCCAAATAAAAAACCCTTCAATCCTATGGTCTACCCTCAGGTGGACCTGGGTTACATGGCTTTGGTTGATAGATATTTCAAAATCCATGAGACAGAGTCTGAATTCGAATCATTCGATGTCTACTACTGGCTCATGGATAAATTTCTTGATGAATTTGATGAAATAGGTCTGTGGGAAACCAGGATGCCATACTATATTTTTCCTAAAACCCATAGTTGTCCTGAGTTTATTAGAAAGTGCCAAGCCTACTATGAAAAAAACCAAAGATCCATAGTGACTCCAGCAGGAGAGGCCTTATTTTTTATTAATGCCCAATCCATCTGGCAGATGATGCAGGACCCCACTGTTGAAGAAACCATCCTGCTCTCTTATGAAGCCCTTAGAGAGTTATATCAGAATATAGACTTTTCCACCAAAGCTAAAACCTTAGAACTCTTCATGGCCACTGATGCCCCAATGCCTAAAAATAATCCCCCATATCCTTCATCTATTTTCCCCAATAGGACCCAACATATTGTTATTCTTTTATCATATTTTCTAGGGTATCACATAGACCAATGGGTAGATGAAGCCATACTTGGTTTTTTGTCTATTCTTTCTTTAGTGTCTAAGCCCTCAGTCATTTTCAATTATGATCAATTCATTTTTGATGCCATCCATAATAAATTCTTGAAGTTTCAGATAGAGGAGGTGTTCAAATGCATGTCAGTATTGTTGTATATGTTTGTTTATTTTCAGTCCAACATGTTTAATTTTGAGATGATAAAGTTAAATGATGATTCTCAGCCTCAATCATTCATCCCATGGATCACTTTATTAATTAAATAATAGAATAATTACACCTACAAGAGTTTTGTGGAGTCATTTGTACATCCAACAATTAGTTCACTTAGTAGTGAAACATATCCAAGGGTTAGTCAAGAAAACAAGAAGATTATGCAATTAAAAAATTAGGTGAGAATAGGAGATTGGTACCTATACCAAAATTATATAGATATTAGTGTTTATGGGTGTGACTTGCCCCCCTAAAAAATACCAAATTTCCTCTCCATGAGGATCTTTGCATTAGAATACATAAGGAAAATGATAAATGTATATGAGTTTCATTTTGTCTCTGCAAAGAAGAAATCTCAGTTCAGGATCAAATCTCACATCGATCCTTTTATTTTGCAACATCGGAGCTACAAGGACGGAGATAGATAAGACATTGAGGGAGATGAATTTCATTCATAGTTTTACCTGGCCCTATGACCCATTAGGAATCATCTCCAAGAAAAGGGTGGAAAACAAGTCAACACCATACATCCGTACACATAGGCTAGAGATAGAAAAATTCATCAATGAAGAAGAATGGGTAGCCAATACACTGCAGGAGCCTGAAGAACAGGTGATTTCCACATCAGGAATTCAAACCCCAACTCGACATGAAAGGAAATCTACAAGAGCTAAATAAGACAAGGGAAAAGAACCAGAGAAAGAAATAGGAAGCAAGAGGAAAAGAGATGATCGGTCTGACATGGATATTGACACATCAACCAAAGAATTCAAGATGAAATACAAAGAGAGAGCCAGAGTCCACATGGATATAGATTAGAGAAGTGAAAAGGATCAACAAAAAGTCATTACAATAAGAGATTCACCAAGATCTTCTCCAGCAGGTGGACAAACAATATTTTCAACATATTCTACCACCATTCTATTCCAGCAGCAGAATTTGCAGAATCCTACATCTATTGCCACTGCAGGGAAAATGTAGGAGAAAATATATGATACATTCAAGGAGATCAAAAGAAAGAATTAGATACTCAAGATCAAGACCTATAATCAGTTATGGAAACAAACAAGTATTTCATAGAGAAGGATTTTATCAAATTTTGACTCAGAGAAGGGAAGAATGAAAATGTCTTTCTTGGAAGAACAAATCCCTTAGTGTAAAACAACAGCTGACAACAAGCAAAATTATTTGAATTTGATGTGAAAAATATTCATCCATTATATTAGATGGAGATGCATAAGAAGACTGGAGAGATGATCTCCTCCACATTGACTAGTACAACCATGAGCCTATCCAAGTTGCAGGTTTCATTATCCAATACACAATCACAACTTAAAATGGAAAATATTTCCTCCATGGCCAAAGATACAAGAATTAAATCTATGGAGGATCTAGTGATACAAATTAGGTATGACCCAACAAACATAACAGTGGTAGAAGCAATTGTGAGAAAGAAGAATGTATATATAGTTGTTTTGAGGAAGCAGCTCAAGATGCCAGCAACGGAAGATCCACTAAAAAAGGATATAGAGGAAAATGAAATATAGAAGTCTAAAATGATGAAGATAATCATTAAATAAGCCAAAGAGATCAAGCAAATGGAAAATTAGATGGAGAAGCTGATAAAAGAGAAACAAAAAGAAGTAAGAGAAGAAGTAAAGGAAGCAGCAAAAGAATCAGCCAAAGCCATGATTCCATTACAAGCAGTCCCTTTTGCCATCATTCATTCAGAAACATCTACAGCTTCAGGTACATCAAGTGGAGGCACCGAGAATTTAGCTAAGGCAGTGGAAATCTTGCCTTTACAGACAACAGAAATCAAAAATCTGCATGAAGATCAGATGAAGATAAATGATTCAGCACATGCTACAGAGTTGCAGATAAGCAAGAAATTGGTAGAGAGTCTACAAAAGTCTCTTCAAGAGTGTTCTATTGGGAATATTGTAGGAAGAGTCAAATAAATCATTTGGTTGAATATAATTGACTCCATGAATGAGATATGGTTGTCCATCCACATAATGTTTTAGCAAATAGATCTAATTTATCTAGTAAGCGTTGCTATAGAAAAGGAAAACATTGAGCTTGGAGATAAGCCCAAAACTACTACAAATATCATCAAATTTATAAATTCCAAAAGTAGTTTTGAATTTGAACCCCTTGGAGTGGAGGGAAGGACTTCAACCATAATTCAGGTCAATAAAGTATTAAAGAAGAAGAGTTTAGCTACATAGGTAGAAGGTAAGTGTCATCAGCTTCAAATTCTAGTAAGTATATTCTTCAATGTAATTGAGCCTCTGAAAAAAAAATGATTACCTTCCTTGCTTGTGATAAATGACAAGCTTATGGCTAAGCCAAATTATGTAAAGAAGCTCACTAAGATTTCCAAGAATGCATCCAAGCATGCAAATATGAAGAACACTATGACAGGGAGGGCTTTCTATGAAGTTCTCAACATTTAAATTTTCATACACCATGAAATCAAGAACATTTTCTAGCTAAAGCCAACATTCATGAAATATATAGAGACTCATGAAATCTATAAAATGTTAATCAGAATCGATATTCCAAATTAGTAGGAATGGGAGAAATTATGTGACTATCAGGAAGGGTGACAACTCAACATGATAGTGTAACATCCAGCTCAGCTTCTCAATTAATTCTACATGCTATTGTATGAGTTCTTCATATCAATCTCAGATCTGCCAGCACATTAATACACTCTGGCACCTAATAAAGGCTTTATGGAGACTTCAACCATCTTTCAAAACTATTTTAATGTGTCCACGCAGTGGTCACAATTTTCAATAATCAATTACCATTGTAATAAATAGTAGACTTCCTCTATTGATATGGAAATCAATAGGAATTAGTTTAAATATTTCATTTTTACTCAGTATTAGGGGTTGGACCCTAGATTGTAAGTGTTTTTTCATTGGATAATTTCTAATTTTGGAGTTGGAGCATCAATATAAAGGACCATTTTGCAATATTCATGTAATGTATTTACTCGTGATTTCTTTACTTCAATATTTTGAATGTTTCCACATTGTTTTATTTCAATGTATCATTTTATAATTGTAAAACAAAAATATAAATATTAAGATTTGCTACATAGGGCACATTAAATCTGGTTGTGTTTACAATTTAAGTATTTTTCCTCCTATGTTTGGTTTAATAATACTTAATTTCTTTTAAACCATCACTGAAATCATTTTTCTTCATTCCATATTTCACTTTATTACAAAGAACCAATATATATATAGCTAGCTTGCCCTGCAATTGCTCTAGAGAATTGATGCATACACCCAACTTGTGTTGACTCCATAGCCCAATGGAAATATTTTAAAGAGATCCCTTAATCCAACCAAAACTATCAATCAAAAACAACTCTCACAATAAATTTAACTAGCCTAATATCAGAAAACTTAAAAAAAAAAAAAAAAACTAAATCTTATAGAGAGATCCCGCTTTGAGTCTAGGAGGGCTAGATCCTATCTCCAAAGTGGTTTGATGTTGTCATTTTATGATTATTCTTGCTAATATTAAATGTATAGTATGATAACATAGTGGCGACCATAGTGGGGAACATATTAATTGAAAAAACATGTTTTCATTCGAATTCAGAAACCCCAGTTAAAAGCAATGTATGATAGAATTACTTTTTGAGATTGGTTTCTTTCAGTATTGAAATAATTAGTTTGTCTGGGATTGTGATCTAAATTATGGGTCCTAAAAGAATATCTACTAGATCCCATCCTCATCCAAATCCTCCTCCTATAGTAGACAATACTGAGAGGATTTTAAGAAAAAATCATATAACTCAAAGTGAAACAAGTAGCAAGATTATCCATAGATCAAACTCCCTACATGAAATTTTTTTCACTTTGCAAGACATTCAATTTGATTTACATTTTGAACAAGGTCTATTCAAGACCAAATCTGAGAATTGGACTGACCATATAGTATTTGAACCATGTAATATTCCCAAATTTTCACATGATATTTGGAATATTAGAGTTTTTAATAAACTTAATTAATTAAGTAAATAAAAGGGTGGAGGGACCCACAAACCCCAAAGATAAATAAAATCCAATTTTTATGTGTGTATGTGGATATTTCAGATATAGATCTACATAATGGAGTAGTGGAGAAGCTACTTAATGTGAAAGGAGTGGAGATCATTTATCATTAATGATAAAGATCATGGAGGTTGAAGCAATCAACTAAGATCTTGGAAGGAATGAAATGTAATATCATAGAGCGTTTGTGATGATATGATGGAGGAAGTGGTGCATTTGTGAACACATGATGGAGAGGGTGATCATTACATTGACACATGATGGAGATCATGGAGAGACAGTGTAGTCAACATGGAGACCTATGTCCACATGTATAGTGCAGTTATGGGGTGGGCCAAGGCACGATAAGGTTCACAAACTATATAATTAAGATGAAGGCAACATAGAAAGCATGTTTTAGATTATTATTAATGTATGATTTGTTTAGATCTGGAATTTTCCTCTGACATTCCATGCTTTCTTTGGTTGTTTAGCTAAGATTTCAAGTGTTGTTTAGCACTGGGTGTTCCTGATCAGGAATCCCACCTCTTTCATTGAGTAGCTCTTGAAAGAGTATTGTACTTCATTCATCATAGGAATTGGTGCCATATTGTTCCTATCTTCTGCAAAACATCCATATTGACAAATTGCACATTTCTGAAGATCAATTTGAGAGGAGGAGGTTTTACTTCAATATTTTAGTTGAGTAACCGGTGAAGGATTCATCCTATCAACTTGAGCTTCAAGATCAGCCTTCCAGTGCTTTAGATCTATATCAGAAATCAGGCCATCTATTATTTATCTCCCAGAAGTAGCAATCCCTTCAGGAATTTCATATTCCATTCTTGTAGATCCAAGGGAGAAGGGAAGTTGCTAGCATTTTAGTTAGTAATCGGGTGGAGAACCATTCCTTCACATTGTATACATTATTTCCATCATTTATGAGCTACATTGCACATCTTAGCAATGGGATAGAGAGCATCCTTCCTTTACAGCACATTTTTTATGAGAATTTGTGTAGCAATAGCTGCAATATTTAGAGGAGGATTGAGGAGCTATATCTTGAGCTTCTGGCTTGAAGATCTAGTGAAGGGTTCAACCCTTCAAGCTTAGATCTGATCTTGTGACATATTTCAGCCATCTATTTGTCAGATCTAGCTTTAGATCTACATACGCTATAGTTTTATAGTGAAACCCCAAGAGGGAAATTTTATTAGATTGATAGATCTGAGAAATCCTTTCTGGGATATCTTGGGTTACCATCATAGAGCCCAAATCTAGAATCTTGGCATCATCAAAGCTCTAGATTTCCATAGATCTAGATTTCCATTTTTAGTCTGCAGTCATATATTCATTATCTGTTGAAGCGACGGAGCAATATTTGCTTCCAGCGGCTCTCAAGTTACGTAGTGCCTACTTTGGCATGTTTTCAAGGTCATTCTAGTCCATCTCTTTAGCTAGATTCCTTCATATTTTTTACACTGTTGTAACTTAATCTTCTCCACATAATAAAATGGCTCTGCTATTCTGTCTATATTTGTGTTGATCATAAACTTACATGTACATTTTTTTGTGTATCAATGCATTATTCCATTTTGGGATATTACAAGCCATCTACCCTGCATCAAAGTATAGAGAGAGAAGTCTTGTCCAAAATTAAATCTCATATCTAGCTTCTCCAGGATTTTGATGCTCTCCAAGATTTGGTGACAGAGTTTACTTCAATTGTTGATGATTCCTACCTCCAACAATCTGTATATTTAACTGCATTAATGATTAAAACTTCTTCAATTAAATCTCAAACAATCCATCTCAGGCCAGTTAGTCTGACTACCTCCTCAATCCCTACCACTACTTTTTTTCATCCCCATACTCAAACCTTTACACAAACATCTTCTCCCACTACCTCTACCCATCCTACTTCATCCACTATTCACCTCCCTCCAACACCTCCACCAATCATGGAATTCATATATGCTCCATTGCTGATGTCAACACCTTTACCCCCTATGCCCCAAGATTACCAATCAAAGATTCCATAATTTGATGGGAGTAGTCTTGTGACTTCCCAACAACATGTAGATAAAATGAATGATTATTTTGACCTACAAGATATTGATGAATATAGTGTCAAATTGAGAATGTTTTCTCATAATTTAGGGGGTGAAGTCAGAAAATGGTTCAAAGGTTTAACTGCTAATAGCATTCATGATCTCCCTGCATTTCACCAAACATTCATTAACTAGTGGGAAATTAAGAAAAATCCACTACATAATTTATCAGAATATGAGAGTATCAAGAGGTCTCCAGGTGAGAGTGTATAATACTATTACACTAGATTCAACAGTATATACAATGCTCTTCCTGCTCATATGAAACTACCTGTTTCGGGAAAAAACTCCCTAGAGGTTTGTTAACTACCACAAGGGTTAGTCTTGGATAAATTCCCAGATGGTTTTGACCCAGACATGGCTTATAAACTTAGGGAGAGAGACTCATCAACTTTAGAAGAAATGAAAAGAGATGTTGTGATTGTAGAAACCAACTTATTAGAAAAATGAGCTATGATGAGAACTGAGAGGAGAGTTACTATAAGGGAAGAACCTGTAGCCTCTACATCTGATGCTGAAATTATTAATTTGGTAAGGACTATGGAGAGGATGATGGAGAGAATTAGTCTGAATGAGAGAGCTATTCCCAGAGAAAATCAACCAAATTCTCAAAACAGGAATAATAATCCAAGAAGAAACCCTCCTCGAGTTAGACAGAGAGAGAAAAGAGGTCCTATTCAACAAATTAGACCTCCATTCCAAGAAAATGATGTTGATGAAGATGAAGGAGTAGTTGAGGAAGTGGAAGAAAATCAGATTAACTTAATGGGAATCAGTGAAGATGATTCTATTTTTCTCACTGAAGAAGAAGAAGGATTATTTTCACTAACACAAAAAAAGTTAGAATCTGAATAATATGATGACTATAAACTAGGATTTGAGAATGCTATTATGGAGGTTCACAGAAATTACAATTTAAGAAGAAAGAAAAACTCAGTTAATTCCAATAAAAATAATTCAAAAAATTCTGCCAAGAAAGTATCTGAATATGATGTTAAGAAAACAATAGAAAAATCAAAGAAAAATTTAAATAACTTAGAAAAGAAAAACACAAAAAACAGTACCAAGAAAAAAATGTATATTCCTACCAGAATTGTTCAGATAAACATTCCTAGTACAAGCAAACAAAATTAAATTACCCAAAAGGTAGTGGGTAAAAGAACTGATTTGTCAAATCTGCTAAAAACTCAAACACCATTCAACATTGAGAGAGAACTTGCAAAATTGAAGATATCTATTCCTCTCACTAAATTGATCAACAAGAATATGTATAGGTCTTAGGTCCTAAAAGTACTAAATATATGGGAGATTACTGACACTGTCAATTTAAGTGATGATCACCCTGAGCTTTTTTTTGGGCCAAAAGTTGATGGTAAACCCCAAGAAGAAGGTTTCCCTCCCTTCTATCCCAGTTTAAATGTTCATGACAAAATTATCCACAATTCCATGTTGGATTTAGGTTCATCACATAATCTTATGCTAAAGGCTATCATGGATAAGCTTGGCCTTGAAATCACTAGACCTTATAAATATTTGTACTCTTTTGATTCTAGCAAAGTTAGGTGTCTAGGTCTTATCAAATATATTTTTATCACTCTAGCTCAGATACCAGCAAAGAGTTTAGTGATGGATACAGTTGTAGCTTACATACCCCCTAAGTATAGAATACTTTTACGTTTTTTATGGGCAGAAAAATTACAAGGGACCCTGCAAATGGACATGACATATGCTACAATACAGATGTTTGGTCAACTAAGAAGATTGTATAGGGAAACATTAATGAAGTACATGGTAAGTAGTAAAAAAAAACCACATAATTAACCTATATAATCTGTTCATATTGACCTTGACTCTTTCATTTTGTATAATGATGGAGGCATAAATTCACATATTACCCATGTAGAAAATGAGCTTAAAGAAAATGAGGATAGTGAAATGCAAAAAGCACAAATAGATCCTGAAAATGAACCTCTTTGGAACATGGGTTTTGATGGCTCATGTGGAAAAGTTGGCTCAGGGGTAGGTATTTGGGTGTATAATGCAGGAAACAATAATGCACAAGGTCACTCATACAAGTTAAATTTTCATCGTTATTGCATAACATAGAAGAACATGAAGTCTCTATTTTATATTTACAGTGTTGAAAAGATTAGGAGGAAGAGGATTTCGGTGATAATAAGGATTATGAGTATGTTAAAACATCCTGATGTAGAGCTTATAGAAATGTTCACTACAAGAAAAAGGACATTGGTGACGGGCTATGATTGTGGAGAATTTTTGGTGCTCACTTCAAATGTCATAGCATATGGTGACCTGGCCCTAAAAGCGTCGTTGGTAAGTACATAGCGTGATGGTCCTTATGGTTCATCACAAAAGACATTTTCAATGACACTTTGGTGAGTAGCCATGAAGGCCCAGTCACTAATTCTTCTTTGGTGACACTTCTGCTGATTTAACTATTTAATGACCCTCACCAATGCTTTTTTTTGTTATTTCGGGGGTGATTGCACAAATCTTCGTCATCATTGATCATTCCAATGCATTTTTGATGACGCTATGTGCCCATTAATATATTTATGTGAAAAGATAACGATATAAGACCATTATTGTGGAGTATTTTTTATAATATGTCCAAGGCCATAATGGTTAGAGTCAGTGAATTTTTTAAGAAGTAATTAGTGTGTATCATTTCCCTCATGTAATGACTAGTCAAATATATTTTTCCTATGAGTCAACACATGATTCATATCTATTAAGTTTATTATCTAGAAAATTCCCTTTAGATAAAGTTCCTCTAGCGTGTGTAGGAAATATATTATTTAATACATAATCAAGCTCTGATAATTCTATTAATGAGAAATACCTAACACTCCTCAACAGTCCGAGCACACCTTAAATTAATGCTTTGGCACACACTAACATTTCTTAGCACCTCACATGTCTTGGAACATCTTGTCATGACATTGATGCCCAAGCACATGGTGGCATGCGCTAGCACAACATGGAACTCTCCTGGCATGTATTGGCATGCATGTAGTCCCTAGCATGCCCCGGAACACCTTGGTTAAATGCATTGACATACATTAGCACTTGGCACACAATGCCACTTGGCATGTGTTGGGACCTATTATTAGTGTGCCTTGAATGCCCCTTTTGAAAAAATATAAATTCCCGACTTATTAACCCTCTTATTGGTTTTCCTTTTGTTGCCTTGACACTTCTTGACACATATTGACATACCTTGGCACCCTGCACATCCTTAGTACCTAGCATGTATTGGCATATCTTGGAACTATTAATTGGCACATATAATTAGCACACCCTGGAACTCCCAAGCACACTTTGGTAATTCTTGACATGCCTTGATATTCCCTAGCATGCCTTAACAATGCTTAGCATACCTTATCACTCCCTCCTTGGCATGACAAATAGCACTCATTAACACAATTTCTTGGCACACGTTCCTCATATTCATTAACTTCCATGGATTTTTACCTAATTCTCCCTTATTGTTTTTTCCTAGTACTCTTTAACACTCCTCAACATGCATTAGCAATCTCTAACACACCTTAGCACTCTTCAACATGCCCTTCCACTTCATAACATGCGTAACACTCCCTGACACATATTGGCACTTGGCACGTGTTGGCGCTTGGAAATTCTTAGCATGTATGGAATACATTGAGATGCCTTGGTATGATTTGGCAAGGTTTAATATTAAATTTATTTGAGATCAATTGTTGGAAAGTAGATGAGAAGCAACAAAGGAAGACTTGGCACTTATAATGCACTAAGACTTTGCACTTGGAACCTATTGCTACCTAGTGTTGGTGTGCTTAGAATGCCCCTCTTGGAAAAGGTAAATTGATGACTTATTAACTCTCTTATGTGTTCATTTCCTTGTAGTTTAACTTGTTTCTCCCTTTTTTTGCCTTGACAGTCCCTGGCACACATTGAAACACCCTTGCACATATTGGCATGCCTTATCACTTGACACATCTTAGCATGTTTAACATTCCTCCGAACTATCTGGCACATCTTAGCATTCCCTAGAATGCCTTGGAACTCATGTCCTCACATCTAGCCTTTACATTTTTTAACAACTTAGGAACCCAATCAAGTCCTTGGATAATGCATTTGATGTGAAAATATTGGCATGCTTCAACCACAAAAACTTGACCAATTTCACCCACTACAAGAAGATTATGTCTTGTTCACCTAATTAGAACTGCCCATAGCTCATCTTATGCCATGCATGTCCAAGCTCAACTTGTCCCACTTCACTAGTTACCAAGACAAGGATCACATTATATAGCCATGGCCATAAAACAAATATGCAACATAACTTACACAACAAATATTTCACTTGTATGTTCAGTTCATATAAATAGTAGAACATTAACTAAGAGTTTGCAAGAACCACAAGATGCACAAGGCACACAAGATATAAGCCGACACAATCCGAGTGTCCCAAAACTTATACACAACAATGTACAATATGCAATTATCTATAATATTATAAAACATGAGCATGTAGCCAAAGTGTGTCACGTCTCATATAAAAAAATAGCTAAAGGAAAAACAATGTTGTGCCTAGAACAAAGTGATCTCCCTTTTTCTAAAATTGCTATTTCGAGCATCGTATAACAATCATATGCTTTCCTCCTGTAAATCCTATTATGAACTTATCCTTAGCACACTTGAATTCGCTGACACTCCATTCACACACTCTTGTTCGTTCCTCTCCATGCATTTTGACCTAGTTATCCTTTGATATGCCCCGACACTCCCTGACACTCTTCAACATGCATTGACATTGTTTAGCATGTGTTAGCATGCCTTTTAATTCTTTTGCATGCCCTGACCATCCCTAGTTATCATGCCCTCACAACTACCCTTACTTAACTTGCAACTTGGGAACCCAACCAAGCCCTCGCTTGACTACAAGAGCTTGACCAAGTTACTATTACTACAACTAGACTATGTTGTTGAATTGTGTAGCCTGGGAGGTAATCCATAGCCTATTGAGATGGGTTTGTGTGAGTTTGGTCACAAAAATATTTGTGGGCAAATAAACCAAGAAAAGGGATTTTGGACCCAATATGGGGTTTAAAATCTAAAAGAAAATTAATATTTCCTAAGGTCTAAGTGGAAAAAACCCACATAAGTTATAGAGGGTTCCTATGATGTCTAGGAAAATCAATTTAAGGAGGCCTTAAGATGAAGAAAAGAACAATATCACCAGTTCTAGTAGAAGAGGACTTACAGTCGGCGCCATCTACATGGATGACAGAAACAATCGCCCGAGTTGACTCCAGTCACTCCGAAATTTAGCTGCATGCAGGATAGACTGAACTCGTAATTTATTGCTCTATTATTGCTACAAGTAAACAAAAATCTAACGGTCTGGCTCAGTTTGACGTAATTTGGCAAGTCAAACCAAAAGAAATTGATGTAGATGCAGATGTGTTCGATCAACAAGTTGAAATGTTGGGTGCAGAGATTAGGTAGACCTTAATGAGCCCAGATACTTTGGGACTCAGGCTCTGGACATTAAAAATTCATTTACAAAGTAGAAGGAAATAATTATTTCCAGTAAAGAACTGACTATAGTCCCAAAACAATCCCATTCAGCGGACACCTCAACACTCAAAGAGGTGTTACCCATAAGCAAACCCTGTTTTATCTTAATGACTGACTTCAAGACAAACATATTAAATCTTACAGTGGTTTAGCCTGAGATTGGGGAAAACCAATAGATGGTTGGATCTGGGACCTCTTCCCTGGCCAAAAACTTGGGCGGAGTGTCAGACATGGACATGATAAATTTACATCGGCAAGCGGGTGAAATTGTAGCACAGAGGCTATTGGACTCCATAGCAGGGAACAAGAAGATGCAGGTCATGATCGAGAAGGTCTCTAAGCAATTGAACATAGCTCATATGGCCTTGCGCACCAAGACCAATCAGATCAAATAATTGGAGGAGATTGCCGTGCGCCAGTTTGGACACCTTAAAGATACTTCTCCTCTGAAGAAATTACTGGAGAAGAAATAAAAAGAGATTAAAGAGCTCCAAGAAATCTTGAAGATCTTGGACCATGACCCTCATGTTCTGATATAATATTTCGAGAAGAAATAGGAGGTTGAACTTCATCTTCAGGAAATAGAACATGCTATGTGGATCAAGGAAGATGAGCGACATATCGCTCTCAAGCAGCTAGATGCAGTTAGAGTGGAATGTCATGAAAAAGAGGGGTGACACCTAAAACTCTTGGCAGTATAAGACCTCAATTGAAAAGGCTCTTAGTTCAATCTAGAAAACTGAGTCAGAAGACCTCAAGTTATTACACATCAAGATTACTCAGTTAGAACAAGAGTTGCAGTTAGCCAAAGAAGAAATCACAAGAGTTGACGACAGAATCAACGTTGCTGTGGGGAAAAAGAAAATTCAAATTGAGCAGATTCAAGATGCTCTAAAGGATAAATATAATGACGTCAAAAATCTAGAAGAAGTTTATCACTAGTAGCCTAAAGGAGAAATATAGAGAGAGGTTTGGCAAAAAATCACTACGGTTGAGTCATATGTGAGAATTCTCTTGCAGTGCGAAAAGGCTCTAATACAAAGCACTATTCTGGAGGAAAATTATACATCTGATACCTTAGATAAAAGGTTGGAAGACCTCGGTGCCATCATAGATATTGTCAATACATTGGAAGAGGTCACTTTAGTAGAACTATAGCTACCTCCTAGAGACAAATGTGTTTTCTCTTTGTATATGTTAAAGGTGAAGCAAGTCGCTATGCAGGCAATGCGGGATGAATTTGGCAGATTTATCAAAGATATAAATGACTTCAGAACCGAGTGGAATTATCTAGGAAGATTCAATGTGCCTTCATTTTTGAATGAGGAAGTTGGGAAATTTCCTGGCAGAGGATCTCTGATCAATTTAAAGCAACGAAACATGATTTGGGTTGTCTAGCCATGCTAGGGGAAGAATCAGTTTCTTCATCTATGGTTGTCAATGCACTTTGCAAGGACTTTACTATTTTGGCCTGGGTAAACAAGATCATACAGAATCTCCCCGCCACCAAGAATCAAATAATATCATGTTTGGTGGTAGCAATTGCCAAATACAAGAATGTGTCTTGGTTAGCTGCTACTGAATGGGACAAGTTAGTCAAATTGAAAAATCATTTTAAATGCAACGTAACAATCCAACAGTTCACTTATACGTCATGGGTCGCTAAACTGATCCCACCATTGTAGTTCGTCACAGATCAACTAGAAGACTGGAACGAAATTCCCCTTATCACAACTCAGGCGCTAACTGTCAGGATACGTGGGGTGCACACGCTCTCTCCAATGGGGCTGACTAAAAGGACCAAGTCATCAAAGCTGCAAAGGTGGCACAATGCTTAATCATTTCATTGCCAAGCTTTACTTTACTTTTATTTATTTTAATTTCAATTTCAATTGGTTACAAGAGAAACAATTACTAAAACAATTATTTAGAACCTTGTTTCTCGTCATGGGGGGTTGTTGGCAGAAGTGAAAAAAACTTTATGAAATACTGAAACTGACTATACATGATAAAAAAAAATCATTTTTAATACTGAAAGTTTGAACTCGCAATTTTTATTAGTTTTATCTGTTCTTCCCTGCTATTTTTATTTGTGGTCACAATGAATTAAATCCAAGGCTCGCTCTCATTTAAGTAATAACTTATTTGGTTTTGATATCTATATTATCAACATAATTGTTGAATGATTTGTCTTGAATTATTGATAACTAAATATCTATATTCTGTTTAGCAATAATTCAAGTTTTATCAGTGATTGAAATTATATATATTTCTCTTGTGGTGTTGCTATATCTATTTTATTTTAAGGTGTGTTATGTTCTCCAGATTATAAAGTTTTACTCTCTTGTTATGAATCTCAGTCACGATATTTACTATTAGTTGTTTTCATTTATAATATAGAGTAAAATGAAGATGCCTGCACTTGTTTCACATGTTCTTGTTTAACTTGAGGATAGTTCTTAAGTTGGTGTTTTTATTTTTTTTTCCTTATTTCTTTTGTTCTTTTCTACGATTGCTATTATCCTTGTTAGAGTTTATCACTATTGTTTTTCTCGCAAGGAATATGATTCAGGAATTATGAAACATTAAATGTGTTGCTCACTTCTGCGAATATCACCACCTATTACAATGATTGATTATCTATATCTGGCCTTATTTTATTTTTTTATTGAAAATAAAATAATTTAGACTACAGGGTTACCAGTTTTGGTGTGTTGCAGGTCAATAGTTAAACCTAGAGTGGGAGGACTCATTAGTCCTCAGTGAATGCAGACTTGAATCGCTTATGTGTGGGAACGATTTGAGCACCAACAACCCTCTTGGAAAAGGTAAATTGATGACTTATTAACCCTCTTATGTGTTCATTTCCTTGTAGTTTAACTTGTTTCTCCCTTTTTTTTCCTTGATAGTCCATGGCACGCATTGTCACACCCTTGCACATCTTGGCATGCCTTAGCACTTGGCACATATTAGCATGTTTGACATGCTTTCACACTATCTGGAACTTTTTAGAATTCCCTAGCATGCCTTGGCACTCATGTCCTCACAACTAGCCTTACATTTTTTCACGACTTGGGAACCCAATCAAGTCCTTGCATAAATCCCTTGACCCCTAAGCCCTTGGTTCTTAACCCTTAACCATTGAATCCATTAACCACTAATCCATTAACTTATAACCCCTAAAATCCCTAGACCTCAACCCCCTAACCCCTAATCCCCTTATTGAAAATAGTAGCGAGAAAGGTCTTCTTAACTTATGCCTTAGTCAAGAAAGACCTTGATCAATCCTTCTTTCATGCACATGAGTTGGAGGATGAGTTCATGGAGTAGTTAACTCATGTGAAGAAATTAGAGGCTCAATTTTGTTGTTCTCCAAGTGCGAGTTTATATTTGGAAAAATATGAGTGAGAGACTTAGTGTCTAATTGAGTCAAGGATGAGTTAAAAGAGTCAGTTTGACTTAGTTAACAAATCAATCACAAGTTTGAGTTCTAAAGCTTAACTTTCTAGTTATAAGATTAGTCGAAAGGCTTAAAAGGAACACAAAGGCACATCATGGTATCATAATTGCAAGAACGATTTTGTGTGAGATATTTTCGTAGGAATAACATATCAAGGAGGAGATTGTATTCAAATAACAAAGATAATTTTCCTTACAGAAGTACGCTAAGATTTAGGAGTTAATTCCTAAATAATAGGGGCTTATCTAGTGCTAGTAAATAAGAGACTTCAACGCAAGGAAATATGGGTTGGGTCAAGTTCTTGCAGGGAGGTTTCGATCTAAGTATTAATAAATAGAACAACCTTGTTTTTTGTTGAAATAGTTGGCCTTGTAAATAATTCTATTTTCTCAATTTATGTCAAAAAAATCTACAACAAGCAGAGAGTATTCCTAGTTGGGTTCCCTAGAAAAATATCATGTTGTTATGTCTGACTATGTTTCTTTATCTAGGTTTCTATTCCACTGCTTATCTATCATAGAGAAATCTTGTGTCTTGGTGCAATGAAATTAGTTTCGAATTTGTTCATTCAAGCAGTTGTAGTATTTCAAGGAATTTCTATGTGATATCAAAGCAATGATTAGTATAATGACCAACACTGAGACCAATTCATGACCAACACATATCACTCAAGAAGGCTAGCGCTATATTGTGAAGGAGAGCTATCTAGGTAAGAAGGATGACATTCCAAGGATTGAGATCCGACCACTATTTAGAGGGAGCCTGTAACTTCACCTCTTGGAAAGGGAGGATCGTGACAATATATTGGAGGATAATGGGGAGGGGGAGTTTTTCAAGAATGTTATACCACCACCGCAATATCCCCAATAGTTGACCCAACGTAATAAGAATGATATCAAGGCTAGGAAGATTATACTATAAGGGGCCAAAGGTCATATAGCTACTCATATCCATGAGAAGAAGACAACTTTTGATATGTTCAACTACTTTAGATCTATATCAGAGTATCAATGATTCCAGGAAGTTTTATCTTAAGGAGAAGCTAAGGAGTATTCAGAAAAGTATAGCCCATCATCAGATATTTTATGAAGTTCAATCGAGTTAGAGATGAGCTAGGTGGTGTGGGTGTCACTGTACCTGAGCAAGACCTTGTGAGTTTTGCTTTACTAAGAATTCACAAGTCTTCGTATGGTTTCCAGGATGTTGTTGGGAAAGGTTATGGATTGAATATGCTCAGGATAAGATTTTTATAGGAACTCAAGATGGTATATAACCAAAGACCGAGGAAAAGAATAATATTTCTGTTACAGACAAGGCCAAGGGAAAGATGGGAAAAGGGAAGATCGAGTCTAGTCAGAAGGGAGAGAAAAAGAAGAAAGATCTAAGTAAGATCATGTGCTTTCATTTCCATGAGTTTGGACACTATGCTACTAAGTGCCCTAATTAGAATAAGAGGTCTAGTAAGAATCACGAGGTTTCATCAATTGAGGTAGATGGGTTTGCTTCTCAGTTTGAGAAATATTTATCACTGATAGCTTGGAGAGATTAGTAGGGAGAAACACATGGTATATTGATTATGGAGCCTCCTTCCACATGAATGGGAACAATGAGTATTTAAATGAGTTGGAGGAGAAGAACATGGAGGTTCATATTGAGCTAGGAGATAATGGAAAGTACACAACCAAGGGGGTTGGTTCCATCATCTTTGATAGGGATTCTGGAAGCTCTCTCCATCTTAGAGATGTTCTTTATGTTACAGGATTGAAGAAGAACCTGGTTTCAGTAGCAACCCTTGAGGATGAGGGATATGAAGTCATCTTAAACAGAGGTAAGGCATACCTCAAGTACTTAGCTTCTGGATCAGTGAAGCAGATAGGTGTGAGGGCGAGGAACATGTACAAGTTCTAGGTATAGATCTTGTTGTATGAACAATGTATCAAGGAGGATCCTCTATGCAGATCACAAACATATTTTTCCTTCTAGAACTGCACTAAAAATTAGGAGTTAATTCCCAAATAATAGTGGCTTGTCCAACACTAGGAAATAAGAGACTTCAATGCAAATAAATATGGGTTGATTCAAGTTCTTGCAGGGAGGTTTCGAGCTAAGTATTAGTAGAGAGAACAACTATATACTCTATTGGAACAATTTTCCTTGTAAAGTATTCTATTTGCTCACTTTCTGCCAATAAAATCTACAACAAGTAGAGGGTTTTCCTAGTTGAGTTCCCTAGAAAAATAGTGTGCTATTATGTGTGATTGTGTTTCGTTATATTTTTTTCTGTTCCGTTTCTTATCTATAGTAGAGAAATCTTGTGCCTTGGTGTAACAAAATTAGTTTCATATTTTTTCATTTAAGAAGTTGCAAGATTTCAAGGAATTTTTACACCCCTTAACTTCTAGAACCCCTAAGCCTTTCTCCCAAACCATACGTGCTCCAACACTAATATTCTTGGTCATATTAAGTTTTTGTTCTCTAACCCCTTCAAATACAACCTCCAAGCACTACTATGGTTCAAGGAAAAGAGTCACAAGGTCCTCAAATTTGATCCACGTTTTATGGAAAATCAAAATTCCCTTAAATATCCTCCATGTATTTGCTTTTAAAGGGTGATAAGGGGATTAGGGGCCCCATTATCACAACCCATAAGCCCTTAACCCATAGCCACTAAATTCCCTATCCTCTTAACCCCCAAGCCATAATCCCTTAACACGCACATTCATAACTCATAACCCAGTAATCCCTTGACCTAGTAAACCTTAAGCCTCTAAGTCCTAACCTAAAATCCACGAACCCCCTAAGCCTTAACCCGTAACCTGTAACCCCCACTAGTACATATGGACCAGAAATCTGAGTTCGTACTCCAATAGTTCAGTCGTACTGTCAAATTTTTCTTGCAAATATTTTTAGTTTTTTTTAAAGCCCCGACATTTGTCAGATATCCAATAAACACAATTATCGTCCAATATTTGCTGATATGTTAGTCGAATATCCAATGATAATTTTCTTCGTCAGATATGCGACAACAATTAAATTTTCCTCATATATCCAATGTTTGACCAAGTGAATTGTCTATTTATTAGAATATTGATGTTTGACAAAGTCAATATTTTTCTACTTGGAAAATGTCTCTCTATTCAACAAATGTCGAAAGTCCAATGAAATGGCTATTTTTTGGTCACAATACATAAATATTTTATTTTGTTAATTGTATTAAAAATAGTCAAACACTATTGATGCTTGTTTTTTAAGATAATCATCATTGAAAGTTTGGTAAGGAAAAATGTCCCATAACATTCCTCCAAGAGGACAAGGAGATGTGAGATCTACATTGGAGGATTTGGGCGATTTCCTTCCCTTGTTTCATCCATGTTTATCATCCTTAAGCCCTCAGACAATTCAAAATTATTCAAAAGAGAATTTTAATCTCTAAAGTTTGAACATGTCAAAAATTGATTTGTTTCCAACCCAATTTTTACCGTTGAACATCACACATCATTGAGTGCATCCATCATGCTTCCTCTGGGATGGGACCTAGGTATGAAAACCTTGACAAACTAAGTTATTCCCATGAAAAACTAAGCTTATGAACACATAAACCAATTATTTTTTAAGTATTCATGTGTTTTTTTTGAGTTTAATAGAAGCCTAAGGGTCTTAGAGAAGTGACTCACCCTATGGAAAACACTTAGGCACAAGTTTGTAAAAAATTGGATGGTTTTCAAGGATTTCTTAATGTTTTTTATGTTTTGCATAGAATTGTTTTTATGTGATATAGCTTGTATTTCACACAAAAAAATCACGTGATATGATAGAGGCCATGAAATTTTGAAGGGACATGTGGTAAACCCTCATTGGAATATCATGGGTTGGGAAATGTTTTTCCTGTGACATGTGTCACATTGTCATATCATTGGAAACTTTGAGGAGGACATGTGCCATGCTCTAATTGGTTGTTGTACCTCTTGTAAAATTTGAGGTTAGCACATGTCACATATTGGTTGGTTGTTGCATGTCTATAGTATTTGTAGATGTGATAAATATGAGGAAAGGGGGTTGCCACAAAATAAAATAGTTTCATCATGCAATGACGAAAGAGAGAAAGAAAAATAAAGGAAAAGATAAGGGATAGAGGAAGAAAATAGCAAGGAAGAAGAGGCGGGGGACATAGAATACATAGGGAAAAGTAGGATGCATACAAATATAAGTTGTGTCATGTGATATTGTATAGGATAAAATTTCCCTCTATGTGACGTATTGCATAGATAAAATGTTCATGTGCACTGTGTCGCATGGTTTAAAAGGCTTGGCACGATGAGAAGATTGGTGAGAATGTGATAGAATTGTGGAGTAGTAGCATTATAACCCAATAATAAGTTAAGCAAAGATGAATGTCTCAACAAGTGTAAACCCAAGGGTGAATCATACTAGTTGTGACATGGCATAATATAGATGACTGGTGAACTTGCTACCACATCACCATTGTGATCGTTGACGTGGTTGAGGAAAAGAGAACTTGAAGAAATATTTAGAAGGTCATATCTTTCTACAGATGTCTCATAATTAAGCCATATTATAATGGTTGGAAAGTTATTATTGAGCAAAACACATATACAAGCTCAAAAAAAGACCCTATAATAGTACATATAAAGGAAGAAAATACATCAACTCACCTCCTTAATACCACTTAGGGGGGTTGTGTACATGATAAGAGAAGATGATTTTGCCTATCATATTAAGAAAAGAAAAAAACCAATAAGTGGTTAAGCAAAGATGAATGTCTCAACAAGTGTGAACCCAAGGGTGAATTATTCTAGTTGTGACATGTCATAATATGGATGATGGGTGAACTTGTTGCCACATCACTATTATGATTGTTAGTGTAGTTGAGAAAAAGAGAACTTGAAGAAATTTTTAGAAGGTCATATCTTTCTATGCATGACCCATAATTAATCAAGAATGCAATGGTTGTAAAGTTATTATTGAGCAGAATACATATACAAGCTCAAAAGAGACCCTATAATAGTACTTAAAGAGGAAAAAATACATTAACTCATCTCCTTAATGCCACTTAGTGGGGTGGGTACATGATAAGAGAAGATGAATTTCCCTATCATATTAAGCAAAGACCAATTCTTGGATTTAGTTCTCAAGGGTCACATCAATGTCATTGTTGAAATTATTCCTTCAAATTGAGATAGATATTGGAGTTCTTCCAAAATAATTAGATGTATAAACAACATGAAGACTAAAAATATCCACGAAAGCACTTTCATTTTTTTGTGATTAAATAACTTTTTCCTTGATTTTGAAAGTTTCATTTTGAAAGAGTCCCTATTTAAATAGATTTAAATAAATTTCTCATAATATTATTGTATTTATCAAAGTGTAACATCTAACATAAGACTTAAGCTTTCTTTATTAAAATAATTTCATCCTCATTAAAATAAATAACCTTTTAAAATCTTGAAAAATAAAAATAACTTCAACTAAATAACAAAAAGGAAAACAAAATATGTGAAAAAATCACTTCACTCTTAAAATATTCCATACATACTAAATCACGATGAGGGAGTGATTGCTAATTTGATTATTATCTTTCATCCCAATTGAAACATCAGAAAGAATTTTGAATTTCAATATTATATCCTTTATATGAATGTATTACCCATTCCATTTGGAGTAGTCTTATTCATGGTAGTTGAGTTTTGAACCCATTTTCCCACGTAAAATTTTATGGATACTGACTCGAGAAGGAGATATTTTATTATTATGTATTATATATTATGTAATTTATTTTCTGGAATAGCTCGTCCCATCCCTGGTATAGAATAGCGCGTCCAGTCCATCCCCTGTTCTTATTTCCCATAGTTTTAAGCATTGAAAATAGTCAATTCGGACCTCGGTTCAAGCCGATTCAAGGGTTTTCACATGGAAATACTAGTCAGAGGTTTGAAAGATGGAAGGATCATCCTGGATCTATTTCTTCAAAGCTTCACGTGGCCCGGAATTTACTTGACTTGAGCAGGTAAATATATTCATATATGTTGCCTCTTTCCACAAGTTTTCTAGTGCATTTTCTCATTACTCAATCCAGATCGCAGGCATTCATCAAAATTGCCGCATAGATCTACTTAATTCCTCATATATTATGAATGTTTATCTTGAACAAACCCTATGTGGCAAATACCAGAATGTTAAATGAAATTCATGTTATTTAACAAAACCCAATGCAATTTGAAAGAAACCTCTGGATGTTTGGAAATTTATTGCCCTGCAAACCCTCACTTCATTACCTATGCTATCTTAAAGAAATTGTGAAATTCTACAGATTAACCATTGGAGATCTCCTGGTAACATTACCCAATGAGATTTGAAATCAACCCTTTTGGATGTTCAGTGATTTTCTATTCTTCTAACCCTTGCTACATTAGGTTGGGTGAATTCTGTGGAAATTATCGATAATATTTCAATTCCATTTTAGTAAATTGTGTAAACCTACAGATCGACCAGCATGGTTTGGAATCACTTGGAAAATGTGACTGCACAGTTACCCGTCGCGGTCTAGAAATTTTAGAAATCCAATTGGTTCTTTACTTATGACCGAAATCAATGGACTCAATCTAGGAATAAAATGGTCTCCAATGCAGGGAAGACATAACAGTCGGCCAGTGCTACACTTGCTGGGATCTGGCAAAGACTAACCTTCAAGAACGTTGTTCAAATTCCCGTGGTGGTAGTATCTGGCCTTTTTCACTGCTTCCTACCTTATGAAGACTATGATTTCACAGAAATACTAAACACAGTTTTAGGGTCGAATTTCAGTGAGAACTTCCACGGGGACATGGGTGTCTTTATGCCGAGTGGCTTCCAGTCATCTGTTGAGAATCTCTTAAATAATTTATTAGGGGAAGAAGAACCTGAAACGAAAAGATGTGTTTGGGGTAAAGTTGTAGATTCATCTCAAACGATCTCTGGTCTGGTCCTGTGCATCAGGGATATATCTAGTTACCACTGCACAACATGTCTAACTTACGCAATCAATGCAATATTGACGTCTTATGGAAGTGCAGGAGTTCAGTATTGGAGTCAAAGCTGCATAGTTCATTATGAAATATATCTTTTCTTTAATATGACTGCAGTTTCACTAGCCACTGCCGAAGGACAAGTGAATACACTACCGGAGAAAACTCTAAAAAACTAGGTGTGAATCAAATCTATCATGCCCCTTTTGTTCATGGTCACCACATAGAAACATTATCATGGTTTTTATCATGGTTTTTTTCAATTGCAAAGTTGAAAATATGTTAAGGATACAACATCATCCAGCCCAAAAAATCGGTAGAAATCGGCAAACATTGTCTAGCCCAAAAAATCGTGATTTAGAGATGAAATCGGGATGTTATCAAGATGTTTGCAACACTGGTATTAAAACCCTCCAAGAGCCTCAACCCAAAATAAAAAAGAATAACAATTCATGATGATCATAATGACTCTCCTCCCTTCCTTTTATAGATTCCTTTTGGGGATTTTCCCTCCTAAATTTAAATCTGAGTGACGTGCAAGTTCACTTCCATTTGCCCCAATTTAATTTTTATTATATAATGTTACCTAAATAAAATTAAATAATAATTCCCCATTTTGGATTGAATATAACCTACAGGGTTAGATAGTACAACGTCCTTCCTTGGGAAATTAATTTGAAGAAGACATTGCATGCCAAGCTGATGCCTCTATTTTGGAACACCTCGATCCTCCTGCCCACTTGCTTCACCTTTCCGAACATTCCAATCTGGTATGATCATTATCACACCTATAAAGCAATGGGAGAAATAATTAGTACGTGTCATCATTGCACCCATGTACAATTTCATAAAAAACTAAAATTGATTTAAAAATAAATTCAGAAACATCCTTTTGGTTAGCAAGTGCATTTCCAAAATCCAAAACTGAGTGCTTGCAACTTGTGGCACTGGATCACTCACTGAGTGGTCACTGGTAACTTCATTACCACCATCAGCTGTCCATATCAATGTATGAAACTACATTTACAAGTGCATTGTCAGCATCCTTGTGGTAGGCTGGTTTGAACTCCTTGACATATTCCGCCTGCCTTGTAAAATGTATAATTCTTCACTTCCTGCCTAAACTTTCAATGGTGTTTAAAATCTTCTTGCAAGGATGCAGTAGCATACTTTCTTTGTAGTGAATTATGTTAAATTAATCCCCTGCTCCAACTCTTAAAGCTTCTTATTCACACGTAGAATTTTGGGCTAAATAGCATACTTTCTTTGTAGTGAATTATGTTAAATTAATCCATGGCTTATCTCCTTAAAGCCTTTATTCACACGTAGAATTCTGGGCTAAATATTGTTCATGGATCCTCTAATGGAATAGCTTAATCATCCCCCTTTGCACCATGTAAAATTGGTCATCTATATATAGGAATACTCTTCTTTTTTCCTCCCATAAAACACCATGTCTATGTTTACATGAAAAATTGGTCTGGAGCCTCTCATTGTTCAGAAATGAGCAGCTCCAAAACTGTGTAGTGTGCCTCTCATTAAAGCCAAACCGTTGGTCTCATCTTGCAACAACTTAGAAGATACTACTTTTACATGTCACCATGTCACCATGCATCATCCTACATAACTTACTTTAAAAGAGGATAAGGTCCACATAGGAAGTGTGCCATCCACTTGTCCAATCCAGCCACGGTCAACAAAGTAATTCTTTAAGACCATGAGCTCATGATCTCTGTCAACATGTACATGGATAGATATAACAACCAACTAGGACTAATCTCCTTTGTGACTGGTAGTAGTGTGCTTTTCCTAGCTGCCACAAATAAGCCATGTCTCCAGGAATATATGTGTTGCCTAGTTGCTAAATAGAGAAGGTGATTTCTTGATTTAAGTTTCAACTAAAACTGTGCCACCATTGCGGAATGAACGGAATGAGAATTAAGGGTGTGAACTGTGAATTATGCCTCACTCTACTAATTTTCATGTCATCACCGCAAACCCTTAAACAAACTAGGCATCAACTCCATTGTTCCATTCATTTGGAGAATTTGTTAAAAATTACATGGAGGAGTACAAGCAAGTAGCTTACCGAGATGTAGCTTAAATAGACACATTAATATCAATTGGAGAATAAGAAATTCTATAGTATTCCCCCACAATAACGTTCAAACTTCACATTGGCCTCCTTTTTCAATCAAATGGAGGTACATTAGAAGAAAATTACTAAAAGGATGTAACAACATTTGAGGGCTCGTACAAGACACATTCAATAAAATACTAATAATAGCATAGCTAGAGGTATCTATTGCAACTTGCAAGGGAGAATCCCTCAATTCAAAACTGCATCTGTCCTTTCTGTAGTTTCTTAAATCTTTTGTAAGAGCTGTAGCAAAATCAGTATAGAAGCGAATATGACTATAGTAAACCATCTTCACAGATGTTGTTGAGGAAAATAGAGGGGAATAAATAAATTTCTTAGTGCCAAGATATGCTATGTCAATGAAATTTTTTGAATGCCTCCTGATATTTTACCCATCAGTTGTCAATTACCATAAAAAAATTCCGATATACATTGATATGACATCGTGGGTTCTTGTAAAATATTTTTTAATAATTGGAGTAGCACTGACTTCTACAGAGTGCCCATCTAATAGGGTTTCTGCCAAAAAGATATTAAACTGAAGCTCACCTCTAATTATTTCTTCATATATATCCTCTCCCTGGTCAAGGGATTTAAGATTGGCACAAGCTAAGAGGACACTTGCAAAGTTTATCACATTCAACTTCCTACCCAAAACTTTTATTTGTTGCAAGAGGCTCAAAAATTTTCCATCCTACCAATTCTGTGTATATCGTGCCAAATTTTCAAACCGAAAATTACATATAATCGAGAAATTACTTTATATAAAATTTACAGTTATTTGAGCATTGGTGAGCAGCCCATATACGATTGACATAATGTCTATATGACATGATGACCATAGAAGCACTAGCATGATTAGGACAAGCAGAGTGGAGTCAGTGGCAAAGCCTAGTGAAACAAACTCCCAATATTCTTTCTTACCAAGCACCTAGGAAAGCCCATTCATGGTTGGGATACATGGGGCTAGCCATTTCCCCAAACAAACAAGAAATTTGTAACCATAATAGTGATGGTAGTTGATGAATGAGCCAAATTATTAGCTATAATAATTGGGGCAACCAAAATAAATCTTGAGCCTGCTTTCTGACTTTTATAGTTTTGGTTTTAAATTCACCCTTATGTACTTTTGATTGGCACCTTTTACATCTCTGTCATTTCACATTTCAATGATGAATGGCATTAGTCTGCCCACTTTTGTGAATGGAGGTATGAAAGATAAGGATTAAACCTTTGTGAGAAGCCTTAAGCCACGACCATATGTTGGATTCTATGCATTATTTCCATCAAAGAAAAAAATATCTTTTCCAAAACTCAGAAAGATACGATTGATCAGCGGAAAATTTTTGTAGCAAAAGAAGGGGGCAAAAAATAAATCATGAGTATCACCCATTACAAAATAGAAGGCATTCTCTACCAGACCTGGTTGTAGACCAGGTTGCAATAACATGATCTCTACTTTGTTAAGTTCTGCACCCAACTCCTGAACTTGTTCTATTTGTTGCATATCATCTTGCAAGGCAGCATCTAAGATATTCACATGGTTTGAAGCCTCCTTGTAATCACATATTTGTAGAAGATAAAACATGTGCGGCATTCAGTATAAAGGCGCAGACCATGACAACACTATCTTTGATCCTGAGGGATTGAATTCCAAATGGCATCACATTTGTTCACAACTCTCTCTATAGCATCTTCCCACTGCATCAGATGAACGTGCAATATCGATGTTACACAAACCATCTCAAGTTCAGGATACTTTATTTTACTAGCATGTTGTTGTCCAAACTCTAAAGCACATATGGCACCTTAAAAATCCCCTTCAGTTGTCAAAGAATTTGCAAGCTGTAAGGTGAAGTTGCAACACCATAATTTTTCCGACTTCCTTTCTCCAGCAGCGCTTGCTAACTCCAAGCCCATCGCTTTTTTAATGTTACCCATTTTTCACAGGGTCACTCTCAGCTAAAAATTCTATGAATCTGTTGTATAATGCTCCTAGAACACCACTTTGTGGTCTTTCATATAGTTATCCTGATTATGTCCACCATATTCATTTTAGGAGCTATTGTTAAAACCCATTTGGCAGCACCTCTGCCTCGACCATTTGCAAAACAGAGGGAATAGAATATCTTCACACAACTCTTCCAAGGATTCAGATTCTTGACACTCCCTCGATCAGTCTAGGTTGAAATCCAAAACTCAACATTTATTATAATGGGTGAAATCTTTTGATAAGGAACCTTGGAGATAGGAATCATCCTGCATTGAGTTCAATGGTGAACTTGAGATCATGCGTGGGTGGGAGACCAAAAAAATATTTTGGAAATAACATTAATAATAATTCCCTAATTTAATTTTTATTATCTAATGTTATCTAAATGACATTAAATAATAATTCTCCATTAGCCTACAGGGATAGATAGCACTACGTCCTTCCTTGGGAAATTAATTCGAAGAAGACATTACATGCCAAGCTGATGCCTCTGTTTTGGAACACCTCGATCCTCCTGCCCACTATGCTTCACCTTTCCAAACATCCCAATCTGGTATGATCATTATCACACCTATACAGCAATGGGAGAAAGAATTAGTACCTGTCAGCATTGCACCCATGTGCAATTTCATAAACAACTAAAATTGATTTAAAAATAAATTCAAAAACATCCTGTTGGTTGGCAAGTGCATTGCCAAAATCCAAAACTGAGTGCTTGCAACTTGTGGCACTGGATCACTCACTGAGTGGTAACTTCGTTACCACCGTCATTTATCCATGTCAATGTATGGAACTACATTTACAAGTGCATTGTCATCATCCTTTTGGTAGGCTGGTTTGAACTCCTTGACATATTCCACCTGCCTTGTAAACGATGAGAAATTTGATAGCAATAATTCTTCACTTCCCAAGCCAACCTTCTAACATGATTTCAAAATCTTCCTTGCAAGGATGCAGAGCATACTTTCTTTGTAGTGAATTATGTTAAATTAATCACTGGCTCATCTCCTTAAAGCTTCTATTCACACGTAGAATTTTGGGCTAAATATTGTTCATGGATCCTCTGCTGGAATAGCTTAATCATCCCCCTTTGCACCATGTAAAATTGGTCATCTATGTATAGGAATATCCTTCTTTTTTCCTTCCATGAAACACCATGTCTATCTTTACATGAAAAATTGGTTTGAAGCCTCTCATTGTTCAGAAATGAGAAGCTCCGAAACTGTATAGTGTGCCTCTCATTAAAGCCAAACCAATGGTATCATCTTGCAAAAATTTAGAAGATACCACTTTTACATGTCACCATGTCACCATGCATCATCCTACATAACTTACTTTGGAAGAGGATAAGGTCCACATAGGAAGTGTGCCATCCACTTGTCAAATCCAGCCACGATCAACAAAGGAATTCTTTAAGACCAAGAGCTCATGATCTCTGTCAACATGTACATGGATAGATCTAACAACCAACTAGGACTAATCTCCTTTCTGACTAGTAGTAGTGTGCTTTTCCTAGCTTCCACAAATAAGCCATGTCTCCAGGAATATATGTGTTGCCTAGCTGCTAAATAGAGAAGGTGATTTGTTGATTCAAGTTTCAACTAAAACTGTGCCACCATTGCTGAAGGAACGAGATGAGAATTAAGGGTGTGAACTGTGAATTATGCCTCACTCTGCTAATTTGCATGTCATCACCGTAGCCCCTTAAAAAAACTAGGAATCAAATCCATTGTTGCATTCATTTGGATAATTTGTTAAAAATTACATGGAGGAGTACAAGCAAGTAGCTTACTGAGCTGTAGCTTAAATAGGCACATTAATATCAATTAGAGAATAAGACCTTCTATAGTATTCCCCCACAATAACGTTCAAACTTCACATTGGCCTCCTTTCGCAACCAAATGGAAGTACATTGGAAGAAAATTACTAAAAAGATGTAACAACATCTGAGGGCTCGTACAAGACACATTCAATAAAATACTAATAATAGCCTGGGTAGAGGTATCTTTTGCAACTTGCAAGGAAGAATCCCCTCAATTCAAAAGTGCATCTGTTCTTTGTGTAGTTTCTTAAATCTTTTGTAAGAGCTGTAGCAATATCAGTATAGAAGCGAATATGACTATAGTAAACCATCTTCACAGATGTTGTCGAGGAAAATAGAGGGGAATAAATAAATTTCTTAGTGCCAAGATATGTTGTGTCAACGAAAATTTTTGAATGCCTCTTGATATTTTACCCATCAGTTGTCAATTACCACAAACAACTTTTGATCTACATTGATATGATATCGTGGGTTCTTGTAAAAGCTCGTTTAACACCTGGAGTAGCACTGACTTCTGTAGAGTGCCCATCTACTATGTTTTCTGCTAGAAAGATATTAGACTGAAGCTCACCTCTAATTATTTATTCATAGATCTCCTCTCCCTGGTCAAGGGCTTTAAGATTGGCAAAAGCTAAGAGGATACTTGCAAAGCTTATCACATTCAGCTTCCTACCCAAAAATTCTATTTGTTGCAAGAGGCTCAGAGATTTTCCATCCTACCAATTCTGTGTATACCGTGCCAAAGTTGCAAACCGAAAATTACATATAATCGAGAAATTACTTTATCTAAACTTTAAAGTTAATTGAGCATTGGTGAGCAACCCATATACCATTGAAACAGTGTCTGTATGACATGATGACCATATAAGCACCAGCATGATTAAGACAAGCAGAGTGGAGTCAGTGGCAAAGCCCAGTGAAACAAACTCCCAAGATTCTTTCTTACCAAGCACCCAGGAAAGCCCATTCATGGTTGGGATATATGGGGCTAGTCGTTTCTCCAAACAAACAAGAAATTTGTAACCATAATAGTGATGGTAGTTGATGAATGAGCCAAATTCTTGGCTATAATAATTGGGGCAACCAAAATAAATCTTGAGCCTGCTTTGAATTTTATAGTTCTGGTTTTAAACTTGCCCTTATGTACTTTTGATTGGAACCATTTATATCTCTGTCATTTCACATTTCAATAATGAATGGCATTAGTCTACCCACTTTTGTGAATGGAGGTATGAAAGATAAGGATTAAACCTTTGTGAGAAACCTTAAGCCACGGCCATATGTTGGATTCTATGCATTATTTACATCAAAGGAAAAAATATATTTTCCATAACTCAGAAAGATATGATTGATCAGTAGAAAATTTTTGCAACAAAAGAAAGGGGAAAAAAATAAATCATGAGTATCACCATTAGAAAACAGAAGGCATTCTCTACCAGACCTGGCTGTAGACCAAGTTGCAATAACATGCTCTCTACTTTGTTAAGTTCTGCACCCAACTCCTGAACTTGTTCTATTTGTTGCATATCAATTTGCAAGGCAGCATCTAAGATATTCACATGGTTTGAAGCCTCCTTGTAATCACATATTCGTAGAAGATAAAACATGTGCAGCATTCAGTATAAAGGCGCAGACCATGACAACACTATCTTTGATCTTGAGGGATTGAATTCCAAATGGCATCACATTTGTTCACAACTCTCTCTATAGCATCTTCCCACTGCATAAGATGAACGTGCAATATCGATGTTACACAAACCATCTCAAGTTCAGGATACTTTATTTTACTAGCATGTTGTTGTCGAGACTCTAAAGCACATATTGCACCTTAAAAATCCCCTTCAGTTGTCAAAGCATTTGCAAGCTATAAGGTGAAGGGCAAGACCATAATTTTTTCGACTCCCCTTCTCCAACAATGCTTGCTAACTCCAAGCCCAGCCCTTTTTTATTGTTACCCATTTTTCACAAGGTCACTCTCAGCGAAAAATTATGTGAATCTATTATATAATGCTCCCGGAACACCACTTTGTGGTCTTTCAGATTGTTATCCTGATTGTGTCTACCATAGTCATTTTAGGAGCTATTGTTAAAACCCATTTAGCAGCACATCTGCCTCGACCAAATGAAAAACAGAGGGAATAGGCTATCTTCACACGACTCTGCCAAGGATTCGGATTCTTCACACTCCTTGAATCAGTCTAGGTTGAAATACAAAACTCAACATTTATTATAGATGCATATGTAATTCATATAACATGGGTAAAATCGTTTGATAAGGAACCTTGGAGATAGGAATCATCCTGCATTGAGTTCAATGGTGAACTTGAGATCATGCGTGGGTGGGAGCCCAAAAAAGTCTTTTGGAAATACATAAGGAAACTCTAAAAAGGTAGGTGTTGAATCAAATCTATCATGCCCCTTTTGTTCATGGTCACCACATAGAAACATTATCATGGTTTTTTTCAATTGAAAAGTTGAAAATATGTGAAGGACACAACCCTTTTGGTCGTAGCCATAATCTTCTTCTAACCCAAGTCATTAAGGAGGTGAAGAAACTTGTAATTGATAGATTAATGGTATTGGAGCTAGGTTTTTTTTACTTTATTTTATAACTCCACAATATTTCCTCGCTGATTTCTTTGATGTAATGTACAAAAGAGCTTCTACACCTTTGCAATATCTATCATTTGAAGATTGAGATGGGAATATTTCATACTCGATAGGTCAACCACAACACCTAGGTGATTGTTCTTGGCTGTAGCCATACAATATCACATCACTGACCTCATTCTTTTGGGTGATTATATCTTGTTCATTTGAATAAAATCACATCCAAACTTTTGGGGGGATTAGGTGATAGAATTTGTTGAAAGTTGAGGTAGGTGACCTACAACCACTATTACACCAAAAGGCTTGTATAAGAAATCTATTTAAGACAAAATTATAATTTTGTCTTAATTATTTATTTTATATTAAATTATTATTTTGATACTTTTAATTATTTTAAATTAAAAATTGGAGTTGACGTTCTCAATGCTCTTGGAGAAAACAAACATTCTTGATTTCGTGGTTGTTCACATGATGAGATTGACTACCCCTTTGCCCTTTATTTTTCATTGTTCTTTATTAGCTGTTGAGGGTTTTGCTACACCACGCCAGGGTTTTGCTTCTGTGGAAAGGTGATTATGGTTTTCTCGCAGTGAATGGACTCCATTCCTTCCTATGGTGGAACCCCAATCTGCACTGGTGAGCAGTTATATCGTTTTTTTTTAGATTCTTCTCTATTTAAAAGAGGTTGCGAATATTTGAAGGTTTCAATATAGAAAAATTGATACATCAACCATATTAAGGAAACAAGGGAATAAGTTGCAAAATGAAAAACATATATATTAAGCAGAGGATAATAAAATATACCAAATTCCACTTAGCAGCAAGAACAAGAAGAAGCACATAGCTTCATAAATCTCCATTCTTGAGTATTTTGTTAAAATGGTGGCCTTGGGTTATAGTTTAAAGGTGGCCGATATTATAAATTTCCTTTAACCACTCTTTTTTCAAGGATAGGGTCATATGACATAGGACATTGACTAATATAAATTAATTAATTGTTTGGACCAAGGATCCACAAGGATAAAATCACCTATTGTTGGCTCTATCTCCCTTCACACAATCTAATTCCTAGGATTTCCTAGTCTATAAACTCTTACAACTATCTCAATCTACCACCCCTCTCCCATTAGGTTGCACAACCCGAGGAATGGGATCCCTATCTTTGTCATGCAGTCCCTCAGGTTATCCCACTTCCCTCCAGTGCTCTAGCATTGACCGGCTAGGAAATCTCACTTCTGGGACTCCAGGGATTATCAACTGTAATTAAGTTTATTCAATGACAATAATTTCCCTTTCACATTGTCATAATTTCCACATATTTTCGTGAAAACTATTTCCATAATTCTATTTTAGCATTAGTACAACAACCTAAGCATTGAGAGAAAAAACTCATAGAAGAATGGATGTCAAAATCTCTTTTGCATGCTCAAAAATCAGGGATTATATTTTCATGCATATGAGATACCATGTGCTTTCATAAGAAGTACATGTCTCTCTCTTAACCACCAATTCCAAATTTCCAAGGTTAATAAGACTTAGGATAACCATAAAGCAAGGTTTAATAAGGTTAAGGTTAAAGAACCGATGGGAGTAATAAAATGGTAAAAAACAGAATAATTGGCTAGCCCCCTTTTGTTCCCTTCTTGTGGGATCATAGCCCCCCCTTTGTTTTTCCTTTCTCCTTCTGCAGTCTGTGATGTGTTAGTATTATGATTCAATGTACCACTTTACATATTCCATTTTTTTGCCTTTTAGCCATTTATCATGTAGACATATACATTACTGTTCTAGGTATCAAAAGTGCGAGTATTACATAGATAGCATTATCACTCAACTCCACTTGCATGTCTCCTTTTACTCTTGAAACATTATGGATATCTCACAGTTGAATGTCATGTGCTTTGATCCTCCACTCTCTACATGTTGATCAACAATAAAGTGGTACTAGTTGAGAAACAAGAACTTGTGGAGAAGGATGTCTCTAGCTTGGATGCCAACTCATCCACTTCATCTTCAACACTTATCTCAAACCTTTGTGTTAGTATTCATATCACTAGTATAGTTCCTTATTATTGTTAGTGTAACCCCTTTATTATTATTATTGAACCCTTGTAACCCCCATTTTGTTATTATTGTGCCCTTAAATTATTATTGTTAGGTCGGCTAGGATTACATTGTGGCCCACTAGGATTACATTATGGCCCCATGGACTCCTATATATAGAAAGGAGGTTTTGTAAATTGTATCATCCAAGAATTGCATTTATGTAATGTATTGGAGGTTGCCCGTTCGAAATGGCTTATTTATAAGGCGTTGATATCTCTTTTCTTCTATTTTTGGAGCTGGTTTCACAACATTTTGTATCGGAGCTTTGGATTTAAGGGTTTCGTTGCTCCAAACAAGTCATCCTGGAATTTTTGCTATAACTTTTTTTTCTATGAAGGTTCAGAAGCTAAAATTTCTAGAGTGTGAAGCCAAAGTCCTGAAGAACATCTTAGAAAATTTTCAGAGCTTGGTTCACAATATTTTCGGAGATATGATCTGTGGAAGTTAGGTCATTTTGCAGGCTCCTGAATTTCACTTAAAAAGGTCATCGCGAAATTTTTGCTATAAATTTTTTTCTACGAAGGTTCGTAATCTGAAATTTTAGGCGCAGCTGAAACCGAGAAACCTCGTCAAACATTTACAGAGCTTGTTCATAATAGTTTCTAAGAGGATCTATGGAAGGAAAGATTTTTCAGCTCCCTAGCCTGTCCTCAAGATGTGATCGTGAAAATATTCAAATTCCTCTTAAGAATTGGATTGAGTGTCAGAAAGTGGCCAGTAAGTATACACTTTAGTTTTTAGTCTATCACTTGTAGACCAAAAACGAGGAAACAGTGACATTTGCAAGTCGTACACTCCTTTCTACCCAACTGTGTCCAAAATTGAGCTACTGGGAGATTAATATAACATTGCCTTGAAGAATCCAAATCAGATTAGAATTCGTGTACGTGAAAGAAGATTCCGTAGGCTACTATATTGAATTTCAGATATTGAAGATCCGAAATTATAGAGATAATTCAATTTCAATATTGAGCTCCTCCAAAGCAAGTAAAAGGTGTGTTATTTGTTTCCCGAATTGCATAAGTCTTGTTTGAAGAATCAAGTTGAATTGATTCCAAGGGCATATTGTAGAATAGATATCAGTATTGGATTCTAAAATGGCCCCAAAAAAGAATTCAACACCCATTAAGCCTTTAGAAGGCTCTACTATGACTCATGAAGATGAAGAATGGCAACATGACATATCAAAATTACAAGAGAAAATGCAACAAATTTCGCTCTCGTAAAGAACAACAAAAAATGAAATGGAAGTTTTGAAGAAAGGCGTGGAAACTAAGATGGATGGTTTGAAGAAAGGCGTGGAAGCTAAGATGAATGGTTTGGAAGCTAAGATGGATGGCATAGAAGTGGGCATGGAAGCTAAGATGGATGACATGGAAGCTAAGATCGATGAAAAATGAAAGACAACATGGAAAACATGAAGAAGGATCTAAAAGTAGACATCAAAGGTTTGGAAAAGTTGATACAAGAAATGTTTCCTAATGGTGAAAATATAGTAGAGGAAACTCATGATGAGAACAAAATAAATGTTAATCATGATTTCATAAACTCTAATGTTGGCGGGAAGAACCACCGTATTCCAAAAATGGATATGAGGAAGTTTGATGGAAAGGATCCTGTAACATGGATACTACAGATGGAGCAATATTTTGATCTCCATAACGTGCAAAACACACAAAAGGTACGCATTGCAACTTTACATTTAAAACAAAATACATTTGTATGGTATCGATGGCTTTGCTCCCGTAAAAAAATTGTCACTTGGTCAATTTTTACGGAGGAAATGATAGCACATTATGAGGATACAAATAGAAACACCTTCTTTAGCCAATTGACAACCAAACAGTATTTAATGTATAACATTATATCAAAATTCTGAACAGGGTGAAGAATTGATATTCCGTAGGAACACATGATTGGGATTGATCTCTTCACAGGTACTTTAAAGGATAACATCCAACATGAAGTTCACGTTTTGGAACCTGATTCATTGGAGAAGGCATTCAGGTTGGCAAGAAAAATTGAATGTAAAATTATGGCGACAAGGAAGCTTACCACTCACTTCTATAAAGAGGGAAGTGTTGCTACTCCTAGATTTCCACAACCTACAAGGTTGACACCACAACAATTGGAAGAAAAAATAGCAAAAGGGATTTGCTATAGTTGTGATAGCAAATACACTAAAGGTCATAAGTGTCCCGAGAAGAAATTATTTTACATAGATTGTGAAGAGGAAGAAGAAAATGAACAAGAAGAGGATATACACCAGGAACCAACCCAAGAAGCGGAAGAAATGAGTCCAACCATATCGTGTAATGCATTGGTAGGAATTACCACTCCTCAAACTCTCAAGATAGAAGGACATATCAAGAAGAAAAAGGTAATAGTGTTGATTGATTCAGGTAGTACCCATAATTTTATTCAATGTAAGGTAGCCAAGGAATTGAATTGTTTCCTATACCCAACACCAGAATGTCAAGTGATGGTTGCAAATGGAGGAACTATAAATTGCTCTGGAAAATGCCATAATATCAAGCTAACCATGGGGAATATGTATTGACTAGTCCAATGCTTTCCATTCCTATGGGAGGTGCTGATGTTGTACTAGGAGTACAATGGTTACAATCTTTGGGGACGGTAGCTTTTAATTTTCAAGAACTTTTCTTGAAATTTTTTTCAGAAGGAAAGGAAGTCGAATTACGGGGTATTGCAGGGAAGCCGGGAAAGATAATAAGCTCTATGTCATGACAAAGCTTCTAAAGAAAGAACAACGAGGTGTAATTGCACAATTATGCTCACTAGAAGTTCCAACATCAAAATCATCTCTTTCTGCAGATCTCCAACAAGTCTTGGACAATCATTCCAAGGTGTTTGAAACTCCCAAAGGACTCCCACCTATTCGTGATCATGATCATGCTATTCATTTGATTCCAGGAGTGTTCCTCCAAACATCAGGCCTTATAGATATCCTTACTTCCAAAAGAGCGAAATTGAACGTATGATTGCAGAAATGTTAGAGGCGGGTATAATTCAAACTAGTCAAAGTTCTTTCTCTGCTCCTGTAGTATTGGTACACAAGAAGGATGGATCATGGCGAATGTGTCCAGATTATAGGGAGCTCAATAAGCTCACCATCAAAGATAAATTTCCCATTCCTGTGATTGATGAATTATTGGATGAATTACATGGAGAAATTTATTTTACCAAGTTGGATCTTCGTTCAGGATATCATCAAATTAGAATGAAGACTGAAGATATTCCAAAAATGGCATTTCGAACTCATGAGGGTCATTATGAATTTTTGGTCATGCCTTTTGGCCTTACCAATGCACCTTCTACATTTCAAGGGTTGATGAATTCCATTTTCAAACCCTTCCTTAGAAAATTTGTGCTAGTATTTTTTGATGATATACTAATCTACAACAGGTCTTGGAAGGATCATGTTCAATATGTTGACAGGGTGCTCAAACTATTGGAGGAGAAACAATTATATGAAAAAACATCCAAATGTTTCTTTGGAGTACAAGAGGTGGAATATCTGGGTCATATTGTATCTCACGAGGTGTTAAGGTAGACCCTAACAAAATTAAATCCATTAAGGAATGAAAAGTCCCCACAACCATAGAGAACTTGTAGGGATTTCTTGGGTTAACGGGGTATTATCACAAGTTTGTTAAGAATTATGGGAGAATAGCAACACCTCTAACAACATTATTGAATAAATATGTATTTTCATGGACTCCTGAAGCAACTAAGGCCTTTGAACGTCTTAAAGAGGCAATGTGCCTAGCACCGGTCTTAGCTACACCAGACTTCACAAAAACTTTTTATTGTGGAATGTGATGCCTCAGGAAATGGAATTATGGTTATTTAATGCAAGTTGAAGACCCATTGCTTTTGAAAGTCGTCCAATCAAAATAAATTATTTACAGAAAGCTATTTATGAGAAGGAAATGTTAGCAATACTACATGCACTAAAGAAATGGAGACCTTACGTAATGGGAAGACACTTCATGGTAAAACCTCCATCACATGTATTCAACACTTTAAATGAAAGATCATCTTTAAGAAAGCCCCAATAGACCATACAAAGATACAATACATTTTAAAATAATGATATAAAAGGAAGTTAAATGTTGTTGCGTATGCACTCTTTGCAGAATGAAGAGGTGGTAAGCATTGCTGAAATATTTCTATTATCCTAACTAGATTTCATGAACCAAGCAAGAAACAATGTAATAATGATCAACACATGTGACACTCATTCAGCAAAAAATCCTAGTACATTCATATTACATAGTTGGAAAAATTATTCTCAGGGTCCTTATGGTACAAAGATCACTTATATCTTTTTAAGAATTCCCAACTAAAACAAAAGATTCTTCTGGAATTGCACACTTCTCCTTTAGGAGGACACTCAGGATTTTTAAAAACTTACCACAAGGTGAAGAAAGAGTTTTTTTGGGATGGCCTTAAATCTGATATTCAAAATTTTGTGGCGGAATGTTTGGTTTTCCAGAAAAATAAAGTTGAGACAATTAAGACCCCAGGACTTCTACAACCTTTATCCATTCCAAGTCAACGTTGGGAGGAGATTTCAATGGATTTTATCACAGGTTTACCTAAGTCCAAAGGAAAGAGTGTCATCATGGTGGTAGTCGATAGACTTACCAAGTATGCACACTTTTGTGCATTATCTCATCCATTTAAAGCAAGTACAGTTGCTACTACATTTATGGACACAATTCAAAAGCTACATGGAAACCCAAGGGTTATTGTGAGCAACAAAGATCCCATTTTTACTAGAAATTTTTGGACGGAGTTATTTTCTTGTTTGGGTACTCAATTAGCTCATAGCTCATCTTATCATCCTCAATCTGATGGTCAAACCGAGATAGTAAATAAATGTTTGGAAGGATATCTTCGTTGTTTTGCATCTGATAAACAAACACAATGGGTCAAGTGGTTACCTCTTGCTGAATGGTGGTTTAACACTTCCTTCCATACTGCAGCAAAAATGACCCCATTTATGGCACTTTATGGATATCATCCACCATCCATCACATCATCTTTAAGGGAAAATTCGAAGGTTCAAGCAGAGGAAGATCACATCGAGCATCAGCAAGAAGTTCTCCAACTCTTAAAGGATAACCTGAATTTGGCACAAAATCGAATGAAACAACATGCAGATCAACATCGCAGCGAGAGAAGTTTTGATGTAGGAGATTGGGTATTTTTACGGCTACAACCATACAAACAAATGTCCCTCAAGCAAGCTAAGAAGGATAATAAATAATCACCAAAGTACTATGGTCCTTACAAGGTGTTGCAAAAGATTGGTTCTATGGCATACAAATTGGAGCTTCCTGCTTCTTCGCGAGTACATCCAGTTTTCCATGTTTTATGCTTAAAGAAGGTTATAGGTGAAAATCTTCCAGTTCAAACAATATTGCCAGAACTTGATGAGGAAGGAAAAATCATATTGGAACCTGAAGCGGTCATAGAAACAAGAACTCGACAGCTACGGAATCGATCAATTTCAGAGTATCTCATCAAGTGGAAGAACTTACCCACTGAAGATTCTACATGGGAGGATGAGAATTTTATACAGAAGCACCCGGAGCTATTCAAGCGTTGAGGACAACACTTTTTTGAAGGAGAGGGGCATGTTAGGTCCCTATATTACTAGTATAGTCCCTTATTGTTGTTAGTGTAACCCCCTTATTGTTATTATTGTGCCCTTGTAACCCCCATATTGTTATTATTGTGCCCTTAAATTATTATTGTTAGGTCGGCTAGGATTACATTGTGGCCCCACTAGGATTACATTATGGCCCCATGGACATGATCCTATATATAGAAAGGAGGTTTGTAATTTGTATCATCCAAGAATTGTTCATTAATGTAATGTATTGGAGGTTTCTCCCTCGAAGTGGCTTATTTCTAAGGCGTTGATATCTCTTTTCTTCTATTTTTGGAGCTGGTTTCACAAAATTCTGTGTTGCTTCCTTGTATATTTTCTGTA